>CANTUR010000268.1:2685000-3125000 GCA_947683625.1 Mallotus nudiflorus
CAATTAATTATGATTAATGAAATTGGATTTATACTTAAAGTAATGATTCTAGCATATCATGAAATCTAATTTCAATGAAAGGGTTTAATTATTAATTTGTACTTAATTAATATGAGATATTAATTAAGATATTAAATTAATATTATAAATATATATTGTTTCTATTTTATTTGGATCAATGGCCCAAGTGTTATGGACCTAGGCCCAAAAGAGTTTTGAACTAAAGATTAAACTAAAAATTGACAAAGCCCATCAACCTTATCTAGGCTCACTTATTTGATGAAATGGGCTTTGGTCAAGTGTTGGCCTAATGATTTAGCCCAATTCCATTAAGTGATATTACTTTTTATTTTTTTATTAAATCAAATTAAGATAAGGATGTTAAATGACATGTGTAAGTCCATAGTGATGTATAGAAAGTGCATGAGTCGTAATCTTTACATCCTTTTATTTTGGACATTAGTGACTTACACAATAGTCAACATATCATACCAAGTGGCATGTGGGTGATGTTATCAATCTTTACACTTATCACTTACCATGATTATCTAAATTAGTAAGTAGAAATCAATTATGATAAGACTTTAGGTGGAGAAAGTGTAGAGAAAAAGAAAAGAAACACATATACACAAAACCTAAGAGTTCTTGTAAAGATCATATTAGTGTAAGTTTGTAAGGGCAATTGAGAGAGGATACTTACTTCTAATCGATCAAGGCAAAAAGGAGATTTGGTGAAGCTTGGTGTTTTAAGCTAGAGGTCTCACACTTAAAAGACTAAGGAGTTGATTCAAGAGTTGAATTAAGAGGACACAAAGATAGTAGAATACTTATAGTCTACATTAAACTTAAGAGATTGTAAGTTTTTCTTAAAACTTAGAATTCCTATGTTGTTGATTACTTGTTATTTATATTGCCTTGTGTATTAGTAATGTGTTAATTGTAAAATGGATCATTAGGATTGGAATTCTTCATGAGATGAAAGGTTGTGTTTAGTAAATTTTTGAATTTTACTTAGGATTTGATTCTTAAATAGCATAACCGATTCTTGACAGTTTTTGCCATAGGACTTGTGAACAATAAATACTTGTTGTAATATATTCAGCTTTAGCAGTGGATAAGGCAACCGAAACTTATTTCTTGTTAAACCAAAACTTATTTCTTGCTAAACCAATAAACTAAACATTGTCCTAAAAATTGACAAGTTTCGGAGGTTCTTTTTCTATCTAGCAAACTATTGGTAAAATCTATATTCGGATAACTAATTAAATTAAAAGATGAACTCCTAGGATACCAAAGTCCTAAATGCATTATTCCATAAAGATATTTGAAAATTCTTTTAATTGTATTGAAATAAGACTCTCTAGGACTTGATTGAAACCTAGTACACAAGCATGTAGCAAACATAATATCCAGTCTACTAGTAGTTAAATAAAGAATGATTCAATAATACCTCTAAAATGATTTTCATTAATTGATTTACCATTCTCATCTTTGTTGAGTTTGGTGCTGGTACTCATTAGAGTCTTACTTGATTTAGCTCCATTCATGCCAAAATTCTTAAGAATGTCCCTAGCGTCTTTAGTTTGATTAATGAAAATCCTATCTTTGCATTGCTTCAATTAAAGTCTAAGAAAGAATTTGAGTTTACTTATCATGCTCATCCTAAATTCTCCTTGCATCAACCTAAAAAATTTCTCACACAAGTAATGGTTAATAGCTCTAAAAATAATGTCATCAACATTATAGACACCCGATTCGGTCGGCCCATGTTAGGGGACGAATTAGGGTTACTCAGTTTGACCGGCCCGTTGTCAAGCCCAATGATGAGAATGTGAACTTGGACATGAGGATGAAGCCTAAATCTCTAAGTGGAAAGTGGACTTGAAAATCCAGAAGCTGCAAAATCCAAACCGAGCCCAACTATACAAGTTTGGCCCAAGCCTGCTTGGCCTAGCATGGGCCCAGGCCAAAGGGGCACCGCCTCAGTGTAATGAGGTGATTACCTCTTTGGCAGCTGCCAATGAGGCACCGCCCCTTTGGCAGCCTATGTGCAATTGCATTTAATGCAGCTGCAATCAAGTGGTGTGGGCCCCACTCTCTAAACTTTCTCCTTACGTGAGGAAAAGACTTTTAGGAAAAGGAAAAAGGCTAGGAGAGCTCATGATGGGCTAGGAGGCTTAGGGGGATGGGAAAGCTAAGGGATAAAAGGGAAAATAAAGAGAGAAGAAGAGGGAGGAAGGAGAGGGAGAGCTCTGAGAAAAAATATATAGAAGGGGAAAGGAGGAGAAGAAGGAAAACGTCCTGAAGGAAGAAAGGAGGTCCACTTTCCCATAAGAGAAGAGGGAAGAAACTTATGTCAAGAAAAGATACTACATCCTAGCAAGGATCTCAACCAAACTAGCTCTGAGGGCCTCTCATTTTGGTATAAAACCTGCACTTAAACTTGATATGTTCATCATTTTGTGTATTCTTGCTTATGTGTAACTGAGCTATTAGTACATTTTAGGTTTGTCTCTAGTGCATGTGCTTGACATCTCATTTTATTGATGGATCTTTGAATATTTACGTATGTAGTTGTAGTATGATGAGTGTAGAGTGTGTATATGCATGTTTTGGTTGCTTAGAGTAGAAGTTTACACGTCTTGGAAGTGAGAGCCGGTCTGGTGGTCAGGCGATGCCTTTTCACAGAGGCGTCGCCCCATCTCAGTGAGATGATCACCTCATTAATGAGGCGATCACCCCACTGACAAGCCCTCAGGGAGCTTACCTTTTGTGTGCATGTTGCCAGTTTTTGTCTCGAGATTGCAAGAGCTCTGTTGATGAGGCGATTGCTTCATCAGTGAGGCGACCGCCTCATCGGCAGGATTAATCTATTTCCTGCTTCGTTTTGTCTTTTTTTTTTTTTGTTGTGACGTCTGCTTTAATGTGTCCTCTTTTGATCCTAAATATGTCTGTATGATTGCATGGTGGTGATTATCTTGATTGTTTGATATTTTCTTTAACTTATAATGTGACGACCTCTTTGTAGGATCTCTTTGTAAATATCGTTGTACGTGGTTAAATTTTTTGTAAAGAGAAAGGCTAATCGTGTGATATTTGCAGGAATTACTTGATAATTTCTGTCATCAAGCAATCACTTTTGCTATTTATCCTTTGTATATTGCCGTCTTTATGTTATTTTAATAGTTTATTTTTGGTATATGTTTGGTTTATTTTCTGTATTTTATTTCATTTATTTGGTTAAAAAGCGTTGTAATCCTTAATCTCTTCCCCCTATTTAATTTTGAATGTATGGTTGTAAATTATTATTTATTTTATTTACTATGTTTTTTGAATGTTGGGACATAAAGGCATGAAATTGGACTAATGTGCAAACTCGGACTTAATTATAAAATCTGGCAATTATCCGAAGGCAATTTCATTACTTGTGGTAAATGAGGAAATAATTAAATAATTAAACGGTAATAAAATGCAAAACACAAACGGAGGCCAACCGCAAGGTTGGGTGAGCATTTAAACGCTCATACCCAGTTTTCGAACCCGATCTCTGATGACGGCTTCTGGGAACCTCCGTGGGATCCAATTACTGTAAAGTGTGTCCCGACTTTTATCCGAGTGGCGACTCCATCTCCAAATAGGCCCATGACCTATATCGTATTTCCTAGTGGGCCTTGAGCCCATATAGTGCTGTGGTCGCCAAACACTGGGGTGCGCACTAAATCCCGCCGCCTACAAAGATATATTTGCACAGTAAGTAAATCATGCTTAGATTTCTTTATAAAAAGAGTTGTGTCAACCTTTCCTTTAAAGAAACCTTTCTCTAATAAAAAGTTACTCAACTTTTCATACTAAGCTCTAGAAGCTTATTTTAATCCATATAATGCTTTTAAAAGTTTAAATACATGACTAGGAAAATTAAAACTTTTAAAACGTAGAGGTTTTTCAACATATACCTCCTCTTCAATGAAACCATTTAAAAATGTACTTTTAACATCCATTTAATAAAATTTAAAATCCATGAACGATTTAAATGCAAGTAGCATTCTAATATTTTCTAACCTTGAAACTAGGGCAAAGGTTTTATCATAATTAACACATTATCTAGGAAATTGAGGGATTTAGGGATTAGAAATTTTGAAGAGTTATACAGATTTGGGGTCCAGAAAGAATCAGATTTGGCTTAAGAGAAGAAATTCTTCAGAAGAGGTTCTGAGGGCAAAGAGGGAGCTAGCTCGAGTAGTAATGTTCAGATTCATGCTATTCGACCACCGAGCAGTAATATACAAGTCAGTGTGGTTAGACAACCCCAGAGATTTTCTAATTTGGGACGTCCTATGTCCAAAGTCCTCGATAAGCTCATTGAGAAAAACCTATTACGACCTTTGCCTTAGCAACAACCCTTACCTAGAGCCAACCCAAAGCTTTTCTATAAATTTCATCAAACCATCAGGCATGAAATGGACAGCTGTGCCTGGTTAAAGCATGAAATCCAAGATTTGATAGACTCAGGTAAAATCATCGACCTAAAAAATAGAAAACCAAACACTCAAACCAACCCATTACCCAATTACCGAAATGTACCACCTCCTAACCCATCCATTCTGATGGTCAACTATGGCCTAGCAGAAGAACAAGTCCTAAACTCCTTTATTGATGTCTCTCATAATTCCCGATAACTCAGGCCCGAAAATTCGAGAATAATCGAACAACCCACAGAGTTAGAGGTGCAAGTCTTGGACATATGGAGTTCCGATGATGAAAGCAAAGAATAAGTTAACCTATGGGACAACGAGGGGTGTAAGCAAAATTAGTCCAAGGGGAAGTTCGAAGAGAAGGGAAAAGGAACCGAGGCTACCAAGACTGGGCCCGAAAAGGTAGGAAATGCAGAGAAGGGAAAGCGGGTAGAACCAAGCAGAGGGACCATTGCTAGTGTTTGGGAGTTACTCATGCATTCTAGGGATCACAGGGAAGCCTTGGTCCTAGCACTAGACCAAAGGAAAATTTCCACTAGTTACACTCCAGAACAGATGGTTCAATCACTAATGAAAACTCCTTAAGGAATGATAACTTTTTCCAATGGCGATCTGCCTCTAGAAGGGAGAGATCACCATAAGGCCTTGTTTATCAAAGCCGAGGTAAAAGGGAAGATGACCTATTGCGTGATGGTTGATAATGGTTCTGCCATCAATATGTGTCCATTGAAGATTCTACCAAAGCTGGGGTTAACGGTAGCTGACTTAAAGCCTTCTGAAGTAGTTATCAAGGCTTTCGATGACACCAAAAGATCTATGGAGGGAACTTTTAGGGCGTTAGTCAGAATAGGGCCTATAGAAGTTTAGGTTGACCTGCATATGCTTAATATGCCAGTAACCTTTGCTATTTTATTAGGAAGGTGATGGTTTCACCCCCTAGGTGGCGTTCCATCCACTGTTCATCAAAAGGTTAAGTTTCCACACGAAGGGAGGGTTGTCACCATCTCAGCCAAAACTGAAGTCGCCATAGCCGCACTGAAGTTGATCCCCAAGGAGATTTCCCTTAGCCCAAGTTTTGAAGTCTGTGTGATTTATGAAGATGAGATGGATGAAAGGGTTCTGAGAATGATGCACAATATGAAGTTTCTGCCCAGCATGGGATTAGGGAAAGATCAGAGCAGACCTTCAAGGTTTATGAGGAACAAAGTACCTATTTTAAAGCATGGGTTAGGGTTCAAAGAGGTTGACAAAGCTGGGAAAGAGATAGGTATGTCAAACTGGTCTGAAGAAAAGGAGGAGCAAACCGAGGCTAGAAAGAAGACTCTTGGGAAATCTTTGTAAAGGAAGGTACCGGGCATTCATATAGCAGGACTCCAAAACCTCTTCTGGTGGCTAGGGAAGTCATCCCAGGGTTCGAGATATTTGCCAAATTTATGAACAAAGCTGGGGAAGCTGCTATCAAAAAGGCCCCTACTGAGGAGCTGGTACTGGCTGAAGAGGAGTCTAAAGAGAATGAAGCTACTTCGGGGCAAAAGGGCGTTGATGATCAGACCAAAGACCTAGACTTTCAGACCTACATCCTTGATTCTATTATAGATACCTTTTATGATAACTGTGATGTTTCTATTATTTCTCTGTTTAAGACTGACGATCTTTTCTTTTCGAAAGTGAATGCAATGAAATCTGAATTTGCTTATTTGTGTGATGTATTCCCTAATGGTTATTCTGTTTGTGATGATCATTTCATGCATATGTTTGACATTAATTCTATGTAAACCGAATCATTTAATTTAGGCATAGACGATAATCCTAAAAATATATTACTTGCTTCTGGTTTAACTCATGGTGAGAGAGAAAAAATAGAAGAAATCTTAAAAAAGAGATAAAAAGTATTTGCTTGGGGTTATGAAGACATGCCCGGGATTGACAGGTAGATCTCAGAACATAGAATCCCCACATACCCTCATATAGCTCCAATAAAGCAGAAGCAAAGAAGGTTAAGGCCAGAATGGGCTCTTCTGGTTAAGGAAGAAGTTAAAAAGTAGCTGAAGGCAAAGTTTTTAGAAGTGGTAGAGGACACTCAGTGGTTAGCAAATATAGTTCCAGTTCCTAAGAAGGACGGAAGGGTCAGAGTGTGTGTGGACTACCAAGATTTGAATAAAGCCTGCCCTAAGGATGGCTTTCCCCTACTGCATATTGACACATTAATTGATAGTACGGCTTCCAATGCAATGTACTCTTTTATGGATGGATTTTCAGGATACAATCAAATCATGATGGCAATAATGGATAGGTTGAAGACATCATTCATCACCGAATGGGGCGTGTATTATTACCAAGTGATGCCTTTCGGGTTGAAGAATGCGGGAGCCACTTATTAGAGGATGGCGACTGCCCTACTGCACGACATGATCCATAAAGAGGTCAAAGTGTATGTAGATGATATGATGGTGAAATCTACAACCGGGGAAGGGCATTTTGAAGCACTAGACAAGTTTCTGGCCAGGGCAAAAAAGTATAATCTCAGGTTGAACCCGAAGAAGTGTGTTTTTGGGGTCACATCTGGGAAGTTGTTAGGACACATTGTTAGTCAGAAAGGAATAGAGATAGATCCAAATAAAATCAGAGCAATCAGGGACATGCCCGCCTAAAAAATGAAAAAGAGGTCCGAGGGTTTCTGGGGCACTTACAGTATATCAGTAGATTCATAGCCAAACTGACAGCTATCTGCAACCCTATCTTTAAGCTTCTAAAGAAAGACCAACCCGTTGTGTGGAATGAGAAGTGTTAGCAGGCTTTTGAAACTATCAAGGATTACCTGATGAATCCCTTTATTTTACAACCGCTGAAACTAGGTAAGGTCTTAATCCTGTATCTAGCGATTGAAAAGGATGCAATGGGGGCGATGCTAGCGCAGGAAGGCAAAGGGAAAATGGAGCACGCTATATATTACCTAAGTAAAAAGCTCTTACCCTATGAAGCTACTTACAGTTTAGTAGAGAAGACTTGTCTAGCAGTGATCTGGGCAACGAGGAAACTCTGACACTACTTCCAGTCATATAAGGTGCAAGTAGTTTCCAAACATGATCCTCTCCGGTACCTCCAACAGACCCCATCTTTTACGGGAAAATTGGCTAGGTGGCTCATTTTTCTCATAGAATTTGATATAAAGTATATGGCCAAAAAGACAGTAAAAGGAAGGCAGTAGCAGACTTCTTGGCGCAAAGCCCGATCGGGGACACCCAAGAGTAGAAGTTGGAGTTCCCTGACGAGCACTTAGGGGCGATAGAGATACAAGATTGGGAAATGTACTTTGACGGAGCTGTCAACAATAGGGGAGTTGGGATAGGAGTAATTTTGGTTACGCCAGAAGGAGAAATGATCCCGATGGCAAAAAGGCTCAAATTTGAAGTAACCAATAACCAAACAGAATATGAAGCTTGCATCTTTGGCTTAGAAGCATTGTGTAGTGCAGGGGTGAAAAATGTCACTGTCTACGAGGATTCCATGCTGGTTATAAAATAAGCCACCAAAGAATGGGAGATAAAAGAAGACAGATTACGGCTGTACTAGCCACCATTTTGTGCTCCTTCATACAATGTAAATTTGTCTATTTACCGAGGGAAGGAAACCAGGTAGCTGATGCCTTAGCCACACTGGCCTCCATGTTGGAAGCAACCAGAGGCCAGACCCTTAATCCTCACAAAGTCTTGATCCCCTTGTTACGAAGAGGTGAGAGTAATGCCAATTGATGTCACTGAGAAACCTTGGTTCTATAATTTACAAAAGTATCTGGAAACTGGGCAATTCCCAGATGACACTGATAAGAAAGAAAGGATATCCCTACAAATATTATCTCGACAGTTCATAAGCCATGGGGGGATGTTATACAAAAGAATGCCAGTCGGGGTACACCTCAGATGTGTCGATAAGGGTGAAGGTCAGAAGCTCATGGAAGCAATTCATGAAGGGGTGTGCAGGCCACACATGAATGGGACTGTCTTGGCAAAGAAAATAGCTCGTCAGGGATATTTTTAGCTCGCTATGGAAGCGAATTGTGTTGGATTTGTGAAGAAATGTCACAGTTGCCAAACATATGGTGATGTTAACCACCTACCATCTATGGAACTTCAAGGAATGACATCTCCTTGGCCGTTTGCTGTATAGGGGATTGACATCATAGGGGAGATAAGGCTGAAGGCAACTAATGGTCATCGGTACATCATCGTAGCCATCGACTACTTCTCCAAGTGGGTTGAGGCTGAATCTTATGCTACCGTAGAGGCAAGGCAGATGTCGAGATTCATCGAAAAGAACATAATCTACAGGTTTGGTCTGCCACACTATATAGTCATAGACAACGGTGTTCAGTTCCGAGTAGATGTTGGGTTCCATGATGCAAACGCAGTGCAAAAAATTAAAATTTTATCACGTTCCTAAACCAGGATCCATGTAATTCGACTAATTGATTAAATCTAGGGTTTTTAAAATCTTACCAAAACGCAGAAGAGGCAAGATTCTCTGGAAGGATGAGAGGAGGTTCACACCGGTGACACCTTACCTCGAGTTTTTTGGCTTGGTTGTTCGGATCAAGACGTCTCCAAAAGGATGCATCCTCTATAGGTATCCACACAAACAACCCTTCACAAAACGATTTTGAGTGTGTGTGCTAGCAACCTCTTGACTGTCTCATAAATCAAGAACAAAAGGAAAAACTCTATCTTTGTTTTCTAAGAGGAAAGAAAATGAATTTGGAGGCAAAAACAAGTATGTGAAACCCTAGAGAATATAACATATTTATAGACTCCAAGTTAGGGTTTCACTTACCAATGACCTTTTTGGTAATTTTCCATTTATTATATTCTGATTTTGTTTAAAAACAAATCAAAATAATATCTTATTTATTTATTTAAAATAACATTTATCTTAAATAAATAAACAAATAAATAAATAAATAAAACACTTTAATTATTTATTTCCACAGAGTTTATTTTGGGCTTATTAAACCCATATCCGTTTTGGGCTTGTTCTAAGTGTGTGACCCTGTAGGTTCACATAACATTGGCAGTGGGCCTAAATCTCTATTTAGGCCTACAAGTCATAAGTGGCCTCTAGCAAGACATTATGACTACCCAAGTCATGTGAAGTCAATAATCCGACATAACCTAATTACAGTGAATTTTATTGTCCCTTTATCACATAATATCTTAATTGAACATAAGGCATAGAATGTCATCCTTATATAGTTCAATATTATGACTTGATTCCAAGTAGACTGAAAATGATAACTCTTTAGCAATTCATTTCAGCATGGCCATGCATTTTCATTCAGTCTATCTCATCAAGGGGCCTTTAGATATCTTTCTCATATTAATGAGGGATAAATTCCTTCTAAATCACTCACATTCCTCACATAACTAATTTTATATCCAACAACATTCTTTTAATCATCCGGTTAAAGACAATGTTAGAATGTGTCAAAACATAAAATAGCTATGTAGAAATCCATGATGATTTCAAGGTCAAAGGACCGAAATAAAATTACCGTGATAAGAAATACTTATGACAATAATCTATGTAGTATTCTCATAATGGGTCAATCTAGTACATGATCTCTCATCATGTACCTATGGGTTGACTTAATATCTCATATTTATGATTAGTAAAACATAACCATTAGTCAACATCATACTAGCCTTAATACTTTAATATTCATATAATGAATAAATGGCTAGGGATAATTAGAATAGAACTCTTATTTTAATCTAAGGGTTTTACTATCAAGTCACATACTTAATGGCCTTAGTAAGAATTAACCATTCATGTAATTATCATAAAATCAAATGATAATATAATACCTCTTTATTAATAAAATAAGAAAGTCAATACATAATCATAAATGATTGACCTAGTGCATATCACTAACAGTAGAGACGGCCACGCGACTAAAGGACTATAAGATTGAGCATCACAGATCATCTCCATATAGGCCACAGGCAAACGGAGCAGTAGAAGCAGTAAATAAGAATGTGAAGAAGATTTTGGCTAAGATGCTGGAAAATTATCGAGATTGGGCTGAATACTTACAATTCGCGTTATAGGGGTATCGAACTACTGCTAGAACCTCGACAAGGGTCACTCCATACTCCTTAGTTTATGGGTGTGAAGCAATTTTACCCATAGAGGTCAAGATAAGGTCGTTGAGAGTCCTTCTGGAATCCAAACTCCCCAAGTATCAGTGGATCGAAAGTCGGTTGGCCCAGCTGACACTGCTGGACAAAAAGAGGATGAAGGCTATATATCATTCTCAGCTGTATCAGAAAAGAATAGCCCGTGCCTAGAATAAGAAGATCAAGCCAGGCAAGATTCAAGAGGGGGATCTGGTGTTGAAACTCATAAGACCAGTCACGACCAATCCTCGAGGAAAGTTTAAGCCCAACTAGGAGGGACCATATCTAGTAAAGAAGCTGTTTTCAAAAGGCACTGCCATTTTGTCTGACATGAAGGGAAACGAGTTCAAAAAACCCATTAACCTAGACAAACTCAAGAAATACTTTCTGTAAAAAGTCTCGCTAGGGAGAAAACCTCGAAAAGAGGCTGTCTAGGCAAAAATTAGAGACCAAAAAGAAAAAAAAGAAAAAAGGAGTCTTGCTGGACTGAAAACCACGAAAGAGGCGGTCCAGGCAAAAGTTAAGGACATATAAAAGGGGAGAGAGAGGCACAAAATGGTTAGTCGGAAAACTTGCAAGGGCAAGCCAACTAATAACATAAGATGTACCAGAAGTGAAATGTATATACGTTTTGTGCTTAAATGAAATGAAATGGATTGCTTTAATTGTCGTTAAACATTGCATAATGTGTCCATTACAAGCCGTTTAACTAGTACAAAAGGGAAATTATGTCTAACAAAAAGGAAAATGATGACTTCATTCCATGAGCTAGTTTTGCCTTCTCTTCTTTTGTTGCCTACCCTGTGAACTTAACATTTGTAATTCTCTTATCTTTTTATATTAAATAAACTCGTCTCTTTCTGTCTGTTGTAAGCGAACCCACGCTTTATAATGATCATCAGTGCTCTGATCACCGTCGTAGCTTAAGTTTCTTTTGATGACTCTTCAAGGCCAAGTCGCCACCAGGTGGTCCATAAAATTCTAAGAAAGTGGCCCTGGTTGCTCGAATTCATGAACAGGCTCCATAATCAGTTGTTTATTACCATATTGGCGACAGAGGCGAGCTGGATTGTAGAAAGTGGCAAAATGGAGATCGAAAATCAGGATGCAATACGTATAAGATCGGAGGGTCACATGCTGCAAACCCTACCAGGGACACATCCAGCGAATCAGTGTATCAAGGAATGTTGATAGCCAGCTGTGAATGTTTGCAGGGATGGGATGTAGTTTCCTTGTTCGATAATGTTTGGCTTGATAACGCCTAATGTCTTGGGGAGGTTCGATCAAGCCCAACTTTTCATAAAACCACATCTACAGGACTGCAAATGGCTAGATACAGATGGTATTGGTAGTTGAAAGAAAAGGGGGGCAACGGGAAACTTACCTCTAGCAAAAAAGGGCTTCCAGAGAATCATCGCGTCCTTGTGAAGTCATCCAATCCAATAATGGTTTCTACTAAGATGAAAGGGAAGGGATTGAGCCCTGACTCCACTTGGTCAAGGATGGAGAGGATCTTTATATCGCAATACCCTGAGGGAGAAACCAGTAGAAATTAAGCATACAAATAGAGGGCTAACATACGGGGCTAGTAAGTTTCCCCTTTATCCATAATTATGATGACTTCAAGGAGGGACTCTAATTTGATTTATGAGCCAGAGATATACAGTGGAAGGAAGATCGAGGTGGAAGATTGAACATGCACACCATTTGTTGTTGAATGGAACGAGAATCTAGGTTTTCAAGAGCAGGAATTGCAAGTTGGCAAGTAGAATCTATATGACGACCAAGAATTGCCTCGAACTCCTTTGGTAAGGGGCATATTTCTATCGTGTTGAGCCAAAAAACATGTTTCTGGGGATCCCAAAATTGAACCATAGCATGGAGAAAAGGGTAATTGATTCTCCTAGTATGTAGTGATTTAAAGACCATAAGATGGAATGGCTCTAAATCAGCCCAAGATTTATTGTCCAACCCTTTCAGAATCGATTGTAAGGACCTCAGACTTTGTTCTGTCATGTTTGTGGCTTTTCAGAGACACTCAGAGAGAGAAACAGAAAGGGGAGGATGAAAGGGATTCGAGAATTAGGTCAAATGCAGAAATGAAGGTTTTATAGGGGTTGGAATGTCTGCTGTTGAGGTGGCTGCCTCATCGATGAGGCGATCGCCTCATCAATGAGGTGCCACCTCAGCAGTATAAGGTGATCGCCTCTTTATCAAGGTTCGATCAGGCGATCGCCTCATTAGCAGCACATGCCGGCTGTGTTTCTTTAGATCGCACAGTCTAACGGGTGGAACAGTTACGTTACACATGCAAACAGTGAAATCAACTCACATATAAAGGAATGAGAAAAGCAAAACAAATGAATTTAATCGAGGGAAATGTTGAATTCTGCAAGCATTCTGTTAAAAAAATAACAACAAAATTATGTGTTCGCTACTCAGAGACTACACAATTTTTAATATAGGAACGTCAAGCATTTGATCCCGTGCCCTCAGGGTCATCTTCTCCACCAGCATCGTTGCCGCTCCCATCTTCGTCCTCGTCATCCTCATCAATCTGGAATACATCAATCTGACGCTCAAGAGTAGCGATCCTCACCCTGCTAGCCTCATCTCAATCCTATTCAGATAAATCACAGGTCAGTAAACCATGCAAGCATGCATACATGTAGGAAATAATGAAATTCTTACCCTTCACTGCTGGGTGACCTCTAGCATGTAGTCTCTCTGGGCCTCTATCATGTAGTACATATACAGGCCCTACTCCAGCGGAATCTACATTATCAAAATAAAGATTAGAACTAACAGTTGGTTTGAGAATTATAGTGAAAACAGGTAAGGGAAAAGAACATACGTGAGTAGCATCGATAGAAGTGCACACAGGGGTCAGGTCCTCATCCAAGGCCAGGAATTGGCGCGATAACTCTCCGGGGGGAACCCAACATCGAGCTAGAGGGTCAGGGACATGGATGAAGCTTCCTGGGGCAAACTCAAAATTGGGGGCAGCAGTCGACATAGCTTCCTCATCGGTAGCAGAAGTCTCCTCCCTACTCGGATCCAGTCGATGCCTCAAGGGCTCTCACTCCCGCACTCGGGACCTAACTTGGACTACGGGCCTAGCAGGCGCAGCCTGAAGATGAAAACAAGAGGAACATGTTAAGAATCTAATGAATTTGTAAAGAAAATAGGGACTTGTAAGGATTTACCTGAGAAGTAGAAGCGGCTTGGAAGGGGACTATCAATAGAAGGTGGGTGCAGATGAACTCTGCATACCGGCTCTTCACGCAAACTATGTGGTCCACAGCTGGTGAGCCCACAACAGCCTGAGCGAGGTCGTCGCCCTCTAGCTCATGAGCCCAAAGCATACTATCAGGAGGGGACCTGGGGACCTGCCTAGCCCTAACACCTGCCTTCCAGTTTAGGACCCACTCGCCCAAGTACCAAGCTTGATACCTTGGGCCACAAAGGAGTACCCTCTTCAGGGCTAAAGGCCTGGAGCGAGTCATCTTGATGGTCCAAGTGTCCTTGGACCCCCACAAGTCAATTCGGATTTGCAGGAAAAGAGAGATGTTAATATGTAAGTAAATTGAATGTTAATAATTCACTAATAAGTAGGTTTGTGCTTTGCAGGTATCGCATCCTGTGGCAGCGAGTTCAGGTGCTGCCTATGGATATAAACTCACACCAGATGCCTCTTCACGATGCGGCTAGCACCCCACCTGCCAAGGACCGGGAAATGGTCTCCCACCCGAGTAACGCCCAAAAGCAACTCTAGCTCCAGAGCCCAGACTTAAAAAATGAAACAAGAGAAGTTGAGAAAACTGATGTAAGTAATGGGGGTTAGAGCAAAAGAAAAAAAAGAAGGGGATCATGACGTACCAGAACAGCATGCCAAAAGCCATAAAACCTCCTAGCCCCTCGGACCACCTCATCCATGCTCCAGTACAAGTACGCCAAGGCACAACTACCCCAATCGAATGTATGAATCTGGTCAAGATCTCGAAGGGCTAGTAGGAACATCAGATCAATAGAGCTGGTGGTGTGGGCAAAAAGAGTGGTACCGAGCAAGTAGAGCAAAAAGGCCCTCACCACCTAGTCAATCTCAAGGGGAGAGGTCATTACTGCAGCCCGGTCTTGAGTGTAGAAGCTCCTGATTGAGTCCAACTTAATGGTATGAGTCCCCTTCATGTCAGGAGTCATCCCCAAAAGCCGCTCAATATACGCAGCCTTATCCGGAGATAATTGATGTAGACTCACATCGAAAGGAATAGGATCCCTAGTATAGGCAATCCCCATGATGGTAGTAAATGATATCGGGTCTAGAGTAAGCTCGCTGAACGAGAGGTGGAAGGTGTGGGTCATATCAAACCACCTCTCCATCAGGGCATGCAATGCCTAGTAGTCCGTGCGCCCTTGCTCGGATGAAAGTGAGAGTACGAAGTCCTCGAACCCCGTCTCTTGAATCCGGTCCCTCTGCTCGTCAGTCAAATCACTGAAAAAGACCCAAGCTCTATGGAAATTCCCAGCACCCTTGAATGTCTGAGCATCATGCTACAATAAAGAGATAGGAAAGTAAAATTTATGCGTTTTGCGGTCTCAGGGAGAATTTTAGAATGAATGTACATGTAAATGGTGAAGTTCCTCTCTGTTGATGAAGCGATCGCCTCACCTTAGAGGCGATCGCCTCATCACAGAGGCGACTGCCTTATCGAAGAGGCGATTAGCTCTATGAAGGGGCGATAGGAAATTGCCTCTTCACATAAGCCTATCGTCTCTTTGAAGAGGCGATTGCCTCATCAATGAGATGATCGCCTCATCGAAGAGGCCACAAATGGGGGCAGTGTCAATTTTTGACGCCATAAAACATAAATTTTATAGTTTGTTTGATTAAATAAATGTCCTAGAATGATAATTATGCAAGATTAATCCCTAACCCAATGTAATTTTACAGGGAATTTTAGGGTACTAACCTCTCTGGATGCAAAAGAGCAGATGTGAGACCCTAGGTCTACCAGACGTGGAATCGAGTCTCCACGGGTCAATCCTAGACTCCTAGAAGCACTAATGAGAGGCGAGATATGATCCCACTGAGGTACAGGAGGTGTTCTATCATTCTCCATCGATTGAAAAGTGGGGAGAGATGCAGAGAGTATGAGAAGTATAAGAAAAAGAGGAAAAGAAAAAAGGGAAGAAAAATATAATGGAAGGGAGAAAGGACAAAAGGAAAAGAGTGTTTTTATAGCAAGCAGGAGTGTAGGGTTTCCCCTAAAAAAAATGAATGATGATGAATGAATGACGGTGGTGAGAATGATGGGTGGAAGTTAGTACTGCATACTAGGGAGGCAGAATTAAGAGAAAGGATCTTTAAGAGGCCAAAGCTCGAAGACAAGGCTGTTCGGGTTCGAATCCCTGAAGCTCAAGGACAGGGTTGTTCAGGTTTGAATCCCCGAAGCTTAAGGACAGGGCTGTTCAAGTTTGAATCCCTAAAGATCAAGGATAGGGCTGTTCGGGTTTGAATCCCCGAAGCTCAGAGGACAAGGTTGTTCGGGTTTGAATCCCCGAAGCTCAAGGATAGGGCTGTTAGGGTTTGAATCCCTGAAGCTCAAGGATAGGGCTGTTCGGGTTTGAATCCCTGAAGCTCAGAGGATAGGGCTATTCAGGTTTAAATCCCCAAAGCTCAAGGATAGGGTTATTCGGGTTTGAATCCCCGAAGCTCAAGGATCGAGATGACTGTTCAGGTAGTATCCCCAAAGTCGAAAGCAAAGGACAACTGGGCCAGGACAACCCAGAAGTCTATGTCCCTAGAGGAGTGATAATCAAACTAGGAAAATCTAAAAACCACATCCCCAACGAAGATCGGGCCAGGAAAACCCGAGAATCAAGTTTTAATATTACGAAGATCGAGCTAGAAAAACCCGAGAATCGAATTCCAATATTGTAAGGGCCGAGCCAGGAAAACCTGAGGTTAGAAATTTTCAAATATCTCTATCAAATATTAATGAGTGGCTGATCGGGCCAGGAAAACCCAAGGATCACGGTCACGTTTCAGAATTAAAGAATTCATCTCTCGGGTGAGACCCGAGAGTCAGGTACGTTTCTTACTTTATTGTTCAATTGTTATTGTGCATGTGATTTTTTGAAAAATGGTCATTGCATGCATTTGATTTTTTAAAAAATTAGGGAGCAAACTGTAGACACTCGATTCGGTCGACCCGTGTTAGGGGACGAATTAGGGTTGGTCAGTTTGACCGGCCCGTTGTTAAGCCCAATGATGAGAATGTGAACTTAGACATGAGGATGAAGCCTAAATCTCTAAGTGGAAAGTGGACTTGAAAATCCAGAAGCCTGCAAAACCCAAACCGAGCCCAACTACCCAAGTTTGGCCCAAGCCCGCTCGGCCCAATGCGGGCCCGGGCCAAAGGGGCACCACCTCAGTGTAATGAGGTGATCGCCTTTTTGGCAGCTACCAATGAGGCGAACGCCTCACTGATGAGGCACCGCCCTTCTGGCAGCCCACTGCAGCTGCAATCAAGTGGCGCGGGCCCCACTCTCCAAACTTTCTCTTTACGTGAGGAAAAGACTTTTAGGAAAAGGAAAAAGGATAGGAGAGCTCATGATGGGCTAGGAGGATTAGGGGGATGGGAAAGCTAAGGGATAAAAGGGAAAAAAGAGACAGAAGAAGAGGGAGGAAGGAGAGGGAGAGCTTTGAGAAAAAATATACAGAAGGAGAAAGGAGGAGAAGAAGGAAAATGTCCTGAAGGAAGAAAGGAGATCCACTTTCCCACAAGAGAAGAGGGGAGAAACTTGTGTCAAGAAAAGATACTACATCCTAGCAAGGATCTCAACCAAACCAGCTCTGAGGGCCTCTTATTTTGGTATAAAACCTGCACTTAAACTTGATATGTTCATCATTTTGTGCATTCTTGCTTATGTGTAACTGAGCTATTAGTACATTTTAGGTTTGTCTCTAGTGCATGTGCTTGACATCTCATTTTATTGATGGATCTTTGAATATTTACATATGTAGTTGTAGTATGATGAGTGTAGAGTGTGTATATGCATGTTTTGGTTGCTTAGAGTAGAAGTTTGCACGTCTTGGAAGTGAGAGCCGGTCTGGTGGTCAGGCGACGCCTTTTCACAGAGGCGTTGCCCCATCTCAGTGAGACGATCCCCTCATCAACGAGGCGATCGCCCCACTGACAGGCCCTCAGGGAGCTTACCTTTTGTGTGCATGTTGCCAGTTTTTGTCTCGAGATTGCAAGAGCTCTGTTGATGAGGCGTCGCCTCATCAATGAGGTGATCGCCTCATCTCAATGAGGCGATCACCTCATCAGTGAGGCGACCGCCTCATTGGCAGGATTAATCTATTTCTTACTTCGTTTTGTCATTTTTTTTCTGTTGTGACGTCTGCTTTAATGTGTCCTCTTTTGATCCTAAATATGTTTGTATGATTGCATGGTGGTGATTGTCTTGATTGTTTGATATTTTCTTTAACTTATAATGTGATGACCTCTTTGTAGGATCTCTTTGTAAATATCGTTATATGTGGTTCCATTTTTTGTAAAGAGAAAGGCTAATCGTGTGATATTTACAGGAATTACTTGATAATTTCTGTCATCAAGCAATCACTTTTGCTATTTATCCTTTGTATATTGTCGTCTTTATATTATTTTAATAGTTTATTTTTAGTATATGTTTGGTTTATTTTTTGTATATTATTTTGTTTATTTGGTTAAAAAGCATTGTAATCCTTAATCCCTTCCCCCTATTTAATTTTGAATGTATGGTTGTAAATTATTATTTATTTTATTTACTGTGTTTTTTGAATGTTGGGACATAAAGGCATGAAATTGGACTAATGTGCAAACTCGGACTTAATTATAAAATCTGGCAATTATCCGAAGGCAATTTCATTACTTATGGTAAATGAGGAAATAATTAAATAATTAAATGGTAATAAAATGCAAAACATAAACGGAGGCCAACCGCAAGTTTGGGTGAGCATTTAAACGCTCATACCCAGTTTCTGAACCCGATCTCTGATGACGGCCTCTGGGAACCTCCATGGGATCCAATTGCTGTAAAGTGTGTCCCGACTTTTATCCGGGTGGCGACTCCATCTCCAAATAGGCCCATGACCTATATCGTATTTCCTAGTGGGCCTCGAGCCCACATAGTGCTGTGGTCGCCAAACACTGGGGTACGTGCTAAATCTCGTCGCCTACAAACATATATTTGCACAGTAAGTAAATCATGCTTAGATTTCTTTATAAAAAGAGTTGTGTCAACCTTTCCTTTAAAGAAACCTTTCTCTAATAAAAAGTTACTCAACTTTTCATACTAAGCTCTAGAAGCTTATTTTAATCCATATAATGCTTTTAAAAGTTTAAATACATGACTAGGAAAATTAAAACTTTTAAAACGTAGAGGTTTTTCAACATATACCTCCTCTTCAATGAAACCATTTAAAAATGCACTTTTAACATCCATTTGATAAAATTTAAAATCCATGAACGATTTAAATGCAAGTAGCATTCTAATATATTCTAACCTTGAAACTAGGGCAAAGGTTTTATCATAATTAATGCCTTCCTCTTGATTATAACCTTTAGCTACTAGTCTAGCTTTATTCCTAATTATGACATTTGTTCATTCATCTTATTTTTAAAAACCCATTTGGTGCCTATAATAGGATCATGTTTAAGTCTAGGAACCAAGGTCTAAACCTTATTTCTCTCAAATTGATTTAACTCTTTTTGTATAACAAGGACTTAAAATTCATCACTCAAAGTATCATCAACATTTTTTTGTTCAATTTGAGATATGAAGGCTAAATTAAAAATAGAATTAAGTTGAGATCTAGTAGTTACCCCCTTTATAGTGTCATCTATGATGAGGTTTTGAGGATGTGCTTTGTTGAATTACAGGTCCTTTAGAAGTTCATCCTTTATGGTAGGTTACGATATCTCCTCATTGTCCTCCTAGCTTGGACTTTCAAGTTTCAAAGGCTTACAAACATTTTCTTCTTGAGTGTTCACATCCATATGCTTATCTAAAATATCATCAATACTACAAACATCCTTTTTAGGATTAAGTAAGTTTGATTTATCAAATACAACATGCATTGACTCTTCAATTACTAGAGTTTTTTTGCTAAAGAATCCATATGCTTTACTAGTAGTGGAATAGCCTAGGAAAATTCCTTCATCGGCTTTAGAATCAAATTTCTCAAGACTATCCTTTGTGTTCAATATAAAGCACTTTCATCCAAATACTCTAAGATATGAAAATTTGGGTTTTTTATTGTTCCAAACTCATAATAACTTTTACTTAAAATTAGTCTTTTAAATACTCTATTTACAATGTAGCATGACATGTTAATGGCTTCCACTTAAAAGTATATGAAGCATGATTCTAGCCATTTCTACTAGAGTTCTATTTTTTCTTTCAACTACCCCATTTTGTTGAGGAGTTCTAGGAGAAAAAAAGTTTGTAAAATAACATTTTCAATTTTAAAGAATTCATTTTCAAATTCAGTTCTATGATCACTTTTAATAGATGAAATATAAAAGCCTTTTTTTTAACTTTTTTGAAAAAATTTCAAAAGCTTTAAATGCATCATTCTTATGAGCAAGGAAACACACCCAAGTGTATCTAGAGTAATCATCAACCAATACATAGGCATAGTGCATTCCACCAAGACTAGCAACTCTAGTTGGTCCAAACAAATCCATATATATAAGTTCAAGTGGCCTAAAGGTGAACATTACATTTTTTAGCTTAAATAAGGATTTGGATTATTTTCCCTTTTAGCAAACATCACAAGGTTTATCCTTAGAGAATTCAAGCTTAGGTAAATGTAAGCACCCAATTTCGGAATGCAATTGTGCACAATTGTGACGTAAGCCCCTATGATGAAATTCATTCAAAAATTGAACTTGACTGTCGATTTTCTAGACTTTAAGGACTAAATTGTAATATTTTTTTAGGGTTGGTTGCAAATAAGTTAATTTTTAGGGGTCTTTTAGTAATTAAAAGTTAAAAAAAAGAGTTGGCATTTAATGTCGACCGGCATTGTACAATTCTGACTTGTAAAAGTTGATTTTTTCACCTTTTTTTATCGATTTTTCAGCGTTTTGATTGGTTAAAAATTCAATTTTATCTTCATTATTATTTGACAAAAATTTCAACATGTTTAAAATGCTTTAAAAATCAAAATTCTTATCAGGTTATTTTTGAAGAGATGAGTCTATTCCTCCTTTAGAGGAAACCAATACGCACAAACTCTGCTTTAAAAAGTGGAGTCTAGATGCGTACGGGGGACTTCTTCTTTTTCAGAGGATTTTTTTCAAAGGCACATAGAGACACAGCAAAAAAAATAGAGAGACTGCAAGCACAAAAAACCCTAATTTTGGATACTAAAGTTTTCGAAAGCAATAGTCCAGAATCAACAATTTTTCAATTTTAACGGTGATAATCCAATCTGAGGGGCTCAAAAAGGGCATTTGCACAACATCTAAATCTTCAGTGTTATTTTTTATTTCATTTTTACTCTTTTCTATTATTTTCAGTTTATGATTCTTCTTTTCTTTTTAGTTATTATTTTGATTATTCGATTTTACTACTAATCTGATTACTTTTTTTGTTTTGATATGTGCATATGGATTGAGGAGGATACTACTGGAAAATGTACTTAAGGCTCTTGTGATCAGTAAATATCTCACAAGGCACCTCGTACAAATAATGTCTCCAAATCTTCAGAGCAAAGATCACTGCAGCCATTTCGAGGTCATGTGTAGGATAGTTCTACTCATGCTTTTTCAACTGCCTTGAAGCATAGGCTATCACCCTTCCATTCTGCATCAACACACAACCAAGGCCAACTCTAGAGGCATCACAATAAACTATGAACTTATCCACACTATTAGGTAAAGCTAATACTGGTGTTGTGGTCAACTTCTCCTTCAATAACTGGAAACTATTCTCACAAGCTTCTGACCACTTTAATCTAACATTCTTCTGAGTTAAGCGAGTCATAGGGGCTGTAATTCTGGAAAAATCCTGCACAAACAGCCTATAATACCCAGCTAAACCCAAAAAACTTTGAATCTCAATAACAGAAGTCGGTCTAGGCCACTCAGACATTGCTTCAATCTTTTGTGGATCAACCTTGATACCTTCTTTAGACACCACGTGTCCAAGAAAAGAAACACTCTCCATCCAGAAATCACACTTCGAGAATTTAGCATAAAGTTGATGATCTCTCAGTGTCTGTAGTACAATCCTCAAGTGATATACATGCTCCTCCATACTCCTTGAATAAACCAGTATATCATCAATGAAGACTACCACAAACTGATCCATATATGGTCTGAATACCCTCTTCATCAGGTCCATAAAAGCTGTTGGTGCATTAGTCAAACCAAAAGACATCACTAGAAACTCATAATGGCCATATCGAGTGCGGAATGCCGTCTTAGGAACATCAGCTTCACTAATCCGCAGCTGATGATAACCCGACCTCATATCAATCTTAGAAAAGAACTGTGCACCCTATAGCTGATCAAACAAGTCATCTATCCTCGGGAGAGGATACTTGTTCTTCACTGTCACCTTGTTCAGCTCTCTGTAGTCAATGCACAGTCTCAGGATACCATCCTTCTTCTTCACAAATAGGACTGGTGCACCCCAAGGAGAAACACTGGGTCTAATAAAACCTTTATCCAACAACTCTTGCAACTGCTCCTTCAACTCTTTCAACTCTGCAGGAGCCATTCTGTAGGGTGGCATAGATATAGGAGTAGTACCTGGAACCACATCTATACAGAATTCAATCTCTCTGTGAGGTGGTAAACCTGGCAACTCCTCAGGAAAAATATCAGGAAACTCATAAGCAACAGGAACATCTATGAGTGACAACTTCTCCACTGAAGTATCCCTGACTAATGCCAAATATCCCTGACAACCTTTCCTCAACAACTTCCTAGCCGTAATAGCAAAAATAAGACTCTGAGGTGCTGAACTCCTATCACCCACAAACTTAAAATCTTCTTCATCAGGAATTCTGAACGGTCTACGCTGACCTCCATGGCCATGTCTACTGCTCTGATGCACTCGCCGCTGTTGCCTCTGACTCTACTGAGTCGGACCTCTCTACTGACTACTCGAACCAACATGAAAACTCGAATACGGAGTAGTCTGCAATCCACTCGATTGAACTCCCAGCTGGTAATAATCAGGCATCGCTCCCTGCCTAACTAGCCTCAGCTCAATCTCCTTGGCCAACTCAATCACAAACTCTAGAGTAAGGCCTGCTGTAGGCATACCAGCAAATGCTGAACCCAATCCAGTAACGTAGGTAGTGACTGCGAAATACTGGTCTCGCATCAGATCCTCTGTATATCTACCCAGCTGGAGAAACTTTCGGGTGTACTCCTCTACTGATCGATCACCACGAGAAATGCTAGTCAGTCGAAGACGATAGCTCATACGGAGAGGGTTTTGATAGAATCTCCTCATAAACCGCTCTCGAAACTAAGCCCAGGTCATCGCCATCATATAAGGCTGGATCATCTAAATAAACTAATATAGGGCTGGTCCCTCGACAGATAACTCAACGATCATAATTCACTGGTACTCGGTGTGAGCAGTCCGAGTTTGAGTCTCAATTGCATGTAGGAAGTATAATGGATCAGAAGTCCCAACGAAAGCAATCCTACTAACTCTAGCATAGAACAGAGCTGCCTCAGGGTCAGACATACCCTACTGATAGGCAGGCTGAACAACATGAGGCACAGGAACATCAAATTCAGGCTCAACAGGCTCCTCATCCTGTAACTCTCTCTGCCTACGACGACTTGCTGCTCCTCGAGGTCTACCTCTGCCACGACCTCTACGTCTAACTGGCTGCTTAGGAGGTAAAACCTTATCCTGAAAAGAATCATCATCCTCGACCTCAATGACTGGTGGAGCGACACGCGCTCACCTCCTCACTCTGAAAAGACAAATGGAAAGATTCAGACAAAACAGACAACGGAGGGTTAACGCGGAAAACTAAAATAAGGAATACTTATCAAGACATACTCGAACCTAATTCACTGCAGTAGTTACCAAAAGAAAACACAACTTAAAAACTAGGGCCACAACTCACACAACTAAGCCCTGACACAGAACTCCGCTCTGATACCAACTTTGTCACGACCCAAAACAGGGGCCATGACCGGCGCTAGGGAACGAGAATTCTTTTGAATCCGGAACCCGTAGCAAGCCTAAAAATAAAATAAAATATGCAATAATAATCATATCAACACTTAATGCAGCGAAATAAAATCATAATTATCAAAATAAAAATTCATATCTCATATATAGATAAATCCTTTGATAAAAGTTTCAGTTCAAATTCTTAAAATACATAACTCACACAAATATAATACATAAAACCCACAATTTATTTACAACTACTGCAATGTCTAGATTATAAAAATAAAACTCAAGACTCAGATAAGCAGTTTATATAAAGAAGCCAGGGCAGAAGAAATCCGGCATACAGGCCTGCTACTAAGGTTTGAAGATGATGACTCTCCTGAAAAATAGTCAACGGAGGGGAGTCAGACCTCAATGAGTGAATTACTATAATATATATACATGCATACTAAATGCCAATGCACACAATCAAAAGTATATATATAATATGTATATATACAAGCAATTACACACAGATGCAATAAAATCATTTTATATATTTTTATTGAAAATCACAGTTTATGAAGGATCAAATAGAACCCTAGAATATCGCAACCTCAAAACAGTGTTAGACAACACTCTAGCCACACAGGCTCACTTATTCCAATTATAATCACTTGATCCATTTGGACAGTAGACTGGCCCCGAGACACTAAGTCAACTGAGCTCCAGCAGTCTGACTGTCAGTGTGATTGGCCCCGAGACACTTGGTCAATCGAGCTCCAGCAATCACACCTCCAAACCATATTTCACACTTCAAATAATCAAATCCAATCAATATCCACAAATGGTTAGTAATATAGCCTAAATGCTATCAGCGTACCGGTACGTACTCGGTCCTAGTGCTGCCCACTAGGTAGCACATTCTATTAATATCCTTCATTAAAATATAAAGCATACATTCATAAAAGTAAATGATGCATGAATTGAATAAAATAGCAACATAAACCATATATATACTAAAAATATATCAAAAGTAAACCAGGTATATTTTGAGTATATATACGTCAAATAAATCCAATATAATTACAAAATAAGCTAGAAATATATTTAAAAACATTTTAAGCATAATTCATTAATAAGACATGCATATAGTTTAAAATATACAGAAAATTAACCAAAAATAAACTTAAGTAATATTTAAACCATTTATGCATATTTAATCAAAATAAAACATATATTTCTAAAATCATGCACCCTAGAGCATATATATATAAAATAGTAACTCACACTTAGTGCGCTCCTCAAGATGTTCGACGGGCCTGGTCCACTAGGCCTCGATCTCGATGCAACTAAACAAATAAAAATAATAGACATCAGAATAAACCTAACAAAAAAACCTAGAAACTCGATCTAGAATATTAGACACAGAATTAAAATTAGGGTTCGACCGAACATCACATCTTACGAGAATTCTACCAAAAATCCGACAGAACCTCCCCTGTAAAACGGACATCTCTCTACTCAAAGAGTAGAGCCGGCCCTGCAAAGAAACACACTTCTAAAAATAGGCACAAAACACAATCACAACCCCTTGGTCGGACTCCAAACTACAGTCTACCGACCGGGGTCCACAATCACAAAACAATTATGGAAATACCAAAAATACCCTTATATCATAGAAATATATTTTATAAGTAGAAATTACATAATTAACCTTAAAACACAGTAAAAACCGATAAAACTCATTTTATTTAGAAAAATCGTATATTATATATATAATTGCAAATAATTCACAAAAAATAGTTTTAATCAATTAAAAATACTAAATAATTTGTAGAAATCATTTTTATACCCTAAATAACTATTAAAACCAATTTAATTACATTTTTAGTCAATTTAGGATAAAATTACCAAAATACCCCTATATATATAAATATACTAAAATTACTCCAAAAATTCACCAAAAATCATATAATTGCACAAAATTAATTTTCTCAAAATATTTATCAATAATATCAATAATTAAACTCAATTAACTAATTAATTTCAATTAAAAACACAATTAACCTAATTTTCCAAAATTACATAAACCTAATTAAATTTAAAATAAATACATAGAAATTCATAAAAATTCCAAATAAGTTTCTATAATTCATTTCAACACCTATATTTATCATAAAACACAATTTCATAATTTAATTAATTAATTTTCGAAAATTAGAAAATAATATTAAAATATTCAAAAATACCCAAAAATCAAAATAATCTCCAAAAATTCTACAAAAATTCACACATGTAGATTAAGCTAAGGGAAACAATATTTGTGAATGAATTTTTCATGAATCAATCAAATTAAAGTTTAAAAAAAATCAAGAACCCTAAAATGACTGAATTTGAAAAATCGAAACCTAAGCAAATCAAGACCATTTTAAGTGAAACAAAGCTTGGAATCACACTCACCGGAGCTCAAGGAGAAGAAATATATCGGCGGTGTCAAAAATGGTGGCCGGAATCACATCGATTGACTTTAGCTTCCATTTTCGGCTTTCCGACCAAAAATGGGCTTCCCGACGCCGAAAACAATTGCAGCAGGCGGCGGGGAAGGCTGGGGAAGGAGGTGGCACGCTGGGAGGCACACCGACGGTAAGGGAAAAGGTTGGCAGTGATCGGAATTGGTGAGGGGGGTGATCGGGAGTTTGGGAGCTTCGGGTGGCACAATGGTAAATAACTCAAACTTTATTATTTTGTTTAATATTAAATGTATATATGTATATATATATACTTTACACTATATATTAAAATAATATAAAATCACACACATTAAATATACACCACACACATATAATTTAATATTTTAAAATTTAATACACTTAAAAATATTTAAATAATATTAAAACTAATAATAAATAATAAAAATATTAGGGTAATTAATTAAACCCTAATTAAATAAATAAATACACATATATACATTATTTAGTACTTCAAAAGTATATATGAGTTCATGCAAATCCGAAAATCTATTTAACATAATTAATAATAAATAATTTACGTGAAAATTTCCCCGAAAATGCAAGTCCCGGAAAATTTTTACGTAAAGTGCTTAAAATAATATAACACAATTAAAAATCAATTTGAATTAAATAGCAACTCATAAAATATCATAAATACATACAAAAATTATTAACACTGCATATCCCAATGCAGTATTAAAATATTTAAAAACTCAGGATATTACAGTTCTCTAAGGCTTTGAGCCTAAACAATGTCGCGGTTGCTAAAATCTTGGATGCGCGCTAAACCCCGCCGTCTACAGTAAACCAATCACAAGTTCGTGTTTACAAAGATCATTTAAAAGCTCAAAATTTATATGTCTTAACCTTCTATGCCATGTCCATATGTCATGGGAAATAGATATTAAGCATTTTATATCTTTGTTATCAGTTTTATTCAAATCAATAACATAAACATTGTCTACTATTTCACCACTTAAAATTACTTTATCTTCATAAAGACTACTAACAAAGCAATTTCTAACATAGAAAGTGACTTTATTTCCCATGTTATATAATTGAATTATACTTAATAAATTATGTTTAAGACCATCAATAAGCAACATATGGTGTATAGATAAGAGTTGAGGATTACCGATTTCTCCAATGCCTACTATTTTTCCTTTAGCATTGTCCCTTAATGTGACATGTCCTCCATCCTGTGCATTAAGCTTATTAAATTACTCTTTGTCTCTCATCATATGTCTTAAACATCCACTATCAAGATACCACTTGCTTTTTGTTCTTATGGATTTCAAGCACACTTACACAAGACAATTTAAGTATTCTTTTGAACCTAAATCTTTCTTGGTCTAGGTTGGTTAGTCTTAAGATACTTTAAAGGAAGCAAGTTCATGTGTAATTTATTAGGTTTTGTGATTCAAAAATGCAGCGAAAATTAAAAATTTTAACCATAAACCTTAACCTAGATCCAAGTAATTCGATTAATTGATTTAAAAACTAGGGTTTTTAAATCTTACCACAAACACAGAAGAGGCAAGACTGTTGGAAGGCTGAGAGGAGGTTCACTCCGATGACACCTTACCTCGAGCTTTTGATTTTGGTAGTTTGGATCAAGATGTCTCCAAAAGAATTCGTCCTCCAAAAGCGTCCACATGAACAACCCTTGATTAAAATGACAAATTTATGTGCTAGCACTTCTCTTGATTTCTCACAAATTAAGAACAAAAACACTCTGTTTTTTAGTTTTTCTAAGAGAAGAAAAGATGAATTTTGGTGGCTAATAATTGAGTTAGTGAAACCCTAGAGAATATAACATATTTATAGACCTCTAATTAGGGTTTCACTTACCAAAAAAACTTTTGGTAATTTCTCAATTATTATTATTTTGATTTTATTTAAAAATAAATAATATCTCATTTATTTAAGATAACATTTACCTTAAATAAATAAACTATTTATTTATTTCCAAAGAGCATATTTGGGCTTCTCAAACCCATATCTATTTTTGGGCTTGTTTTAAGTGTGTGACCTTATAGGGTCACATGACATTGGCAATAGGCTTTAATTATTTATTTAGGCCTACAAGTCATAAATGGCCTCTAGCAAGACATTATGACTACCTAAGTCATGTGAAGTCAATAATCCAACATAACCTAATTTATAATAAATATTGTAATCCCTTTATCACATGATATCTTGATTGAATATAAGGCATATTTTATGTCGTCCTTATATAATTCAATTATATTCTTTCTTGACTCTAAGTAGACTGAGAATGATAACTCTTTATCAATTCACTTTAGCATGACCATGCATTTTCCTTTGTTTATCTTATCAAAGGGCCCATAGATATCTTACTCAGATTAAATGAGGGACAAATTCCTTTTCAATCACTCACATTCCTCACATAACTCATTTCATATCCAACAACAATCTATTTAATCATCCTTTTCAAGATAATGTTAGATTGTTTCAAAATATATAATAATTATGTAGAAATCCATGATGATTTTATATATATTATAATTACGATCATTTTTATTATTATTATTGTGTGTGTTATATATATGTATATGTATATATATTTATGTATGGTGTGTGTTTATTTTATATTATAATATTATTATTTTTTTTAATATAAAGTGTTAATGATATATATATATATATAAACTTTGGAAAATTACGATCATTGCCCTCATCCGCTACCTCACATTCCTGATGCCCTCACCCCCTCCCTTCACTTTGTAATCTCATTCCCCTCCGTTCAGAGTGACTCCTAGAGTGTCGTCGCCTTCCCCAGCTGCTCTACCACCTCCCATCATCTTCTCCGGTAGTGTAGCACGTTGGTTTGGCCGAAAACCCGAGGGATTTCTTCTCCTCCGTTCTACCATTTTTTGGCCACCGTTTTTGATGATTCTGGTAGCATTTTACTCTTAGAACTCTATAGAAGCTGAATCCAAATTTCCTTTAGCTTAAAAACTCGATTTGGTAAGGATTTAAGCTTGATTTCATTTTCAACCATTTTAGTTTCTTGATTTTCTTGAACTTCGATCTTAGTGATTCAAGCTTAATTCCTTCAAAAAAGTTTCTTCTCTTAGATTAATCTTCATCATGAAATTTTTATGGAATTTTTGGAATTTATTTTGATTTTTGTGAATTTTTGATAATTTTATTAATATTTTCTAATTTTTGTAAATTAATTAAATAAATTTTTAAATTGTGATTTTTAGGGTTTATGATGGTTAAAATTAATTTTAGAATTTAATTTATAATTTTTGTGATTTTTGTGTAATTAATATAATTTTATTTAGTTTAGGTGAATTTTGGAAATTAGGGTTAAATGTGTATTTGTTAAAATTAATTTGTTAATTGAGTATAATTATTGATTTTATTAAATTATATGTTGAGAAAATAAATTTTGAGTAATTATATAATTTTTAGTGAATTTTTAAATAATTATAGTATATTACGTGAATTTTTATATATTAGGGGTATTTTGGTAATTTGGTAGTAATATTAGTTGAAAATTAAGTTTAATTAGTTTTAATAATTATTTGTGGTATAAAAATGATTTTTACAAATTATTTACTATTTTTAACTAATTAAAACTATTTTTTGAAAATTATTTTCAAATTATATATAATATACTATTTTTGTAAATAAATGAGTTTTTAGTAATTTTTAGTATGTTTTTGGGATAATTATGTAATTTGGATTTATTAAATGATTTTCATTAATATTTTTGAATTTATTAAGTTATTATCAATTTTTAGTAATATTATATTAATATTAGGGTGTTTAAGTAAAAATCGATAAAATAATTATTTTTAGTGTTTTAATATTTAAATTGCTATATTTTGGTATATAAAGGGTATTTTTGTTATTTTTGGAATTTTAATGTATTTTGTATATATCTTGTGAATTGTGAGCTTCGGTCGGTAGACTTGCAATTTAAGGTCTGACCGAGGGTTGTGAGAATATTCTATTTTGAAGTGTGTTTTCTTGTAGGACCAACTCTACTTTCTGAGTAAAGAGATGTCTGTTTTATAGGGGAGGTTCTACTGAATTTTTGGTAGAATTCTCGTAAAACATGACATTCAGTCAAATTCCTATTCCTTATCTGTGTCCAGTATTCTATATCGAGTATCTAGAAATTACGTTAGATTTATTCTAATTTCATATTAATATTTTATTTGTTAGTTGCATCAAAACCGAGGCCTAGTGGACCAGGTTTGTTAGACCTGTCTCGTGGAGCGCACAACTGCGAGTTGTTATTTTATATATACGTGTATTATGATGCATGTTTTTAGAAATGTATGTTTTAATTGTATGAAATATGCATAAATAATTTAATAAATGCTTAAGTATATTTTAGGTATATTTTACTATATTTTTGGTAAATTTTAAATTAAATGCATGTATTATTCTTGATTTGGTAAATTTTAAATTAAATGCATGTATTATTCTTGATTTATACCTAAAATATTTTTAAGTATATATATGGTTTATTTTTGGTTTATTTTATAATTGAACTGGATTTGTTTAACATATATATACTCGAAATATACTTGGTTTATTTTTGGTATATTTCTAGTATATATATGGATTATATTGCCATTTAAATTAATGTCATGCATCATTTATTTTACAAATGTATGAGTTTATTTTAAATGAAGGATATCAATAGGACGTGCTGCCTAGTGGGTAACACTAGAACCGAGTATGTACCGGTACGACGATAGAATTTAGGTTAAATTACTAACCTATTTATGGATTATGATTGGATTGATTTGATGTGAGATGTGATTTGAGAGTGTGATTGTTGGAGCTCGATTGACCAAGTGTCTCGGGGCCAATCACACTGACAATTAGACTGTTGGAGCTCAGTTGACTTAGTGTCTCAAGGCCAATCTACTGTCCAAATGGAATAAGTGAATTTATTTAGAATAAGTGAGCCTGTATGACTAGAGTATTGTCTAACACTATTTGAGGTTGCAATCATTTAGGGTTCTATTTGATCCTTCATAAACTAATATTTTTCAGTATTATATAAAGTGATTTAAGCATTTGTGTGTGTATTTGCCTGTATATATATTTATTATATATATTATGTTGAGTGTTTGCATTTGACATTTAGTTATGCATGTATATATATTATAACAATTCACTCAGTGAGGTCTGACTCCCCCCTGTTGACATTTTTCAAGAGAGTCTTTATCCTCAAACCTCAGTAGCAGGCCTTTACGCCAAATTTCTTCCGCCTCGGCCTTATTATGTAAACTGCTTACTTGAGTTTATTTTGTATTCTAAACACTGCAGTAGTTGTTTTAGTGAGCTGTATTTATTATATATATATGAGATTTAAATTTCAAAAGTTTGAATCAAAAATTTTTTATTAAAATTTTTTATATATATATGAGATAGATTTATGTTATTAAATGAGCTAATGAATTATTATATTACTTTTGAGATTTAATTTTCACTGCATAATGTTTTATTTATTTTATTATATTGCATGCTTTATTTTTTAAGGCTTACTATGGGTTCTGGATTCAAAAGAATTTCCGTTCCCTAGCGTCGATCATGGCCCCCTGTTTTGGATCGTGACAAAGTTGGTATCAGAGTGGAGTTCTGTGTCAGGGCCTTAGTTGTGTGAGTTGTGGCCCTAGTTTTCAGTGTTGAGTTTCTTTTGAAACTACTACAGTGAATTAAGTTCGAGTATGTCTTGATGAGTATTCCTTGATTTAGTTTTTTATGTTATCCTCCGTTGTCTATTTTGTTTAAATCCTTCTATTTGTCTTTTCCAGAATGAGGAGGCGAGCGCGTATTACTCCATCGATCGTTGAGGCCGAGGATGATGAGTCCTTCCAAGATGAGGTTTTACCTCCTGAGCCATCAGTTAGACACAGATGTCATGGCAAAGGTAGACCTCAAGGAGCAGCAGGTCACCGTAGGCAGAAAGAGTTACAGGATGAGGAGCCTATAGAGCCTGAGTACAAGGATGTTCTTGTACCTCCAGTAGTTTCACCTGTTCAGCCTGCCTATCAACAGGGTATGTCTGACCTTGAGGCAGCTCTGTTCTATGCTAGAGTTGGCAAGATCGCTTTTGATGGGACTTTCAACGCTTTATACTTTCTTTACGCGATTGAGACTAGGACTCAGACTACTCACATTAAGTACCAGCAGATTATGATAGTAGAGCTTTTTATTGAGGGACCAGCCTTGGATTGGTTTATTCAGACGATCCAGCTGTATATAATGATGATGACCTGAGCTCAGTTCAGAGAGTGATTCATGAGGAGATTCTGCCCAAAGCCACTTCACATGAGTTATTGACCCCGGTTGACCAGTATTTCTCGCGATGACAGATCTGTTGAGGATTATACTCAAGAGTTCCTCTGGCTTAACAGATATGCAGAGGATATGATGCGAGACCAATACTTCGTGGTCACCACATATGTCATTGGATTAGGTTCTACATTTACTGGTATGCCTACAGTGGGCCTTACTCTGGAGTCAATGATTGAGTTGGCTAAGGAGATTGAGCTGAGGCTAGTTAAGCAAAGAGCTATGCCTGATTATTACCAGCTGGGTGTTCAGTCGGGTGGATTCCAAACTACTCCATACTCAAGTTTCTAGATTGGATCGAGTAGTCAGCAAAAGGGTCCAGTCCAACAGACTCAAAGACAGCAGCAACGGGTACATCGGAGTAGTATACATGGTCGTGCAGGTCAACGTAGACCATTCAGACTTAGGTCAAGTGCTTTGAGCAATAGCAGTGGTTGTAGTTCTGGGTCAGATGCCAGTGTATGTTAGACCTATGGCAGAGTCTGCTGATGTGTTTTAGATGCAGGCAGATGGGACATTTTGCTAGATTGTGTCCCTATTTTAAATATTAACAGCCACAGATTCCATGATTCCCTCAGTAGTCAATTGCTAGTGCTGCACTCGTTCCTTTTCAGTTGCCTCCAGCCCAACAACAGAGTTCTACCCAGATTGTTCCCAAGTAGGGTCGTGGTAGAGGTACTAGAGGAGGTGCCAGAGGTGTTGGCCAGGCTTCTACTAGCTAGTAGGGAGGTCAAGGACAAGCCAGAGTCTTCCATCTCACTCAGCAAGATGCTCAGGCATCTAATGTAGTCATGGCAGGTATTATTTCTGTTTGTTACCTAGATGTATGGGATCTATTTGATCTGGGTGCCACACATTCATTCGTTTCTCCTGTTTTTGCTTCCAAGTCTTATTGACAAGCTTCGAGGATGGCTTTTCCTTTGTCTGTCACCACTCCTCTAAGCGATTCTTTAGACACTAATGTTGTTCTTTCTGGTTGTCCAGTTCTTATTGGAGGTAGAGAATTATCCGCTGATTTGATCTGTTGAATGTGATGGAGTTTGATGTTATTCTGGGTATGGATTGGTTATCTCAGCACTATGCCATGGTGGATTATCGGAGTAAAGAGGTGACTTTCAGAATTCCTAGTGAAGAATAATTTAAGTTTGTGGGTGATAGGAGTTCAGCACCTCAGAATCTCATTTCTACTATTACGGCTAGGAAGTTGTTGAGGAAGGGTTGTCAGAGATATTTGGCATTGGTCAGGGATACTTCAATGGAGAAGTTGTCACTCACAGATGTTCCTATTGCCTATGAGTTTCTTGATGTTTTTCCTGAGGAGTTGTCAGGTTTACCACCTCATAGAGAGATTGAGTTTTGTATAGATGTGGTTCTAAGCACTACTCCTATATCTATGCCACCCTACAGAATAGCTCCTTCAGAGTTGAAAGAGTTGAAGGAGCAGTTGCAAGAGTTATTGGATAAAGGTTTTATTAGACCCAATGTTTCTCCTTGGGGTGCACCAATCCTGTTTATGAAGAAGAAGGATGGTACCCTAAGATTGTGCATTGACTATAGAGAGCTGAACAAGGTGACAGTAAAGAACAAGTATCCTCTCCTAAGGATAGATGACTTGTTTGATCAGCTACAGGGTGCACAGTTCTTTTCTAAGATTGATTTGAGGTCGGGTGATCATTAGTTGCAGATCAGCGAAGCTGATGTTCCTAAAATGGCATTCGGCACTCGATATAGCCATTATGAGTTTCTGGTGATGTCTTTCGGCTTGACTAACGCACCAACAGCTTTTATGGACCTAATGAACAGGGTATTCAGACCATATGTGGATCAGTTTGTGATAGTCTTTATCGATGATTTACTAGTGTATTCGGGGAGTATGGAGGAGCACGTATATCACTTGAGGACTGTACTACAGACACTGAGAGAACATCAGCTTTATACTAAATTCTCGAAGTGTGATTTCTGGATGGAGAGTGTTGCTTTTCTTGGACCTATGGTGTCAAAAGAAGGTATCCAGGTTGATCCATAAAAGATTGAGGCAGTATCTGAGTGGCCTAGACCGACTTCAATTATGGAGATTCAGAGTTTTTTGGATTTACCCGAGTACTATAGGAGGTTTATACATGATTTTTCCAAAATTTCAGCTACTATGACTTGCTTGACTTAGAAGAATGTAAGATTTGAGTGGTCTGAAGCTTGTGAGAATAGTTTTCAGTTATTAAAAGAGAAGTTAACCATAACTTCAGTGTTAGCTTTTCCTAATGGTGTGGACAAGTTTATAGTGTATTGTGATGCCTTTAGAGTTGGCCTGGGTTGTGTGTTAATGCAGAATGGTAGGGTAATAGCCTATGCTTCGAGGCATTTGAAGAACCATGAGCAGAACTATCCTACACATGACTTTGAGATGGCTGCAGTGATCTTTGCTCTCAAGATCTAGAGACATTATTTGTACAGGGTGACTTATGAGATTTTTACTGATCATAAGAGCTTTAAGTACATTTTCTAGTAGAGAGATCTATATCTAAGGCAGAAGAGATGGTTGGAACTATTAAAAGATTATGACTGTGAGATTTTATATCATCCAGGCAAGGCTAATGTGGTAGCAGATGCCTTGAGTAGGAAGTCCTCAAGCAATCTCGCTCATATCAGTGTAAAGAGGAGACCGTTGATCTAGGAGTTACATCTGTTAGTGGATTAAGGTCTGATGATGAAGATTAGTAGATCAGGTGGACTACTAGCTCAATTTAAGGTGTGAATTGTACTGAGAGATAGGATTAAGGCAGCTTCGAGCTGAGATCCTATTCTAGAAGAGCTTGCAGAGAATGTTCAAGCAGGGAAGTTCACTAATTTCACACTCGATGATGATGGTGTTTTATGGATCAGTAGTAGATTGTGTGTTCTTGATGTGCATAATTTGAGAGAAAAGATCCTAGAGGAAGCACATTCTACAACCTATAGTGTACATCCGGGTATCACTAAGATGTACCACAGTATCAGAGATTTGTACTGGTAGGACGGACTGAAGAAGGATGTCGCTGATTATGTTGCTAAGTGCTTAACGTGTTAGCAAGTAAAAGTTGAGCATCAGAAGCCTTCTAGGAAGCTTCAGCCTCTTTCTATTCCTGAGTGGAAGTGGGAAAGGATTAGTATGGATTTTGTGGTCAGTTTACTTTGTTCTAAGGATGGATACGATTCCATCTGGGTGATTGTGGACAGGTTGACCAAGTTTGCACATTTCTTACCTATGAAAGCCACTTACTCTATAGCTAGATTGGCGAAGCTTTATGTGAAACATATTGTGTGCCTTCATGGAGTACCTGTGTCTATTGTGTCAGACAGAGGTTCAGTGTTTACCTCACATTTTTGGTAGAAGTTGCAAGAAGTGATGGGTACTAGGTTGGACTTCAGTACAACTTTTCATCCTCAGACAGATGGTCAATCTGAGAGGACGATCCAGACACTCGAAGATATGTTGAGGATATGTGTTTTGGATTTAGGAGGTAGCTGAGATGATCATTTGCCACTCATGGAGTTTTCATATAATAACAGCTACCATAGCAATATTAGAATAGCACCATATGAGGCTTTGTATGGAAGGAAGTATAGGTCCCTTCTGAGTTGGGATGAGATTGGTGAGAGAGCTTTGATTGGACCTGAGATGGTTCAAGATGTTGTAGAGAAAGTCGCTGTGATCAAGGGCAGATTAGAGACCGCAATTAGCAGGCAGAAGAGCTATACGGATCCTAGGTATAGAGATGTGGAGATCCAAGTTGGAGACTTTGTTTTCCTGAAGGTGTCTCTGATGAAGGGTGTAATGAGATTTGGAAGGAAGGGTAAGCTAGCACTGAGATATATAGGACCATTTGAGATTCTTGAGAGAGTTGGCACTGTTACATATTGGTTGGCTTTGCCTTTGAGTATATCTTAAGTGCATCTAGTATTTCATAACTCGATGTTGAGGAAGTATGTCTCAGACCCTTCACTAGTGTTGTAGCTTGACAGCGTAGAAGTGAATAAAGATTTGACGTTCATGGAAGAACCTATGGCAATCATTGACTATAAAGTTCGACAGTTGCATTCGAAACAGATTCCGATGGTCAAGGTTCTGTGGCGCATCAATAGGGTAAAGGAGCATACTTGGGAGACTGAAGCTGAGATGCGAGCATCTTACCCGTATCTCTTTCCTCTTTGATTTGTATTTCTTTTTTTTCTTCTGGAATTTGGGGATGAATTCTTGTATGGGGGGAAGACTGTAAAAACTCGAGTTTTTAAACATTTTTATATTTCATCGGGATATACAGTATTAATAATTTTAAGATATATTAATTATTTAATTATTTTGTTAATAATTAACGTTATTTATGTTTATTTAAAGTTTTCTACGTAAAATTTTTCCAAAACCTTATTTTTGAGAAAATAATGCCTAAATAATAATTTATTTATTTACGTCAGTTCATTTTATTAAATTGCATGGTTTCATGCATAATTAAAAAATTTGAATAATATATATATATATATATATATATATATATATATATATATATATATATATATATATATATATATATATATATATATATATATATATATATATATATATATATATATATATATATTATAATTTTTATTATTATTATTGTGTGTTATATATATATGTATATGTATATATATTTATGTGTGGTGTGTGTTTATTTTATATTATAATATTATTTTTTTTTAATATAAAGTGTTAATGATATATATATATATATAAACTTAGGAAAATTACGATCATTGACCTCATCCCCTACCTCACGTTCCCGACGCCCTCACCCCCTCCCTTCACTCTACAATCCCATTCCCCTTCGTTCAGAGTGCCGCCGCCTTCCCTAGTTGCTCTGCCACCTCCCACCATCTTCTCCGGCAGCGTAGCACGCTGGTTTGGCAAGAAACTCGAGGGATTTCTTCTCCTTCGTTTAACCATTTTTTGGCCACCATTTTCACTGATTTCAGTGCCGTTTTGCTCCTAGAACTCCATAGAAGCCGATTCCAAGATTCCTTTAGCTTAAAAACTCGATTTGGTAAGGATTTAAGCTTGATTTCATTTTCGGCCATTTTAGTTTCTTGATTTTTTTGAACTTTGATCTTAGTGATTCAAGCTTAATTCCTTCACAAAAGTTGCTTCTCTTAGCTTAATTTTCATCCTGAAATTTTTGTGAAATTTTTGGAATTTATTTTGATTTTTGTGAATTTTTGATAATTTTATTAATAGTTTCTAATTTTTGTAAATTAATTAAATAAATTGTGAAATTGTGATTTTTAGAGTTTATGGTGGTTAAAATTAATTTTAGAATTTAATTTATAATTTTTGTGTAGTTAATATAATTTTATTTAGTTTAGGTGAATTTTGGAAATTTAAGTTAAATGTGTATTTTGTTAAAATTAATTGGTTAATTGAGTATAATTATTGATTTTATTAAATTATATGTTGATAAAATAAATTTTGAGTAATTATATAATTTTTAGTGAATTTTTGAATAATTATAGTATATTATGTGAATTTTTATATATTAGGGGTATTTTGATAATTTGGTAGTAATATTAGTTCAAAATTAAGTTTAATTGGTTTTAATAATTATTTGAGGTATAAAAATGATTTTTGCAAATTATTTACTATTTTTAACTAATTAAAACTATTTTTCAAAAATTATTTTCAAATTATATATAATATACTATTTTTGTAAATAAATGAGTTTTTAGTAATTTTTAGTATGTTTTTGGGCTATGTAATTTGGATTTATTAAATGAATTTTCATTAATATTTGTGAATTTATCGAGTTATTATTGATTTTTACTAATATTATATTAATATTAGGGTTTTTAAGTAAAAATTGGTAAAATAATTATTTTTAGTGTTTTAATATTCAATTTGCTATATTTTAGTATATAAAGGGTATTTTTGGAATTTTAATGTATTTTGTGTATATCTTGTGACTTGTGAAACTTAGTCGGTAGAATTACAATTTGAGGTCCGATTGAGGGTTATGAGAATATTCTATTTTGAAATGTGTTTTCTTGCAGGACTGGCTCTACTTTCTAAGTAGAGAGATGTCCGTTTTACAGGGGAGGTTCTACTGAATTTTTGGTAGAATTCTCATAAAACATGTCATTCGATCAAATTCCTATTCTTTGTCTATGTCCAGTATTCTAGATCGAGTCTCTAGAAATTACATTAGATTTATTCTAATTTCGTGTTAATATTTTATTTATTAGTTATGCCGAGACCGAGGCCTAGTAGACTAAGCCTGTCAAACCCATCTTGTGGAGCGCACAACTGTGAGTTGTTATTTTATATATACGTGTATTATGATGCATGTTTTTAGAAATGTATGTTTTAATTGTATGAAATATGCATAAATAATTTAATAAATGCTTAAGTATATTTTAGGTATATTTTAGTATATTTTTGGTATATTTTAAATTAAATGCATGTATTATTCTTGATTTATACCTAAAATGTTTTTAAGTATATATATGGTTTATTTTATAATTGAACTGGATTTGTTTGACATATATATACTCGAAATATACTTGGTTTATTTTTGATATATTTCTAGTATATATATGGATTATATTGCCATTTAAATTAATGTCATACATCATTTATTTTACGAATGTATGAGTTTATTTTAAATGAAAGATATCAATAGGACGTGCTACCTAATGGGCAGCACTAGGACCGAGTACGTACAAGTATGACGATAGAATTTAAGTTAAATTACTAACCTATTTGTGGATTATGACTAGATTGATTTGATGTGAGGTGTGATTGTTGGAGCTCGGTTGACCAAGTGTCTCAGGGCCAATCACACTGATAGTTAAACTGTTGAAGCTCGATTAACTTAGTGTCTTGGGGCCAGTTTACTGTCCAAATGGAACAAGTGAATTTATTTGGAATAAGTGAGCCTGTATGGCTAGAGTGTTGTCTAACACTATTTGAGGTTGCAATCATTTAGGGTTCTATTTAATCCTTCATAAACTAATATTTTTCAGTATTATATAAAGTGATTTCAGCATCTGTGTGTATTTGTCTGTATATATATTTATTATATATATTATGTTGAGTGTCTACATTTGACATTTAATTATGCATGTATATATATTATAACAATTCACGCGGTGAGGTCTGACTCCCCTCTATTGACATTTTTCAAGAGAGTCTTCATTCTCATACCTCAGTAGCAGACCTTTACGCTGGATTTCTTCCGCCCCGGCCTTATTGTGTAAACTACTTACTTGAGTTTATTTTGTATTCTAGACACTACAGTAGTTATTTCAGTGAGCTGTATTTATTATATATGTATGAGATTTAAATTTCAAAAGTTTGAATCAAAAATTTGTATTGAAAGATTTTATATATATATGAGATGGTTTTATGTTATTAAATGAGCTGGTGAATTATTATATTACTTTTGAGATTTAATTTCCACTGCATAATGTTTTATTTATTTTATTATATTGCATGCTTTATTTTTTAAGACTTGTTATGGGTTTTGGATTCAAAAAAATTCTCATTCCCTAGCACCGGTCATGGCCCTCTATTTTGGATCGTGACACATGCAATATGAACATACAATATTTTTAAATTTATTTCTCCTAGGATGATACAAATTCCTAGTAAATGAGATGTGCCTTTGGTTTTGTGGTTGTGTATAATTCCTAAAATTTCTTTGTGCCATATATGAAGAGTATGACATACATTGACAATGGTAATGTGTATTTTAATAAGTTTGTGCAATATACTTAGGAGTGTTGTGTTTAGTGTATGTATAAGCATATTTAAGTTGTGTTTTCTTAACATGAAACTTACCTCTTTGAGTCATATAAGATTGAGTCTTATGAGATTTTCTTTTATTATTTTACACATGAGACTTCTTGGCTTTGAAAGCTTCAGTCTTAATAGTTTTAAAGGTAAAGGGAACATAATTATATGATGCCTTAACGAATTTAATATATGATGATGATGAGGGAAAAACTATTCCATTCTCATATCCTAATCCATGAGTGTTTCCATGGATTTTTTGAGAGTCAAGAAGATTATTTAAACTCTCCTTTCCTTTTTGGAATTTAGGAATAAAATTCTTCAATTCTAATATCACATTAGAAAGCTTATGATTTCATTACTTGCTTTTTTGAGTTGCTTTTTCAAAGAATTTGAAGATTTTATGTCACTAGCAAGTTTATCATTTGACTTAACTAGATTTGAAAATTCATTTCTTAATTTTTTGAATTTCTGGGTTAAATTAGATAACTCATGCTTATAATACTTTTTCTTAAATTATACTTCTCTTCCTTCTCTTTTTGCTCTTCTTCTTTTTACTTAATTATAAGCTTATGTGTAAGGAACTTTCCAATAAGCACATCAATTAAGAGAGTTGAGAGGTCTTAAGCTTCTTCAATTGAAGTGACTCAAGATTCTTAATCCTTATTAGGTAAGATTCTTAAAATCTTATTATTCACCTCTTCCTTAGAGAAATATTTTCAAGTTTCTTGAGAGTGGTGAAAAGAGTATTGAGACAGTTTGTCATCTCCGTAATTGATTCATGAGGCTTCATTTTGAAGAGTTTATATTCATATATATGAAATTAAATCTTCTTGGTTGTTACTTGTACATTGCCTTCATAATGGTTCTCTAAGGTCTCCTACATTTCCTTACTGAAATGCAATATTCAGGTTTGCCTCCCTTTTCTCTTGACATGGAAGAGACTAGAGTAATCATACCTTTCTTGTTTTTATAGTTTTCTTCCTTTTGTTAGTTGTTCCATTGACTTATTGAAAGAGTTATTTGTACACCATTAATGGTGGCTTTAAATGGCTCCTAACTTTTGAGAATAACTTTCCAAAGTTTAATGAAATCATAATTTGAATATAGCTCCATTTTGAACTTTTAATGTGGGTAATCACTTCCATCAAAGAATGGTCTAAGTGAAGAAATATTTTATAATTCACTTCTCATGATCTTGTATTCTAACAATGAAGTTCTTAAAATTTAAGCTTTGATGCCAATTGAAAGTGTCTTAGAGGGTGATGAATAAGACTAATGAAGGATTTAAAAAAATAAAAACAAATTTAAGGAATGAACAAGAATTGAAAGAGAATAGAGTAGGAAGAACAATAAACATAAGAATTTAAAGAGTTTGAATTTTCAACAATCCTACGTCTCTACCTAACTTATACCAAAGTTAGAATTTTCAATACTCATAATCTTATTCACAAGATTGAGATCATAAGAGTTTGAGGCTCACTCTTCAACTTTACAACACAAACAAGAATTTTAAGGTTAACTCTTCAACTAAACAAATAAAAATTTTTAGGCTCACTCTTAAACCAATTTCTAAGTATTTTATTGGCTAAACACTTAAACCAATTCCACTAGAAATATACCTCACTTCCCAAGAATTAGATGAAGATGGAGTCATATTTCTATAACACAACTAACTCTCATAAGAGTTAATCAATACAAAGAATATTGATACAAAGAAAAATGAAGCTTAGTGAATGCTTAAAGAGTTTTTTGATAATCAAAGAGTGATGTAATATGTTGTTCTTGTTATCACAACTCTAGACCACATATATATAAATTAAACTTAAAAAATATAACTATTGGAGCCATTGATTATGTTTCCAACGTCTTTTTTTTTAAATTCAAAAATATGACTGTTGGATATTTATGAAGTTTGCTATCACTATGGAAGTAAGGCTTCAATTGCAACTCAACATTTGTCACTATGGCAACCTTATTTCATTCGTAGCCTTTCAACATCTCTTTCCTTCAATAATTTCAAAAATATTTCTGTTGGATTTTTTGAAATTTGATGTCATCGTGAAAGTAAGGCTTCAATTGCAAATTTCAACATTTTATCACCATGGCAGCCTTCTATTGAGCTAAATTATGACTTGACTTTTATTGAGAGTAATATTGTATCTATACTTATAATCACACTTAAACAAAGAACATTAAATACTCAAAATTAAGTTTGTTAAGATCAAAATTATGATTGATTATTGCTAAGGTCAAAAAAATGTTGAGCAAAAAAATGTTGAGAAAAAAAAAGATAAATATAATATTGTAAAAATAGAAAAAAATGTTTAGCAAAAAAAATGTTGAGAAAAAAATGATAGAAAAAAATGTTGAGTAAAAAAATATTGAGAAAAAAAATAGATGAAGATAGTAGAAAAAAATATTGAGTAAAAAAATATTAAGAAAAAATAAATGAAAACAATATAAAGCAAAAAAATTGTTAAAAAAAGGAAACAAATAAAATGTTGAAAAAAAAAATAAAGTAAAAAAATTGAAAAAATTAGTAAAAAGAAAAAAATATTAAAAAAAAGATAATTCTAAAAATAAAGGTGGTAAATGAAGTATGCTATATTTGAGAAAAAAAATTTAGAAAAGATAGTTTTTAAAGTTAATGGTATTTTTAAAAGTTTTTTGATTTATTTTTTGTATATTTATGTAAAGAATCCTAAGCTAATTCCTTTGTAATTTGTATTTGATCTCATTCTCTTTATAAAAAATAGAAAATATAAAATAAATGAAAAGTAGAATTTTACTCAAATCCAATAGTTCCTGTTCTTTTTTGTATTTTGCCCAATCAATTAATATATGTCTTTTATTTGACAAGAAAAAGAAAAAAGAAAAGTCATTGTGTATATTATGTGTATTATTTTTAATGGTAGAATTTAATATACATTATCTAAATGTTATATACTTTATTGATAAAAATAAAATGTGTTTTCTATTTTAAACGTAAGAAAAAAAGATTAGCATATGATATACATTCGATATAAAAATAATTATTCAATAAACATTGTAAATAAATTTTAAATATGTGAATGGTTAATTTCATATGATACAAAACTATCACAAAAGAAATGTTACAATATTTTTATCATAAATTAAAATGAGAGAGTCAAAATCACATGATATTCGTAACTTAAGAATAAAAGAGCATAATTGATACCTATGTTAGCAATTTTGCTTGTATTGATATAGATTTTTTGTTTGTTTGACAAAATGATTAATTGATTGGTTGTCCAATTCTTTTTTTTTTTAAAAAAAACTACTTTCTTTTACTTCAATATTTCTTTAAATATTACCATTTGTCCTTGGTTAATTAATCAAAAATTTTTATGAACTTTTTATTGTATTTCATACTATGGCTCATAAACACTAAACTCACCATCCAAATGATATGTGGGTATCATTCACACGAACCTAATATTAGCTCCAAGATACAGGTATGCTCTTATTGTTGAGGAGATAGAAACATTTAAACTTAAAAAGAAGAATGACACGTCAAGTTTGAAAAATTAAATATAAATTTGAAGTTTTAATTTCTCTATGTATTGAAGTTGAAACTCCTAATACTGTAAATAGGATTAAACCAACACAAATATAACAAACAAAAAAATTATTCATAAAATGGATTAAAAATCCATATTGTTTTGAGATTTGAACTCAAATTATGGAGATTCACTATTAATATTATAGAATATTAAATTTTTTTGAATGGTTTTTGAATAATAAAAAATAAGAAAAAGACACAGAACAGAAGAGCTGAGCTGAAAAAGAAAAATAAAATTGGAGGAAGGAGATGAATCGAATATATAAACTATTGTTGATGTATAATTCGTGTTTGAAACGTATAAGTTGAATAGATGATGGAAGCTCTGCTAATAAAATATATACAGTTTTTATTTATGTTGAATTGGATAACAAAAATTTTATACTGGCACAAAAATAAGATTTGAAATTGAATATTTGGTCAACTCATTGGCCTAAAATAAAATGGGTATTAGGAGAAGAAGGAAGTTTGGTTACAATTGAATTGATGATGAAGTTAGCTGCTATTTTAAAATAATAGTTACAGTTTTTTATTTTGATTTTAAAATCAGCTAAACTGCTGCAGTCAATTATATATTCCATTTATTTCATTTTTCAACCCAAAAAAAATTAATATATATAATGTTGTTGTTTGGTAGTAGATACAGACACATAATTAACAGTCTAATTTTGGTTGGTAGGGCAATTGTGTAATTTCATGACAAAAATGCTCTTAAATGCGCTAAAAATAAAATCAATACGCTTAGCTGCTAAGCTTTCTATTTTGTATTATATATATAAACACACGCAATCAAATCAGATTTTGTAGTTTTCTTTTTTTATCTCCCTCTTCTCTCATACCATATGATATTTTACTTTCGTACCCAAAACCAAAACCAAAACCAAAACAAAAACAACCCTTCTTCTCTCTCTCCTTTTCTCCTAATCGCTGATCCACCGTTTTCCGCCCTTCCCCTAAAACAATAATATCACAAAACTTAATTATTAATAAATCCCTAAATTAATCCTAATAATAATAATAAAATAAAAAAATATTGTAATTATTATTATTGAGAGTGTTGATGATATCACAGTTAACCACAAAACCCTAATCTAACCGAACCTTCTCTTTTCCCTCCTCTTTCTCTTCTTACCAAACTTACAAAAACAAAAAACCGATCAACCTTTCTAACACCTCTTTAGATCCGTCCCATTTTTAACCTTTTCTGAGTGTTGTAATCGCAGATCTGACGCCACGCGCCGCTGATATGGTCGTCAACGGCAGACCTCTCAAAATGATGAAGAGGAGAGTCACGGCCGACCTCACCGATTTCCTCACCTTCTCTTCTGCCTCCCCCGACAGTCCTCGCGGTCCCTTCAGGACCAACGTTAAGGCGTTTCTGGCGGAGCATGCCATTTTCCCTCCCCTATCGTCTCTTTTACCTCATCTAATGACCTGGCAGATCTCCTTCAGAGTCGGTGATCTCGCCACGGACGCCCTCGATGCTTTTCCTGCACTTGTTTCTTTGGATGTCGTCGAGGAAGACGTCGCTAAATCCAGATCCATTTACTGCGACCAGTGCCGAGTCGTTGGTGTGTTAACTCACCCGCCGAGTCTTTGCATCATCATCATTATTATTATTATTATTATTATTATTTTGTTTACGGTTTCCATCCGGTTGCCAGTAGGTAAGGCGGGAATTTTGATGCTTAACTAAAAAAATTGGATATATAATAAAAAAAAAGAAAACTGACGACTGAGAGTTACTGATAAGTTTCGGAATTAGTGGTGGTGGGGACAGGCCACAGGCGAGATGGAAATGACATTTGTTGTTTTATTTATATCTTGCATCGATGCATTGGACTGGACGGTTACTGTTATTTATCTATTAATTAATTAATTAATTAATTTTTTGGTCTGGTGATGGATGGATTGGATTGAGTGAAAGAGATGTTTTCTGTTTCCTTTCGGTGTTCTGCTTAGCTGTCCATCCTCAAGTCTTCACCTTCCTTTCTCTTTTCTTTTTTTTTTTTTGACTTTTTTCTGTCCCAATCCCACTTTGCCAGGTCATCCTTACAAGAAATTTCCTTCCTTTGTTTATTAGTGATATTAAATTAAATTAATGGATAATCTAAGGCTTTGTTGGGTTTGCTAGACACAATAATTGCATCTGCTACTGTTCATCATCATCATCATCATCATCATCATCTTTTTCTTTTTCCTCTTTTGGTTGCTTTTCCCGCTTTGCACTCAATTTACAAAACAAATGCATTTCCTTTTCTTTTGGAGTATAATTAGCTGTTTGATATTTCTCAAGTCTAGTCTAAGTGGGGACTTTTAGAGCAAACTCAATTCTTCAATATACACTCTAGGAAACTCATAAAACTATCCTTTTCACTCCCTGTGCACAAAACTTTCATCATCTTCACCATGGATTGTGGAATACTTGTTCAGGATGAATCTGTTATACAGCAATTGCCCACATATTTTCTTTCCATATATATATATATTTCCATTCAAAACAAGTTACAAACAAGTTACAAAATTTACCTTTCATATTACTCATTTATTTATTTATTTTACCTTAATACATAATAGGTTGGAGCGGGCATCCAGTATGCTGCAAGAGATACCATTTTATCATTAAGGCTGACGGTAATTCCATTGGTGGGTTTCATAAACCTTGCACCTGCTGTGGAGATGTTCTGCATGTCTCAGAATTGAGGTCAGAGCTTATCATCGTCTCATTTTGATTGCACCAGTGTGCTCGTTTTCTAATTTGTATAAACATTAGATGTTCTTCTTAATTATCATCAATTTTCCAGAACACAATAGTTATTCCATTCCTAAGTTCCTCTAAGCCAATATCCTGATTGTGGTAGCATTTTGTTATGCTTTTCTTGGATAGTTGCATCTTGTTCTTCTAGCTCCATTGAGCTTGGTGTATTGATTTGTTCAGTTCATGTGAGGGATAATGCAAATAATTTGCATGCTTTCTTTATTTTGAAATGTTGACTCTGTTTTCTGAATACATGGTTTTTGATAGATCGTTTATGCTGTGTTTTTCAGATGTAAATCGTGCAATTATGTGACAACCATGGAGGATGTGGAAGATTGGGTATATCACCAGTTGGAGGACACAACACATCTTTTACATGGTGTCATTCATGCAAATGGTTATGGTCACCTTCTTAGGGTTAATGGCAGAGAAGGGGGCTCCCGAATCCTTTCTGGACGTCACATCATGGACTTTTGGGATCGATTATGTAAGACTCTTGGAGTCAGGTTAGGTTCTCTATTTTACTCCGGAGTTTCTTACTCTTTACCTGTAAAACTGCTCAAATATATTGCTTGTATGCAACTCTCTTGCTCTGTACGTGTTGATGATAGCAAATAATCTAATGTTGAGGCTTGATATATTATTAATTAATCAGTGTACCTTGTTGAGTGGATTTGCTTAAAAAAGAGCATTGTCATGATCTAGAGGAGTTTGGAATGTCTGAATGTCTGGAGATAATTAGATGATTTCACGCTTTTAAACAATCTCAAAGGATTGCGGTAATTGATCTATGGTTAGGTTGCATTATGTATTCTGTTTTATGCCATTTTGGTTGTTGAACATTCATTTTTGTTGAATCATCCTGGTGATAACTTTTAGAGGGTTTCTACCAACCCTTTCATCCAATGTATACTCTGCTTTATCTGTCTCTTGAATCCAAATGCTTTCAGAGCTATATTTTTGTTTTGCTGATCAAATTAGACTTCATATTTCATTATTCTTGCTCCTATCTTTGGTCTATGAGTGATCTATATATTTTCCACGGCACACATTTGTATCATACAACAATAGCTGCTGGGGTAACCTTGCTGATTTTGGTTTTCAAAATTTGAACAGAAAGGTCAGTGTTATGGATGTGTCCAAGAAATATGGATTAGATTACAGGCTTCTTCATGCGATCACTAAAGGCCATCCTTGGTACGGTGACTGGGGTTATGAATTTGGTGCTGGTAGTTTTGCATTGACTATTGATGCCTACAAGTCAGCTGTTGAAACCCTCTCCGGCATACCACTATCCATATTTCTTTCTCAAGGCCGGAAACATCGTAGTCTGTTGCAGGACTTCATCTCATTTTACCAATCTTTGTCAGAGCGTGAGCTTGTAAATACAAGGGATCTGTTCCGTTATATATTAAGTTTGATCCATAATGCTCACAAGTCTTCCTCAAGGGTTGATGACTCTACTAGCAAAAAGCGTCGTACTGGCACTGGGATTTCTTCTACATGTAGTAATAGTGATGTTGAACGAGTTGAGGAAGCCATGCTTAGAGTTCTGAGGGCAGTGTCTGGATCCACCTGGGTAAGCTGGCGGGCACTCAGAGGAGCCGTTTGCAAAGTGGCACCTCCAGACCTCCTTGATCATTGCCTTAAGGAACTTGGAGGGAAAGCAGCTCCTGATGGAATGATTGTTGGTACCAGATGCAACCCTGATTCAGGTGCCTTTGAATACAGGTTAGTTGGCACTTTTAATATTTTCATTTGTAAATACTATATAGAGAGTGAAATCTGAACATTTTGAAGTATTTAAGTTCTATTGTTCGTTTCCAAAAGATGCAGTGGCATCAAGTTAATGTTGTCAGGAATTATTGGGGATGACCTTATTTTCTTTTGATCTGAGATTCTTTTCATACAAATGTCCAGCAAGCGAGTGCGCTTATTAAGTCTTTACTTATTTTTATATCAATTTTGCAGGCTTGAGCCTGGAAACCCTACTTCAAACTGTATCACAGTTGGCATTGGATCGTCTGTTACTTCTTGTCCATCTGAAGAAAAACTCTTGCAAGACCTGAGATTTCTATATGAATGCTTGTTGCACCCTAAGACTATGGTGAGTTATGGAACTGAAGCAACAAGGGATCTTGCTATCAGTTCAGGTGAGAAGCTTCTCGACTGCAAGCAATTTGTGAAAGAATACATGGCTGAGAAGATACCGTCAACTACAAATCCACCTGTTATATGCCTCTCATGCAATGTGGAAATAATGGATGAGACACAAGAAAATGCTTCTAACCACCCGCCAGAATTAATTTGTTTGCCCCTAAATGCTACTGTTTCTGACCTCAAGCTTGAAGCATCAAGGGCATTCCAAGAAGTGTATTTGATGTACAAAAGATTCCAAGGTGAAGAGCTCCTTGGCTTTAGTGGTGTTGATGAATCCACCCAGGTCAAACTCTTGTTGGGGTCTACTGATTCTGTTGTAGTACGGGGGAGATGCCTTGGCAAAAATGGCCTTGGTAAATTTAGAATGGAAAGAGGAATTGAGAGATGGACTGTGGACTGCAGTTGTGGTGCTAAAGATGATGATGGAGAAAGAATGCTGGCCTGCGATGTTTGTGGGGTGTGGCAGCATACTAGGTGTTCTGGTATTCCTGACTCTGACTCAGTGCCTGCTAAGTTTGTTTGCCATCGATGTAGGATCTCGAGTCCAATGATCAAGCTTAGTGTAGTAGCCGAAGGATGAGAGTGCAACTGTTGATAGTAATGGCAGAAGTTTTGGAAAGAGTGGCAACTCTGTTTGATGTTCACTGAAATTTCTAATGATGTAAATGTTTTCTTTATTTCTTTTTCTTTTTCTTTTTTTTTTTTTTGAGTTTTTCCTTGGGCAATTAATGAATTTGTACATAAACAAAAGGCCTAAAAAGGTGCATCAGTGCAGTTGTTTTCTCTTTCCATTGGCATTTTGCACCCAAATAAGCTAAGGTTACAGTTGTGTGTTTTTCTTTTGAGTGGAAAAAAAAAAAAAAAAAAGGGAAATTACATCAATGAATATTCATCCTTAACGGCCAATCTCTGAATGTCTGATTTTAGAGTTGTAGCACTACAGGTGCGTCATCAGTGTTACAAAGATTTTTTTTATATTTAATAGGTATAATTATTGGTATAAATAATTATATAATTTTTTTTACAAAGATTAAAAATATTTTAAAATTAAAATATGGATAAAATTAAAAAGAGTAATATATTTTTATTGGTAATTTAAAAAGGTCAATTAAAATTTAATTTTTAAAAAGATAATTAAAATATAACAAGAATCGAGTATGAATATATTTGGTCGAACATCCTTTTTCATCTCTGAACTTCATTTTTTTTTGCCAATTTTATACAGTAATTTTTTTTAAACAATAGTAAATATACACTTTTATTTTGGATTAATTTCACCCATGAATGATATTTTTTTTTATTCTATTTTACACATCATTTGACAACAGGGACAAACACGTGACCCTAATAAATGTGAGACGCGTGGTTGGTGAAAGAAAAACTAACGTATTCATGGGTGAAATCAGTTCAAAATAAAAGTTTATATGTTCAATTAATTAATTTTTGAAGTTGATACATGAAATAAACTAAAAAGGTAAAAAGAGGTATTTGACCTTTTTTTTAATAGGAACATTATATAATTGGACATTAAAAATTAAAATAAATTATTTACTAAATAAATTATAATATATTTAATAAAAATTATAATTTTATTTTAATTATATATTTTTTAAAATGTTTTTACAATAAGAATTTATATATTATATATTTAAAATTAAATCATTAAACATAAAAATTACAAGTTAACTTGCAAATTTATATTTGAACTTCTTTATGAGCTTCATGATTCATTTAATTTTTTTTAATTTAGTTAATATTCAATAATTTTAGCCAATCTTAATATGAAAATTATAATAAATTATTTTAATTTAGCCAAGTTAATCAATTTTAATAAAAATATTTATCTAATTAAAATTAAATGAAAATTATTAGCATAACAATAAAAAAGTTAAATTCATCACTGATATTTTATTAAATTTATAATAGAAGTTTATATGTGCAATTGGTTAATTTTGAAAGTTCATGAGTGAAATAGACCAAAAATGTAAAGTTTATGGGTGAAATGTTTGACATGGATGTCAACCAGTGCCATGTCATCGCACGTTCTTCACATTTGTTTGATTATATCTGATCATGAATGAAATCGGCTCAAAATAAAAATTCATATTGGTTAAAAAAGTTCATATATGAAATGAACGAAAAAAATAAAATTCAAATGTGAAAAAAGGTATTCGGCTGAATATTTTTACACAACATAAAATTAAGGGTAATGTCTAGTATGTAATTAGTTATAGGTATGTTCACTAAATCTCCTTGAAAGCAAGAGGTTTTTATAATTGAATGTTCACATCTTTTATCACCTGAGATATTCATAAGGGTATACTTATTACTCTGATTTTAGGTTGGCATTGTAAGTTCAATATAATATTTATTTTTTCGGCCCTACACACGTATTATATGTACAGAGAAAGAGACGCTGTAGACAGCAATAGTATTTACTCACACATAATACAGATGATATTCTTGTGTTTCTTAAATTTGCAATTCTGCTGCAATATTAGTTCCATCCGGTAATTATGCAAAAGCATTAATTAATAATATGTATGGATAAATTAAAGTTGCTGTTGAGCATTATGTAATTTCTCGCTGTTAATGTAATATGCAAGAATGTAATCAAGGCCAAGTTAATTATATAGTATATTATAAGGGTGGTAATTCTGCTGATTAATTAAGCCATATTAGTTACTTATTATTTATTTATAACGTGCATGCAATGGTTAAATCTTTGTTCAATATAAAAAAGTCCAGAAGAGGGCAAAAGTGGTGAGTTCTGAAGCAAGCGTACTGGATATATACATACAGACAGCAGCACAAAAGAAAAGTTGAATAAGCAACCACAAATCAAAAACGTGTCTAAAGCACTCACGAGAAAAAGACACAACAATAATGGTATGTATGCAGGAGCCAGGAGGGGACTGCGAGCAGTATAGATATATATATATATATGTGCAACATGGTGTATGTAATGTATTACAGCCACGTATGTGTGTGGAGGCGCGTCCATACCACTGAAAATAACTAAATAAATAAAGATCAAATGTAGAAATCAATGATATCATATTCATTCATGCGCAAGGCAATGCAATGCAAGGGTATTATATTATATTTGCTTAATTGCCAAACAAGTTTCCTCCACTTAGACTTAGAGTATATGGAGAGGCCAAGAAGAAGAAGTTGTTGCTTAATTAAAGCAATGGAAACCAGCTGCATGCACGTTCACCAGTCACCACCCCACCAAACTTTGGCTCACTTGCTTGGAGTGGACCATTTATATTCCCACTCCCACAATTTGGATATCCTCATAAATTGTCAATGTGTATGCACTGCTTCATTTATCTTAATTATTACTAGTATTAATCTTGATTAACGTTGACTACCATAAATCATACTACTATTATATTCCTTTGCTGTAAACTAAACAACCAATTAATCATTAACTCTCTCCAATCACCAATTATCTACATGACTATGTTTGCGCATTAACAAATCTTATTAATGCTCAAAAATCAATCATTAACTTCTATACTCTATATGCAATTGACCATTCTCAGTTCTTCTAGTTTCTTGAGTTGATTATGTACATGTGTATATATGTGCTTTGGGTGATGGTGGGAGATTAGGTGCGTGTCACCATTTTGCACATTCAACTAGACATGCATGTTTTAGTTATCGCATATTGACCCTTAATTAGATTCATTTGGTGGGTGAAATAATACACCACTACCTATAGCTTCGGCTTTTTAAATCTATTATTATATTCTATGGAAAACTTTTTGGAGAACCTTAATTAAGTTTCAATTACATTCACATTCATATTTATATATATACTGCTACATCTCAACCTTTCCTCTTCACTCTTCTCCAATCCACCAAACTACTAACTAGCTCATCACTCATTCAAATCTTCTAGCCCCATCTATCAATTAATTGTACAACGTTTTTTGACTATATATATATATGCAAATTCTGCTAAATTCTACTCAAACCGTAGCAAAAATGGCAATGGCTAATATTGTTGGCGTGTTGTTATTCATGGAGATGATAGTGAGAGGTTTTCCATTTGGAGTGGTAAATGGGCTGAGCATGAACTACTACCTTATGAGTTGTCCATTCGCTGATCAAATCGTTAAGAACACAGTTACAAACGCTTTGGAAGCTGATCCTACTCTAGCAGCGGCCCTCGTTAGAATGCACTTCCACGACTGCTTTATTGAAGTGCGTACCCTCCATCTCTTAACTGTACCTACTGCGTACTTGATTGAGGAATATGAATATGGTGTGTGTTTTTTTTTAACATATGTATATTGAATTTTTAAGGGATGTGATGGCTCTGTCCTCATTGATTCAACAAAAGACAACAAAGCAGAGAAGGATTCTCCAGCAAATCTAAGCTTAAGGGGGTATGAAATAATCGATGATGCAAAGGAACAACTTGAAGAAAATTGCCCAGGCGTTGTCTCTTGTGCTGACATTCTTGCAATAGCGGCTAGAGATGCAGTTTTCTGGGTATGTATGTATTAATTCTACAATTGTGTATATATATATATATATATATATAATTAAAGGAAATAGAAAATTAATGATTGTGAGAAATATAATTAAGTGCAGGCAGGAGGTCCATTTTATGAGATACCAAAAGGAAGAAAGGATGGAAGGAGGTCTAAAATAGAAGACACCATCAACTTGCCTTTTCCCACAGCCAATGCCAGTGATCTCATCAGGCAATTTGGCCAGCGTGGTTTCACTGCACAAGAAATGGTTGCTTTGTCCGGTAAGTTATTATTATTATTTTCAACAAGTAATAACGACTGGCATTTTAATTTAGGCTGCAATTTTCCACCTATACTTGTCTAAATTTATCACTATGCTTCATGTATTTTTAGTTTTATCAAATTAACACATCAATTTATCTATAATCTATTATATAAATACTTGTGTGCACTATTGACAAAATACATGAAATGAGACCACAACATCACATAGGAGCAAAGTGATAAATTTATGTAAATACATAGGGTAAAGTGTCAAATTCAAACGAGTATATGATAAATTATAAATAAACTGTTGAAGTGTTAATTTGTAAAATTGAAAATACATGAGGTAAAGTGATAAATTTATGTAAATATAGGTATTTGCACAGCCCTTAATTTATAATTTAACTTACAGTACATAATTATGCTTTAATTACTAATATGTATATATATTGTATGTACAGGAGCACATACTCTAGGGGTGGCAAGATGCACATCATTTAAAAGTAGACTAAGCAATGTCGATCCAACAATGGATTCAGAGTTCGCAAACACATTGGCGAAAAAATGCAGTGGGGGAGACAATGCAGAGCAACCCTTTGATGCCACAAGGAACACATTCGACAATATATATTTTAATGCATTGCAGAGGAAATCAGGAGTTCTATTCTCGGACCAAACACTATTTGCAACTGTAAAGACAAGGGGTATTGTCAACGGATACGCCATGAACCAAGCAATGTTCTTCTTTGATTTCCAACAGGCCATGCTCAAAATGGGATTGGTTGATGTTAAGGACGGATCTAAAGGAGAAATACGACAATCTTGTCGTGCAATTAATTAACTCAATCTATCTATCTATGCATATACATAAAGGAAATGTTTGTATGTATTTTATTATTATGTATATGTACGCCCTCCCTAGCTATCTATATCTACATAGGAATGTTTGTTTAATTGTCATTATTTATTTATATGGTTGTAATGGTATGGTATGGTATGTTTCCAAGAAGCATATATGGGTCTCCACTTAATTTTTAGCATCAATCTATTGTTAACAAAGTTGTTCAAAAGAAAAAAAAATCTATTGTTAACAAATAAACTCAAGAGAGGAATTTTTATTGAAATTATATATTTTCAACTGCAACACAGTTAGAGGAAAGGAATATTCATATTCATACACACACTAATCACAAAACCGAAGTAAATAAATAAGAGATTTTTTCATAAATACCCCTAAATAGAAACAAAACAATAAAAATATCTAAATTTTGTAAATTTATGCGAATATTCCTTTAGTAAATTTTAATTATGTAAATGCCCCTTTTTATTAACGTTAAAAAAAAAACTTCTTCAGTTCTTCTTTTTCTTTTTTAGCTCCTTACTTCTTCTCCCTCTTTATGTATTTTTTTTGTCAAGCCAAAAAAAGAGCTTTCCATTAAAAAAAAAAATGCTTTGGCTGGAGAAGAAATTCAGGAAGGTAATATTTTTTCACAATTTTTTCTTCATTTCATTTAGTTTTTTTTTTTTTCATTTGGATCCAATTAATTTTTATTGTTTTAATTGTATATTGGGGTTTGTTTTTGGGTTTTGTATCTAAAATGGATCGTGGCTCGATTAGATATATTTGTTTAGGTTTATGGGTTGATAGCTATAGAGTGTTATTTGTTGTGATTTGGATAAAGTTTAGTGATTTAGATTTGGATATTTTTTGGATTGAGGGAGATGTAAATGTGGAAGTTAGCTTTATGGAGTTACAAGTGAATTGGGTATTCATTTTTTTTCTCTTAGGTACATGCAATGGGTGAGTAATACAAATGACTCATTTTAAGTTGTTAATTCTTCAACTTATTATCTATTGTATGGATCTTAATGGTTGTATAATCCCATGGTTGATTGGCGAAGTGGATTATTGGTGTAATTTATAGTTAATATGATAAAGCTGTTTTTTCACATTTTTTATTTTTTTCCCTTTAAAGAAAATACATTTACATGCTCATGTGTTTGATTAGTGTCAAACATTTTCTGTTCTATGAGTTAGTGGATTGTTAATCCTAAGATTTATTGTCATGTCTTTCATAAATCTCCCCTGAGAGTTAGATGTAGCCATGCTTCGGTGTTTTTTGGTAACATGGGCATCTTTGCACCTTGAACTTAGAGTTGGCACAGTCATACCCCGAGGCATCCACATACACTACTTTATATGGAGCAGTGAGTGCTTGAAATACGTATATCACTAATAAAATACAGAGAAAGAGAAAAACAAACTCCTTCGAAGTTTATTATACAAGCACCTCAATTATGATATAAGTGGGCTTTAAGCTAGACCTATGGTGTCTAAGCTTTTGCCCCTTGTTTATTTTCATTCATTTTCTTGATAGCACTACATGAATGAGCAAATTGTGTGAGGAATGCTCTGATCATTTTATGGTCAAATAGATAATTATTCTTTAATTATGAAATTTAAGACCTTTGTTTTGGGTTTTTTTTAATTTTTGTGGAAAATAAAGGTGGATTATATTACTTAACAAAGTTCCATTGATCTTTAAAACTTTTGCATACATTTGGGGATTTTCCATCCCTCGTTATTTTGTAATTGATTGGAATTTTTTTATGTTCATTTAGCATTGATTATGCTTTAATCTAGTTATTATTTGAGTTTATCTATTTTTTGATATTCACTCTAAGCATGGTCTATGAAATCCTTACTCCTTATATATAAAAGAGGTTTAACACTTTTTGTTTGCTATTAATATAGCTTGATGATTAATAAAATTGTGCAGTATAAGCACATTTTAGAATCCTTTCAATTTGATTTATGAAATAATTCAATGACATCTATTTAAAGTTCTTTGAAAAATCAAGAAATAATGTATGTGCCTACTTCATTTTAGAATCCTTTTAGTTTACATTTGGTTTTCGAAATTAATCAATGACATTTGTTTAAAGTTCTTTGAAAAATCATGAAATAATATATATGCTTGCTTCATTTTAAAATCCTTTCACTTTACGTTTGGTTGCTAAAACAATTCAATGACATCTATTTCAAGTTCATTTTATAATATGTTTGGTTTACTTTTAGTTGTTGATACATATTTCATTTATAGGAAATGTAGCAACTGCTTGTTTTCATTCACTACAATGACGAATGGACCAACAACTTCACTTTCCAAAACTTCCAAGTCATCGAATTCAAATACCAATATAATTCTTTGGTTGCTTTGCTTTGAATTCATCTGCCTTTGTGATTGTAATTGCTTGATTCATTGATGCTTGCAATTTCAAGTACTCAATTTCATTGAGTGATTTGTCAGATAACTGTAATTGACTGATTCATTAAGCTAAACATCCACCCATAACTAATTTATGATTATTATCTATTTAATTAAACTTAATCAATTCATATGTGGATTTAACCAAATCATCTCTTAAAACAAAATCAAAAACTAAAAGTAAACCATAAAGCAACAAATTAAATACATGCTACCTAATAAAAGAATGGAGATGTGGGGTATCGATTCTTGCACTTCTTGCATGCTAAGCAAGTATTTTACCATTTGAGCTGCACCTATCTTCATCTTCCATTTACTAACACATTATTAAATTATATTATGATTTGTTTCAAAATTGGTTATTCAATTTGAAGTTATAAGGCATTATTTTGTATTTTACAAACACATTAGACTACTTGAAATCTTAAAAATGTTAAAATTATTTTTTTCGTGCTTGAAATATATTGATAAAATTGATTCCATTTTAAAATCATTAGAAATTTAAATTATGACTTTATTGTTCTTATCTAAAGTTCTATTATCGCTTTTTAGAAAGAGTCATGTTGGTTTAATTATAATGAATATTACATCTTTTACACATTAAGAACTTGAATGATCAATTATGTACAAAAAATTTGATGCATGTGAATTGCTTGTATTTTTGCTATCATATTTTGTGTATTCTTATGACCCACTAAAGGAATTTATGAAAGAAAATTCTGAAAAAATATATTAGCTAATACTTCACTAATAAAAAAAAAGGGAAAATTAAGGAAAATAATTTTTTAAAAAGAGAAATAAAAAAAATAAACAGAAAAAGGGAAGTACAAAAATAAAAAAATAAAAAATAAAATAAAAATTTGTAAAAAAAGAATAAAAAAAGAAAGGCAGGAGGAAAAAATTAAAAAAAAAAGAAAAATATAAGAAAAAATGACAATAAAAATTATTAAGAAATTAATAAAAAAAGAAAAAGGTTGAAAAATCAAAAAGAAAATATAGGTACATTTTTAAAAATATAAAAGACACTCTTATAACTATGATAAGGTAGATTTATAAAAAAAATAAAAATTTAAAATATTTTTATTGAGAAAATTTAAAAATGAGATATTATTATAAATATTCCAATAAATATCCAATGCTTAATTACCCATACCATTAGCATAAGAAACTGAAATAAGAGGGCAGAGAAGAGGCCTTTTTCTCATGTTGTTTGGTTGAGTAGGCTGAGCCCATGACATGACCCATTTGGGTTGGTCACAAATCGTGTTCTCTTCCACTCAAAGCAAACTAAAATCAATTAATTCTCTGTTTCTTTTACTAACAACTAATGATCCAAAAAACAACAAAAACGCAGAGATCCAAATCCAAACCCAGATAGATTCTGATTCATCGAGAGAGAGAGAGAGTTTTTGCACTTTCCTTTAGCATCACCTGCTCTGCTGCATTAATTACTTCATAATTCAATTAAATTAGATATGGAGAAGATGAACCAGGCATTTGAGAAAATGAAGATGCTTGTTGGAGTGGAAGTTGAAGACGAAGACCAAGCTGACCCCTCTTTCTTCGACGATTTCAATCGCAACTGTACTCTCTCCACCAAACAGGTTCCTTTTTTTCTATTTTTTTATCCTATTTGTTTTCTTCAATTCTCATTTTTTTAGATTTGGAAAAAAAAAAAAACCAGAAGCTAAAGATAAAAGCTTTTTTTCCCCCCCAATAAGCAGAGGCTCTACGGTTTTGCCATATGCTTTGTTTCTGGGTTAGCTTGTACTCTTTTGGTAAGCAAAAATCCTTACTTCCTTTCCTCATTAACAGTTATTTATTTATTGGGTATAAGAAGAATTCAATTTACTGCTGTTTCATCATTGTTCCATCTACTCAACATTAAAATTGGTCCATTTCTTTTCAATGACTTTGTTTTCTTTTTAATTACATTCTATTACTAAGATTTAACTTCCCAGCTGCTGCTGCTGCAAATGGATTTTTTAGACACGTTTGAATTCAAGTGAAAGTGAAAAACTTTAATGTACCATCTTTCTCAATGCTACGCTTACAATGCTTTTCATTTCTTTGATTGCTTCAACACTCGCAGGTTTTTAAGTCGTCTATGCTTGCTTGTACCAAGCAGTTAATTTCTTACCCTGTTGCCTGTCTGATAGCATTTTAATACAACTAATTTGCTTCATGTCTCATGTCGCAGTCAATGCTGGTCTTTTTCAACCCAATTAAGTTTGGAATTACATTCACATTTGGAAATTTACTCTCTCTCGGAAGGTATGTGTTCTAAATATTGAATCTGTTAAAAGTTTATAATCTGCTCGATGTTTCTTGTACAAATTGCACTAATGTAGTATATAGTTTCTCTCATTTTTAGCTGGAGTATCTTCGCCTGTATATAAATTAAATGATAACTTAAAGGAAGATATTTTTGTTTACTTATTCGACCTAAGTTACAATTTATCATGATATATTACTTTTATTCCTCAAGTAAGTTGGAACCTTTTCTATGACAGTACAGCATTTCTCATAGGTCCAAAACGTCAAGTCACTATGATGCTTGATCCTGTTCGAATTTATGCTACAGCACTATTTCTTGCAAGCATAATAATTGCCTTGTTCTGTGCACTATATGTAAGTTAACTTTTCTTGTTCTTACTTCCTAATTGTTAGTAATCTGCATCAGACATAATCTTAATTGACTCATATTTACGGTATCTCATGGCATCCAATGAACAGATTCACAACAAGCTTTTGACGCTGTTAGCGATTGTTTTGGAATTTGGTGCACTAGTTTGGTATGTAACTAGTACTCATGTCTTTTTTAAATCATGATCATAACACAACATCTTTTCTTGTGCATAAAAGCTTTTAATCTAAAAATCTCGTCTTAATGCCTAATGGTTTAATGATTCAAAGTGCATTATTGACATACCTTATTAGTTAATTTCTCTGCATGTTGAACCCATTTTAAATTGTGTTGAGTCACCATGTTTCCCCTGAACAAGAGGTTTCCAAAATTGTGAACTGTCATTCTGAAAGGTTATACATTAAATCATGGAAAAAGGATTACCCCTCACTTGGTTATACATTATTATGTTTTACTTTGTTATGTACTGCAACTCTCTATCCAGTTCTATTTACCATTTTCAGCTCACAAGTGTGACCTTTGCGACCATACATTTTATCTTTCCATGCATTGTCTCATTCATGTGGAACTGAAGTGCTAGGTTATTATTGTGAATAATTAACCCTCAATTATTTGTCTTTATGTGGTTGTGATCTATGTAAATTTTCCTTTTGTGGTTTACAGGTATAGCTTGAGCTACATTCCCTTTGCAAGGTCCATGGTTTCGAAGATCATGTTAGCTTGCTTTGACACTGAATTTTAGGTTGTATACAGAATTAGTAGAGCTCTGAATATATGCGTATGCAAATTTTTTGTGGATGTATTGCTGGTAGGTTAAACCCCTCCAGTGTATCAATGTAGAAAATCAAGATGCGATTGGATTATGTCTACATAGCCACATCCATGTTATTTTAAACTTCCTTGTTTTGTAGGCTGTGAAAAATTAATGTACGTGATGTGTCATAGACTTTAACCCGCGAGTCATTTGAATTGATAAAAATGTTTTTATAACAATGCTTTTACTGGTCATTCTGTGGATATAGAATACATGAACCAATCATATTCTCGTTCTGAAATAGAATACGTTTTTGCATTAGTTAGCCCTGCCCAGGTGTTAACTTCTCTACAACATTTAATCCTGGTTTGTTGATCCAAATATTCTGTTATATTTCCTTGTGTGCAAGATTGTTGTCAAGCTTAGCGAGGTGTGATTTTATGATCTTTTATAAAAGTTGGAGTATCTATTCTCTTTGGTAGTAGGGAGATCAGATTGAAGGCTTTTATGCTTGATAAGGGAAAGAAAGACTTGTAGAGTAGAAACCCAATTGTTATCCCTGTTTATATTGTAATATGAACCAGAAATTCATCACACATCTAAGAAAAAACACTTTTTTTATAAACATGAACTACGTTCTTTTTACTCTGAAACGAATGACAAGTATCATTATCATGTGGTTAGCTTCCACCGCATTGTTGAAATATCTCATTATTATAACTTTGCCTGCATTGCTATATCTCTTCTTGTGACTTCACTCAAATTTACTGGTTTTCAACCGATCAAACAAAAGTATCAATTGCCACTACAATTAATGTTAATCATATTTAATTATTTTAACAAATGCCTTACATATATATATATATATATATATATATATATATATATATATATATATATATATATATGTGAATATGAAACGTATAGTTAATGAATTTATATTTTGTATTCAATGACTTATAATTTTTTATTAATGAACCTATATTATTTGATCAATTAACTTATTAATTTTTACTTAATATTAATATTTTAAATTAATAACATTATTAAAAAATGAACCTTATTATTAACTGATTAACGTGTAGGTAAATACTAATGAATTTTTAAGCAATTACTAATGAATTTGTAAGCAAATATTAATGAATTTAGACAACTATGAATGAATTATAGATTTATTAGGATTTGTCTATAGGTTAATTAGTTTAATAATAATGTTGAATTACTTAATAATTGTAGGTAGTGGTTTTGGTCGCGCGCCTAAGTGTTGGCAACCACGGCACTGTGCGAACTTGAGATTCACTAGAAAATATATAGTGGACTTAGGGCCCAAAATGGAGATGGAGTCGTCACCCGGATGAAAGCCGAGACACACTGTACAACAATTGGATTCCATGGAGGTTCCCAGAAGCCATCATCAGAGATTGAGTTCGAAAATTGAGTATGAGCTTTTGGAATGCTTACTCAACCTTACGGTTGGCCTCCGTGTGTGTTTTGTATTTTATTACTTTTGATTATTAAATTATTTCCTTATTAACATGTTAATCGCGATTGGTTTTCCAATTTTATATTTTATCCCAAGTTTGCACATTAATATCATTTCATGCTTATATTCCCGACGTTCAATCACAAATAAAACAAAATAAAATAAAATAATAATTTACAACCATTCATTCCAAATAAAAGGGATAGAGATTAAGGATTACAATGTTTGATATAAATAAACATAAAAATATTGAAAATAAATCATACATAAACAAAAAATAAACTGAAAAGAAACTAATTAATTATACAAATTAAAAACTTCTAAAAAATTAGCAAAATAATCATCTAGTGATGAAAGAATCACCTAATGATTCCTGCAACAAATATAAATTAGTTCTATCTCACAACAACAACAATATTTATAAATAATCAACAAATAATATTCATAAAAATAAAAAAAAATAAACTTATGAATAGTCCATTAAATAACACCATAATATAACATGGAAACAATATTTGATCAAACATGGTAATCATGCATTAAATCAAGAAATATAACATATTAAATAAGGAAATCATGCTAAACATGCAAGATAATAGCAAAAAATCAAGACAAATAGGCAGAATGTTGGTCAAAAGGTGACGCCGCTTCAAAGAGGCGTCACCTCTTGACCAGGAGGTGATGACACCATTGCCTTATCATGAAGGGGGGGATGTCTTTATGAAGAGACATCGCCTTTTCAACAGGGACAGAGACAAACTATATTTCTTAGATCTTAAGAAACTCAACGATCATGCAAATAAGTAAGAAATTATCATGACCCAAAACAGGGGGCCATGACCGTCGCTAGGGAACGAGAATTCTTTTGAATTCGAAACCCGTAGCAAGCCTTAAAAATAAAAGCATGCAATATAAATAAATAAATAAATAAAATATTTTAGCAGCGGAAATTAAATCTCAAAGTAAAAAAAAAATAATTTCTCACTTCCTTTAATAATATAAATCACATCTCATATATATAAAATCTTTCAATACAAATTTTCGGTTCAACTTTTGAAATTTAAATCTCATACATATATAATAAATGATGCATGACATAATTTAAATGACAATATAATCCATATATATACTAGAAATATACCAAAAATAAACCAAATATATTTCTAGTATATATATGTCAAACAAATCCAGTTCAATTATAAAATAAACTATATATATATTTAAAAACGATTTAGGTATAGATCAAAGGTAAAACATGCATTTAATTTAAAATATACCAAAAATATACTAAAATGTACCTAAAATATACTTAAACATTTATTAAATTATTTATGCATATTTCATACAATTAAAACATACATTTCTAAAAACATGCATCATAATACACGTATATATAAAATAACAACTCACAGTTGTGCACTCCACGAGATGGGTCCGATGGGTCTGGTTCATTAGGTCTCGGTTTCGGCGCAACTAAACAAATAAATGACAACACGAAATTAGAATAAATCTAACAAAATTCCTAGAGACTCGATCTAAAATACCGGACACAGACTAGGAATAGAGATTTAGCCGGATGTCACGTTTTACGAGAATTCTACTAAAAATTCGACAGAACCTCCTTTGTAAAACAGATATCTCTCTACTCAGAAAGTAAAGTCGGTCTTGCAAGAAAACACACTCGAGTATATATAGTCACACAACCCCTCGGTCGGACTTCCAAACTACGATTCTACCGACCGAGTTTCACAATTCACGAAATATACACATTACATTTAAATTTCAAAAATATCAAAAATACCCTTTATAAATCAAAGTATAGCAAACTAGGTATTTAAAACACTAAAAATAATTATTTTACCAATAATTAGTTAAAAACCCTAATATTAATAAAATATTATTAAAAATCAATAATTCTCGATAAATTCACAAATATTAATGAAAATTCATTTTATAAATCCAAATTACTTAATTAGCCCAAAAACATACTAAAAATTATTAAAAACCCATTTATTTACAAAAATAGTATATTATATATAATTTGAAAATAATTTTTGAAAAATAGTTTTAATTAGTTAAAAATAGTAAATAATTTGTAAAAATTATTTTTATACCTCAAATAATTATTAAAACCAATTTAACTTAATATTCAACAAATATTACTATCAAATTACCAAAATACCCCTAATATATATAAATTCACATAATATACAATAATTATTCAAAAATTCACTAAAAATTATACAATTACTCAAAAATTAATTTCTCAACATATAATTCAATAAAATCAATAATTATACTCAATTAACCCATTAATTTTAACAAAATACCTATTTAACCTAATTTTCCTAAATTCACCTAAACTAAATAAAATCATAATAATTACACAAAAATCACAAAAATTACAAATAAATTTATAAAATTCATTTTAACCCCTATAAACACCATAAATCATAATTTCACAAATTATTTAATTAATTTACGAAAATTAGAAAATATTAATAAAATAATAAAAAAATTCACAAAAATCAAAATAAATTCCAAAAATTCTACAAAAATTACAAAATGTAGATTGAGCTACTAGGAGCAACTTTTGTGAAGGAAGTAAGCTTGAACCATCAAGATCGAAGTTCAAAAAAATTAAAGAACTCAAAATGGCCGAAATAGAAATTGATCACCAACAAAAATCTAGACCAAAACAAGTGAAACCAAGCTTAGAAATGCACTCACCAGAGCTCAAGGAAGAGATTGAGACCAGCGGTGTCCAATTTGGTGGCCAAAAAATGGTTGAATGGAGTTAAGCTTGGATTTCGGTTTCTTGGCCTAAAAATGACTAAAACACGTCGAAAAAGGGAGTAGCAGGCAGTGGAGAAAGCTGAAGAGGGTGGTGGCACGCCGGAAGGCACACCGATGGTGAGGAATTGAAGTTGTAGCAGTGACCGGGAAGGAGGGGGCGTCAGGTAAAATGGAGGAAGAGGGAGTGGCATTAATCGTAAATTCACTAACTTTTATATATATATATATACATAACACATGTTAATTAAAATGAAAAATATATAATATATACATAATTAAAAATAATAAACCCTAAAATGCTAAATATGTATGTATATGTATATATATATATTAATATGATAATGTGATCATGCATGGAATCGTGCAATTACATAAAACGGACTAACGTAAATAATTACTATTTATTTAGGTTTTAGTTTTCCTAAAAACAAAATTCTTGGGAAAATTTTACGTAAGAAATTTAAAATAGTTAAAAATAACTTTAATAATTAACAAACTAATTAAATAATCAAATATATTTATCAAAATTATTAACACTGCATATCCTGATACAATTTAAAATTATTTAAAATCTTGGGATATTACAATCTTCCCCCCTTACAAGAATTCGTCCTTGAATTCCAGAAAAAGAGGATATACAAAATTAAGAAGGGAAGAGATACGGGTAAGAAGCTCGCATCTCAGCTTCAGTCTCCCACATATGCTCCTCTACCCTGTTGCTGCACCACAGAACCTTGACCATCGGAATCTGTTTCAAATGAAACTATCAAACTTGATAATCAACGATCGCCACAGGTTGTTCTATGAACGTCAGGTCTTTATTCACTTTAATGCTATCAGGCTATAACACATGTGAAAGGTCTGAGACATACTTCCTCAGTATCGAGATATGAAACACCGAATGCACTTGAGACATACTCGGAGGCAAAGACAACCGATATGCAACAGTGCCAACTCTCTCCAGAATCTCAAACGGTCCTATATATCTCAGTGCTAACTTACCTTTCCTGCCAAATCTCATAATACCCTTCATCGGAGACACCTTCAGGAAAATTAAGTCCCCAACTTGAAATTCTACATCTCTGTGCCTAGGATCCCTATAGCTCTTCTGTCTGCTAACTACGATCTCTAATTTGTGCTTGATTACAATAACTTTCTTTGCAGCATCCTGAACCATCTCAGGTCCAGTCAAAGCTCTTTAAGCAATCTTATCCCAACTCAGAGGGGATCTACACTTCCTTTCGTACAAAGCCTCATATGGTGCCATTCCAATACTGCTATGGTAGCTGTTATTATATGCAAACTCGACGAGTGGCAAATGATCATCCCAACTACCTCCCAAATCCAAAACACACATCCTCAACATATCTTCCAATGTCTAGATCGTCCTCTTAGATTGACCATCTATCTAAGGATGAAAAGCAGTACTGAAGTCCAACCTAGTGCCCATCGCTTCCTGCAACTTCTGCCAAAAATGTGAGGTAAACACTGAACCTCTATCTGACACAATGGACACAGGTACTCCATGAAGGCACACAATATGCTTCACATATAGCTTTGCCAATCTAATTATAGAGTAAGTGGTTTTCACAGGCAAGAAATGTGTAGACTTGGTCAACCTGTCTACAATCACCCAGATGGAATCGTATCCATCCTTAGAATGAGGTAAACCAACCATAAAATCCATAGCTATCCTTTCCCACTTCCACTTAGGAATAGGAAGAGGTTGAAGCTTCCCTAAAGGCTTCTGATGCTTAGCTTTTACTTGCTGACACGTTAAGCACTTAACAACATAATCAATGACATCCTTCTTCAGTCTGTCCCACTAGTACAAGTCTCTGATACTGTGGTACATCTTAGTGACACCCGGATGTACATTGTAGGCTGTAGAATGTGCTTCCTCTAGGATTTATTCTCTTAAATTATCCACATCAGGAACACACAATTTACCACTGATCCACAAAACACCATCATCATCGAGTGTGAAATCAGTGAACTTCCCTGCTCGGACATTCTCTGTAAGCTCTTCTAGAATAGGATCTTGGCTCTGAGCTACCTTAATCCTATCTCTCAGTACAGATCACACCTTAAATTGAGCTAGCAGTCCACCTGATCTACTAATCTTTATCATCAGACCTTAATCCACTAACAGATGCAACTCCTGGATCAACGATCTCCTCTCTACACTGATATAAGCAAGACTACTTGAGGACTTCCTACTCAAGGCATCTGCTACCACATTAGCCTTGCTTAGGTGATATAGTATCTCACAGTCATAATCTTTCAACAGTTCCAACCATCTCCTCTGCCTTAGATTCAGATCTCTCTGCTAGAAAATGTACTTAAGGCTTTTGTGATCAATAAAAATCTCACAAGTCACCCCGTACAAATAATGTCTCCAGATCTTGAGAGCAAAGATCATTGCAGCCATCTCAAGGTCATGTGTAGGATAGTTATGCTCATACTTCTTCAACTACCTCAAAGCATAGGCTATCACCCTACCATTCTGCATTAACAAATAACCTAGGCCAACTCTAGAGGCATCACAATACACTGTGAACTTGTCTACACCATTAGGCAAAGCTAACACTGGGGCTATGGTCAACTTCTCTTTCAGCAACTAAAAACTGTTCTCATAAGCTTCAGACCACTCAAATCTTACATTCTTCTAAGTCAAGTGAGTCATAGGAGCTACAATTCTAGAAAAATCCTATACAAACCTCCTATAGTACCCGACTAAACCTAGAAAACTCTGAATCTCTGTAACTGAAGTCGGTTTAGGCCACTCAGACACTACCTCAATCTTTTGTGGATCCACCTGGATACCTTCTTTAGACACCATGTGTCTAAGAAAAGCAACACTCTCCATCCAAAAATCACACTTCGAGAATTTAGCATAAAGTTGATGTTCTCTCAGTGTATGTAGTACAGTCCTCAAGTGATACACATGCTCTTCCATACTTCTCGAATACACCAGTATATCATCGATGAAGACTACCATAAACTGATCCACATATGGTCTGAATACCTTGTTCATCAGGTCCATAAAAGCTGCTGGTGCGTTAGTCAAGCCAAAAGACATCACCAGAAACTCATAATGGCCATATTGAGTGCGGAATGCCATTTTAGGAACATCGGCTTCACTGATCCGTAATTGATGATAATCCAACCTCAGATCAATCTTAGAAAAGAATTATGCACCCTGTAGCTGATCAAACAAGTCATCTATCCTCGGGAGAGGATACTTGTTCTTCACTGTCACCTTGTTCAGCTCTCTATAGTCAATGCACAGTTTCAGGGTACCATCCTTCTTCTTCACAAATAAGACTGGTGCACCCTAAGGAGAAACACTGGGTCTAATGAAAACCTTGTCTAACAACTCTTACAACTGCTCCTTCAACTCTTTCAACTCTGTAGGAGCTATTCTATAGGGTGGCATAGATATAGGAGTAGTGCCTGGAACCATATCTATACAAAACTCAATCTCTCTGTGAGGTGATAAACCTGGCAACTCCTTAAGAAAAACATCAGGAAACTCATAGGCAACAGGAACATCTATGAGTAACAACTTCTCCATTAAAGTATCCCTGACCAATGCCAAATATCCCTGACAACCCTTCCTCAACAACTTCCTAGCTGTAATAGCATAAATGAGATTCTGAGGTGTTGAACTCTTATCACCCACAAACTTAAATTCTTTATCACTAGGAATTCTAAAAGTCACCTCTTTACTCCGACAATCCACTACGGCATAATGCTGAGATAACCAATCCATACCCAGAATAACATCAAACTCCATCACATTCAACCGATTCAAATCAACGGATAATTCTCTACCTCCAACAAGAACTGGACAACCAGAAAGAACAACATCGGTGTCCAAAGAATCACTTAGAGGAGTGGCGACAAACAAAGGAAAAGCCATCCTCGAAGCTTGCCAATAAGACTTGAAAGTAAAAACAGGAGAAATGAATGAATGTGTGGCACCCAGATCAAACAAAATCCATGCATCTAGGTAACAGACAAAAATAATACCTACCACGACTGCATTGGATGCTCAGATGCCTGAGCATCCTGTTGAGTGAGATGGAAGACTTTGGCCTATCCTCGACCTCCCTGTTGGCTGGTAAAAGCCTGGCCAACACCTTAGGAACCTCCTCTAGTACCTCTACCATGACCCTGCTGGGGAACAAGTTGAGTAGAACTTTGATGCTGGGCTGGAGGCAATTGAAAAGGAACGGGTGCAGCATTAGCAATCGACTATTGAGGAAATCATGAAATCTGCGGTTGTTGATACCAGGAATAAGGACATGATCTAGCATAATGTCCCATCTGCCCGCATCTGAAACATGTCAGTAGTGTCATATAACACGATCCCTGATGGACTCTGTCGTAGGTTTGACATACATTGGCAGCTGACCCGGAACTACGTCCATTACTGTTGCTCAAAGCACCTGACCCAAGTCTGAATGGTCTACGCTGACCTCCACGACCATGTCTATTGCTCTAATGTACCCGCTGCTGTTGTCTCTGAGTTTGAGTCTGCTAGGCTAGACCTCTCTGCTGACTACTCGAACCAATCTGGAAACTCGAGTACAGAGTAGTATGGAATCCACCCGACTGAACACCCAACTAGTAATAATCAGGCATAGCTCCTTGCCTGACTAGCCTTAGCTTAATCTCCTTGGCCAACTCTATCACTGACTTCAGAGTAAGGCCTGCTGTAGGCATACCAACAAATGTAGAACCTAATCCAGTGATGTATGTAGTGACTGCGAAGTACTGGTCTTGCATCAAATCCTCTGCATATCTGCCAAGCCGGAGGAACTCTCGAGTATACTCCTCAATAGATCTGTCACCGCAAGAAATACTGGTCAACCGGAGTCAATAACTCATGCGAAGTGGTTCTAGGCAGAATCTCCTCATGAATCGCTCTCTAAACTAAGCCCAGGTCATCGTCATTATATACGATTGGATCATCTGAATAAACCAGTCCAGGGCTGGTCCCTCAACTGACAGGGTGGCATTAATTGTAAATTCACTAACTTATATATATATATATATAACACATGTTAATTAAAATGAAAACTATATAATATATATATAATTAAAAATAATAAACCTTAAAATGCTAAATATGTATATATATGCATGTATATGTATATATATATTAATATGATAATGTGATCATGCATGGAATCATGCAATTACATAAAACGGACTAACGTAAATAATTATTATTTATTTAGGTTTTAATTTTTCCAAAAATAAAATTCTCGAAAAAATTTTACATAAGAAATTTAAAATAGTTAAAAATAACTTTAATAATTAACAAACTAATTAAATAATCAAATATATTTATCAAAATTATTAACACTGCATATCCCGATGCAGTTTAAAATTATTTAAAATCTCTGGATATTAAAGAAATAGACGCAAATATATAACTATCAACAATCAATAATCAACATCTCATACAATCATGCTTCATAGATGACTTTAAATAAGCAATAAAATTCAAGAATGCAAACACAAAAGTAATGAATCAATACTTTTAATGAAAACAAGACTTAAAGCTTAAGAAGGGGGAAGCTTATAGACTTGGACGTGCTTGATGCTCCTAACTAAGCCCTCAAAGCTTTGTTAACTGATTTGAGGCTTTTAATGCAAGAGAAACTCCTTTCCTTCAAAGTCTTTAGCTTCCTAAGTCCTCTTCTTTTTCTTCCTCCTTTCTCCTTTCTTCTTTTCCTTTTTTTCTTTGTTTCTTCTTTTCTTTTTAGATTTTTTTGAGGTTACTAAAATCCCCCCTCTTATGCCCCTACACTTTTCTTTTAAAGCCCCTCACTCCCTTCCTTTTTTAATTTCCTAAAAACCATTCTCATCGTCTCCCTCTACACTTTTTTCATTCCCCAGGCTCTATTCCCTACTTTATTCATTTTTTTACGTCAAAAAATGGCCAACTCTTCAACAGGTGAGTCTCCAACCATTATCATTAATAACATTTAATGCTGCAGAGAGTAGGTGTGAAGAGGTGCCGCCTCTTCAATGAGGCGTCGCCTCATCAATGCCGAGGGTAAAGAGGCGATGCCTCTTTATAGAGGCAATCGCCTCTTTGCCTGGGCTAGGTGAAGGCCTTTTGGGCTAAGAGGTGATGGGCTTGGACTTGGAAAGGGTATTTTTGGGCTTAGCTCAATGTTTGGGTTTTTTAAGTCGATTTTAGAGAAATCTCGGGCTCCCCTTGCATTCAAAACTCGAACTTTCTCATCATTGGGCTTTTGTTGCGGGCCAATTAAACTGATAGTGTCCACAGTTTAAAAAAAAAATTTTTTTTTGAAAATAATTTTTTAAAAAAGCAACATGAACATTAAACAATAAAAAGTAAGAACAATATACCTGACTTACGAGCTTCGCTTGGGTTGTCTGCCTCGGGAATTCAAACCTAATATGTCAAACTTCATCTTCGAAATATGACCGTGATCCTTGGGTTTTTCTGGCCCGATTAGTCACTCATTAATAAATTTATTGTGAATCTCAAGCATGGCCCAATCTTCACTCAGTAGAGACAGAAGAGAAATGTAGTTGTGATCCTCAGGTTAAGCTAACTCGATAGGCTACTCATTATAAAATTGGCATGAGGCTCGAGAAGTCACTCAGTAGAAGAGATGAAACATAACTGTGTTCCTTGGATTTTCCTGACCCGATTATTTACTCATTATAATTTAGCTTAAAACTCAAGTTTTTTTTTTGCTTGAGAGTTACTCAGTAAAAGAAGAATGCACTTAGGGGATTCAAACCTGACTAGACACCTCATGAGTTATGCACTTAAGGGATTCAAACCCAACCAGATGCTTGTTCTTCCATGCACTTCAGGGATTTAAACCCGGCCATACGCTTGTTCTTTCGCACACTTCAAAAATTCAAGTCTAACCAGATGCTTGTTCTTCCACGTACTTTAGGGATTTAAACCTTACCAGACGCTTGTTCTTTTGTACACTTTGGGAATTCAAATCCAACCAGATGCTTGTTCTTTTGCACACTTTAAGGATTCAAACCCGACCAAATACTTATTCTTCTTGATGCTTCAATCAGAATATTCTTATCCAAAAATTGATCTTGGGATATACCTAAGTAGTGATATAAAAATTCTTGTTCATTTTTTTTTCTTTAGAGGGCCATGGGTCGTTTTATATTTTATTTCACTAAGTGGGCCTTACCATCTTCTCCTTATCTTCCTTTCTTTTAATTTTTCTCTTCCGCCCTAACAATATAAATTCTCACTTTTCTTTTTTAAGGGTCACTTTCACCTTTTCAATTCTCTCTTTTTACCCTTTTTCTCTCCTTTCTCTTTTTCCCTTATTCTCCACATTCTCTGACATGGACATCACATGGACCCAAGATTTGCCCTTGTGGGACCTTGTGACACCTATAGTGCATCCCTCTTAGAGTTTTAAGTTCAATATTGGAGACGAGATCCCCGTGTTTGCAGACGTCTGATCCTATATCTATGGTTTGGCCATCGAAGAGGTTAGTACCCAATTTCTTTAATTTTTTACTGCAAATATCATCAAATAACATCAGGTTGTTGTTCATATATACACGTTTATCAATTTAACTGAAAGAAATTGAATTTTATGGATTGAAAATTGAGATTTTGAATTAGTTTGTCAAATTGCCATCATGAAAAGGCGTTGCCTCTTCGAAGAGGCAATCGCTTCTTTATAAAGAGGTGTTACCTCTTCAAGTGCAATGAGGCGATCACCTCTATATCAGGAGGTAACACCTCATCACTGAGGCGATCACCTCTTAGATAAAGGTATTCACCTTAGCAAGAGGATTCAAAAAAAAATTTGAAATTTTATTACATAAAATGACAATTCTACTCCTTGTTTTACTCCCTTAGCTCAATGCCCACACCCTTAAGGGTGTTAGGAACTTTAGTAGTGTGCGCATCTACTATGATGAGCTTTTTGAGGCCATACAGACTCAGATTCATGATACACAGCCAATTCCGTGGACTTGAGCTTTATGATGCCTCTAAGGGATCTAGATTTGATGGCGACCTATGATTGGGGTAGCTGTGCCTTAGCTTATATTTATAAGAGCATGGATGAGCTGGTACACAAAGCTAGGTGACTCTGCGATTTCTAACTCGCCATAGTGGTATTTTACTTTCTTTTTTCCTTTTATATTCCATCCTAATTATTGCTATACAATTTATCTGACAACCCTTTACTTCTTTTATAGGATTGGGCTCTGGAGTTGGAGTTGATAGTAGGGATTATTAGGGTCTGTGATACTCCCTTCCTTGCGATAGTGAGGTGGGGTCCCAGCTGGGCTTAGAGGAGGCATGTAGCTCATGTTCATGTCCATCGTGAGCGACTAAACATGCTCACTTACGATGAGGTAGGTACCTGCAAATATAACTTGAATTAACAATAACTTTATTAATAAAATTCATCAACTTACTTGTTTATTCTTATAGCTATGTCCAAACTTATGGGGCCCTCAAGAAAGGTGGACACAAGCCATGGTTCACTCTATCCCTTTATCTAGGAAGAGGGTTTTCCTTTGAGGTCCTGATTGTAGAGTTTAGTTCCTCAGGAAGAGGATACATTAGTGGTGGTCAGGTGCCCGAGTGAGATGTCCACCTCTTGCTCCTCCTCAGCATATCTTTCGAGTGTATGAGTTAAAGGGAGATGAGCTCAATCACGCCCTACAGGGAGAGGATGCCGCAGACTATTACGAGCAAAGGAAGTCTCGCTATGTGGACTTTACATGAGCTTATCTTCTGCAGCTAGTGCCTCTTCTTGCACTTGCACTTCAAGTGAGCATACAATGTTTTATTTTAGTTATTTTATATTTAAATATAGATGTTGTTTTCTCATTTATCTTTCATCTTTTAGGCAGCTATTAGGGGACCTGCTCCTCGTCCTAGGCCCTCTGCACATGAGAGGCCTCATCAATGCCCATGCATCATTCTTATTGGTGAGGGCTCATCTTCTGGGGCACCCTCCTCGATAGATCCTTTCAGTTCTCGATCCTAGGTAGTGGTTGGTAGACTCACTACTACTTCTGATCTTTTGACACATTATTGGGTGCCTTCTGGTGAGCTCTCTTATTAGTTTTTAACATTGAATATGACTATGGAGCTAGCATTCTTCCTAGAAGCTACTACCTATGTAAGTTTCCTTCTTTCGCAATTGTGTTCTCAAGTCTTATAACACATGATTAATTCTAACATTATCAATGGAACAGATACCTCGAGATCAGGGGGAGTATATATACCGAGTGATTGAGGCTTACAGAGACTTCCTGATGCAGGTGACTTAGCAGTGGAAGGTAAACATAAAATATGTTTTATTTTTATATGTATGCATGCATTCATGATTTTTTACCTTTTATTGTGCTTTGACAGAATCAAGATAAGGCTAGTCAGGCTAAGATCATTACCCTTGAGAGCCAGCTCGTCGCTCTTTAGGTCAAGGGCGATGAGGAGGAGGGGGCAACCGATGAGGAGTCCAAGGGTAGCAACGAAAATGATGGGACTTGCCCTGCTGATACTTTTGCATATGAGCCAGCTGATGAGCCTACAGATGAGCCAGCTAACTAAGAGGCCAATGAGTTTAAGGGTGATGAGTAGAGAGGACCCTCTGAAGATTTTTGCTAGCATAGGGGTGTTCTGTCTAAAAACATTACACTATCATCTTTTTACTATCTGAATTTATTTTTTATTTTTATGCCTTCATATTTTGCATTGGATAGATGAGAATTATCGCTTTTAATCTCAATTTTTTTTCAAAATTTTAAATGAATGGAGGCTTTTTTATTTCTAAAATATTATGTTATAACTTTACATACACAACCCAAAGAATTTTCAGCAATGTGAAAACCTGTTCTACATGTCATAAGGGTATTGCCTCTATGTGAAGAGGTGATGGATAATTCACCTCTTCTCCTAAAGGTGTCGCCTAAACGTAGAGGCGAATGCCTCTACAAGCCTGTACCATAGCTATAAAAACCCTTAAATCTTCTTCAAAATCCCTAATTTCTTTATCTCACCACTTCCCTTTTTTCTGCTCTCCTAGATAACATTCTAACCCCCAATCATGACTGAGAGAAGCTTGAAACAACTACAACCGATTCTAAAAAGTATGGATGGCAAATCATGAGCTATAATAGAGTCATTTCACCTATTTGCCTTCTAATCTTTACATGCTAGGAAGATCAATTTCTCATTTCTCCACGTTCTTGCTCAGTTTTCGGATCCTCAAAGATACATCTTTTAGTTCAATACGATGGAGATTTTCCCCCTATCAGGGGAATTTAAAGCTATCTTGGGCTCTCATATAGATTCTGCTTAATAGATCGTCATTCCTTTAGTCGTAACCTTAGATTTGCACATTATTTTATATCAAATGGCAAGGTTATTTAACATGTCCCCTCAGTTCTCTCTCCGCCATATTTTTGGCAATGAAATCCTGATAAGCCCTTTTATGGCAACTATAGCGGCTGTAAATAGCAACAAGGTTCCTTGGCCTCGAATGATAACACTTTGCTTGTATGCTCAGTTCTTGTTAGTCTCCCCTTCTGGTGACTGTGACTTAAAGATCCTTCATGTTCTGGACTAATTGGAGAGTAGACTAAACCCTTCCCTCTTATTCTGGCTGATACTATCATTGGGCTCGATAACTTCTTTGAGACCAGGCGATTCTCCAGGAGTCCTTTTTTGTTGGAGGTGAATCTCTTCTTCCTCTTATCATCTTTTGTTTTCCATCATTCTTACCCATTTATCATTTCTGCAGGCTTGGTTATAAGAGAAACTGAGGTTGCTCGAACCACCCAAAGACATTGCTCACTATAAGGCCAAACATTGTCGTACTAGAAGACTTCAGCTTGTCCCAAAAGATACTCATAGTTGGTTGTCCACATTCCCTGATACTCTAATTCAGTGGATGTGCCTATGGTGGAGACTACAACATGTGATCCTTCAGTCCTACACCTATCGTGTTCCCTTGGCCGGCCTCCATTTTGCTACCTTTTACAATTTAGATCAGCTTTGTAGGCAATAGGGGCAGAAATAGCTGATTGTGGAACTAGTGTATAAGTTTGAGCCAGGGCCTCTTTCTCAAAACTTTCTAGACAACATGGTTACTACTTAGCCTTGTAGAATCATTAAGAGGTTTATTAACTACAGTGGAGGTTAGTCTACTGATGACCAATACAAGGTATGGATTCAACTATAATAGATAGAAAAGGATGGATTTATAAGAAATAAAAGGACAATGACATTACAAGCATCGAGTGCCTAGGAGAGTCAAAAGAGAAACAAACGATATTAGATTAGTTTGTGACATGTAGTCTTTTTATTTACTTTCTTGCCAGATGGAATTTCCTTTTGAGTTCCACAATGTGTAATAAGCATTTAATGCAATGTTTACAATAATAAAGGTAATCCATTTCATTTAATTTAAGCACAATGTGACTATACAATTTTGCTACTTACATATCTCCTGTCATGACCCAAACCTAAAGGTCAAATGATCGACACTAGGAAATGGGAAAACATAAAGCTATTGAAACCCTGGTAAGCCTTAAAGAAAAAATATTAAATAAAACAGGAAGAATTTAAACAAGACTATAAATATGGAGAATTTACAACCAAACCCCTTCAAAAAAATGTATTATTTATTTAATAATTTATAAGTGAAAAATCATAGTAGAACCTAAACCATAAATTTACTAGCCACTTGGCTCACTTAAATCCATAAGACGACCGGTCCCCGAGAGCAAATGCATCAACCGAGGCACATGCCGTAGTCATTCACTTAATCCAAAGTTTTACTGGTGGTCCCTGAGAGCAAAGGCATTCATTGAGGCACCAGCCCTAGTAAACAAATATAACAACACCAAAATAATCACTGGTGGTCCTTGAGAGCTAAGGCACCTGTCCTAGTTAACCAATCAAAATTTTTGGATCCATCACTCAATCTCTACCAGTGTGCACATGGTCTTGATGAAACCCGTCAGGTAGCCCGTTTTACTAGTATTTTTCAAAAGTAATTTATTAATTAAGAAACTATAGCACAAATTTAAGAAAACCATAATCCATGCTTTATATAACATAAAATAATATAAGTAAATATAATACTAAGCATGGTCTAACACAATATAGCTTAATTTCATGAAAAATAAATTATCTCTGATTTTTATAATTCGATATGCATATATATAAAATAAGCACACACAATTTAGTTTATTAACTCACAATTGGAGTGAGTTGGCTGACAATTCCATGTCTGCCTAAAATTTGCAGTTCCTGTCTGGTATCCTCTAACATAAAAATAATATTTATTTAAAATATGCTTATACTAATAAATTTAAAACTTATAAAAATTTCCAACACCCAAAAATAATATTAATGATATTGAGAACTTGAACAAGACTTTGGAAATATCCTAATGAAGATTCGGTCTAAGGAACGACCCTAGAATGACTAAACGATTTAAGGAAAAACACACCAATTTCACGTTTACGAGAAAATTATCAAAATTTTGGCAGAATCTCCTCTGTAAAATGGACATCTGTCTACTAAAATAGAGCCATTCCTGCAAGAAAAACATTTCTATTCACAACACAGCTACACACTCATATCGGATCCCCAAACTACGCACAAAACCCGACCGAGATCAACAAAACACTACCACCAAAACTAATTTAAATCATAAAAATACATAGCAAAGTTTTATCAAAATTTAATTCAGTTATAAAAAAAATTCTTTTAAATAAATAATATATAAAAATCCAACTTTTTCATTTAATCCAATAAAATTCCTTATTTAACATATATATATATATATATATATATATATATATATATATATATATATATATATATATATATATATATATATATATATATATATACACACACACACATACATATTCAAGAATTATTACTTATAAAATTCCAGAAATTCATAAAAATGTATTTTAGTATTAATATTAATTAAATCAGCCAAATAATTAAATACTATAATATTTACATAAATAATATTATTTCTGGAAAAATTTATCTAAAATTTGAAAAAATATATAAAAATACCAAATTAACTAAAAAAATTATTTTATACCTTCTAAAAATCAAAATTATCATTATACATAGTAATTAACTATAAATTTACTAAAAACCCAATTAAAATCAATTTATACAATTTTTCTCTAAAAATTCATATTGCACATAAGCCTTAACAAAATTTATAACTTAAAATCCATAATTAATTTTAACAAACTTCCTTCACAGAATAAACTCTACAAAACATATAGAATTTAATGAAAATAAGAAAATTTCAAAACCCAGGATTGCATGAACAGTAACCGAAACCCGAAAATTTGAATTTTCCAAATTAATTCCAGAAAATTAAACAAAAATTATGCTTGAATAGCTAATGATTTATAAAATAAGATTTCTAAAGGAAATTAAGCCTAATTCTCAACCAAAAATTCAAAAAATAACAAAATAATAAAATACCCATAATTACATTTATCTCGATTCTCGATGATCTGGACGGTGGATCGACGATCCAAGGGTAGATTCTTGAAGCTCAGGAGGAGAGGAACACGTAGTTGCTAAGCTCTTGGTTGGAGGATGTCGGAATTGACGTCCTAGTTCAAAGCTACATCTGGCCAACCGAAGGAAAATGGGAAGAACAAATGGTGTCGATCAGCTGGCGACGTTTGGCGGTGCTGGTGGAGGTCCGGATGGTGACTGGGCAGCTTGGTTTGGCCAGTGGGGAGGAAGCAGTGGTTGGATAGAGAGTGACCTGAAGGAAGAAGAAGAAGAAGAAGAAGAAGAAGGTGAAGGTGAAAATGGAGGAAGAAAAAGAAAAAAAAAAAAGGAAAGTCACATTTTTTTTTTTGTAATGCATGTATGCATATATATGTATATATATATATACATACATACATACATATTCATTATACATATAATATAACATATATACACACACACACACACACACATATATATATATATATATATATATATATATATATTTATTTATTTATTTATCAAATAACTTATTTTAATTTATACACACAAATATATATTCATTTCCCAAAAAATAATATTAAAATTAAAATAATACACTACTAATAATAAAAAAATAATCATAAACAATTTATTTTAATTAATAATAAAATTCAAAATATTAAAATCTTCACTCCTTAAAAAAAATTCGTCCTCGATTTTTAATAAACAAAAGGTTCAAAATTTCACTGAATAAATAGATAAGGTTATGTCCCGCGCATCATTGCCTTGACCTCCCACGTACAATCTTTAACAACATGGTTATTTCATAGCACCTTCACCATAGGAATTGCCTTAGTATGAAGCTGACGACCTTGGCAATCCACAATCGCTATTGGATACTCCTCATAAGATAGATCTTCACTAATTTCTACTGTCTGAGGCTACAAAATTTGAGAAGGATTAGAAATATACTTCCTCAATATCGATACATGGAACACTGAGTGAATTCTTGACAATTTTGGTGGCAACACTAGCCTGTAAGCCACTTCACACACTATTGATCGAATCTCGAACGGTCCAATGTATCTAGGAGCTAGCTTACCCCTTTTACCAAACCTCATCACCCTTTTCATTAGAGATACCTTCAGAAACATCATATCTCCAACTAACAAGGATACGTCCTTCCTCTTCGGGTCTTTATAGCTCTTCTATCTATTGAAAGCTGTCTTCAACCTCTGTTGGATAATAGGGACTTTCTCTGAAGTCACTTGCACCAATTTTGGACCTTTCAGATGCCTCTCACCAATTTCCCAACACACTGGTGATATACACTTTCTTTCATATAGCGCTTCATATGGTGTCATCTCAATACTTGCATGATAACTATTGTTGTATGCAAACTCAATCAATGGCAAATGCAAATCCTATTGATCATTAAAGTCCATAACACACATCCTCAATATATCCTCCAATGTTTGAATGGTCCTTTCCAACTGACCATCTATTTAAGGATAAAAAGCTGTACTAAAGTCAAGTCTAATACCCAGAGCCTTGTGCAGTTCTTGCCAAAAGACTGAAGTGAAAGTGGCTCCTTTGTCAGATATTATACTTACTGGTACCCCATGAAGGTAAACAATTCTATTAACATATAACCTTGCCAATCTGTCAGTGGCGTATATCTTCTTAATTGGCAAAAAGTGTGCTAACTTGTTTATCACCCAAATAGCATTATAACCTCCAGTTGTATGAGGTAATCCAATCATAAAATCCATGGCAGTCATGTCCCATTTCCATTATGGAATAGGTAACTGCTAAAGTAATCTCGAAGGTCATTGATGTTTTAACTTTACTTACTAATAAGTGAGATATTTAGACACGAACTCAATAATATCCTTCTTTATTCCATTCCACCAATATGTATCTTTCAAGTCATAATACATTTTAATAGAACCTGGATAAATACTGTAAGCAAAAAAATGTGCCTCTTCCATAATCTCTTTCCTCAAATCCTCTACATCTGGCACACATATTCTAGTGCCCAAATACAGAATACCCTCACTATTAAAATACAAAGTCTTTAGACTGACCCTATTGCACTTTAAACATAATCTTCTACAACTACGAGTCCCTTCTCTTAGCTACTTTAACTCGGTCCAAGTACACTGATCGTACTTTGAACTGAGCTAAAAGACACTTCTTAGTTACCTTCAACTATAACCCTTGATCAATCAACTTATGCAACACTTGAATGATCGACCTCCTTTCAGTGCTGATGTGGGCAAGATTGCCTGCTGACTTTCTACTCAAAGCATTGCCTACCATATTGGCTTTTCTTGGATGATACAAAATAAAACAATTATACTCCTTCAAAAGTTCCATCCATCTTCTTTACCTCAAGTTCAAGTCCCTCTGCTGGAAGATATACTTCAAGCTCTTGTGATCAGTGTAGACTTTATAAGTTACACCATACAAGTAATGCCTCCAAATCTTCAAAGCAAACACTATGGCTGCTATTTTTAGATCATAAGTAGGATAATTCTACTTGTGTTTCTTCAACTATCTTGAAGCATAACCAACTACTCTACCATCTTGCATCAACACATATCCGAATCCTACTTGGGAAGCATTACAATACACCGTATACCTTTCACTTCTAGAGAGTAAAGTCAATATTGGAGCTAAAGTCAACAAGTCCTTGAGTAACTGAAAGTGCTATTTACATCTGTTTGTCCACATAAACTTAGCACTCTTTTAGGTCAACCTTATCAAAGGTGTAACAATCTTGGAGAAATCCTTTATAAATCTCCTATAGTAATATGATAAACCTAGAAAACTCCTTACTTCCTTGACTGATATGGGTCTCGACCACTCTATAATAGCTTTTATCTTCTTCAGATAAACTTGTATACCATCTTTAGATACCACATGGCCTAAGAATGCCACTTGATCCAACTAAAATTCACACTTGGAGAATTTTGCGTACAATTGGTGCTCTCTCAAGGTTTGTAGCACCATTCTCAAGTGCATCGCATGCTCTGCTTCACTTCTGGAGTACTCTAAGATGTCATAAATGAAGATTATCATAAATAGATCTAAAAATGGCTTAAACACCCAATTCATTAAGTCCATGAATGTTGCTGGTGCGTTAGTGAGTTTGAAGGACATCACTAAGAATTCATAATGGCCATATCTTATTTGAAATGTTGTATTGGGTAGATCTTCACTTCTTATTCTCAACTGATGATATCCTAACCTCAAGTCAATTTTAAAAAAATAATGAGCTCCTTGAAGTTGATCGAACAAGTCATAAATCCTTGGAAGTGGATATTTATTCTTGATGGTGACTTTGTTCAACTATCTATAGTCAATACAAAGTCGAAGACTACCATCTTTCTTCTTCACGAATAATACTAAAGCACCTTAAGGTGAGGTACTGGGTCTAATAAAACACTTATCAAGCAACACTTGCAACTGCTCTCTAAGCTTTTATAATTCAACTAGTGCCATTCTATAGGGTGACACAGAAATAGGATATGTACCGAGTACAACATTAATACAAAATTCTATTTCTCTGTCTAGAGGCAATCTTGGTAATTCTTCAGGAAAAACATTCAGAAATTCACACACCATTGGCACATTCTCAACTGCCCTTTTATCTGCTTCCACATCTCTTACTATAGCTAGATAGCCTTGACATTTGTAAGCACCCAGTTTTGAGATGCAATTGTGTCACGACCCAAAATGAGGGCCATGACTAGCGCTATGGAACGGGAATTCTTTCGAATTCGGAACCTGTAGTAAGCCTTAAAAATAAAATAATCATGCAATATATATTAAAATAAATAAAATATTATGCAACAGAATTAAATCTCATAAATAAAATAATAATCCATAAACTGATTTAATAACACAAATCCATCTCATATATGTATATAAATTCTTTTAATACAATCTTTGATTCAAACTTTTGAAATGTAAATCTTATAATTATATAATACATACAGCTCATAAATAAAATAATATGCAATAGAATTAAATCTCATAAATAAAATAATAATCCATAAACTGATTTAATAACACAAATCCATCTCATATATGTATATAAAATCTTTTAATATAATCTTTGATTCAAACTTTTGAAATGTAAATCTTATACTTATATAATACATACAGCTCACTAAAATAACTATTGCAGTGTCTAGAATATAAAATAAACTCAAGTAAGCAATTTACATAATAAGGCCAGGGCGAAAGAAATATGGCATAAAGGTCTGCTACCGAGGTCTGAGGACGAAGACTCTCCTGAAAAATGAATCAATGGAGGGGAGTTAGACCTCACCGAGTGAATTGTTATAATATATGTACATGCATAACTAAATGACAATGCAAACACTCAATAGAGTATATATAATAAATATATATACAGGCAAATACACACAGATGCAACAAAAATCATTTTATATATAACTGAAAAATATCCGTTTATGAAAGATTAAATAGAACCTTAAATGATCGCAACCTTAAATAGTGTGAGACAACACTCTAGCCATACAGGCTCACTTATTCTAAATAAATTCACTTATTCCATTTGGACAGTAGACTGGCCCTGAGACATTTGGTCAATTGAGCTCCAGTAATCACACTCTCAAATCACATCTCATATCAAATCAATCCAGTCATGATCCACAAATAGGTTAGTAATTCAACCTAAATTCTATCATCGTACCGGTACGTACTCGGTCCTAGTGCTACCCATTAGGTAGCACATTCTATTGATATCCTTCATTTAAAATTAAACCCATACATTCATAAAATAAATGATATATGACATTAATTAAAATGGAAATATAAACCATATATATACTAGAAATATACCAAAAATAAACTAAGTATATTTCGAGTATATATACGTTAAAAAAATTCAATTCAATTACAAAAAAAAACAAAAAATAAACTATATATATACTTAAAAACATCTTAGATATAAAACAATAATAATACATGCATTTAATTTAAAATATACTAAAATATACCTAAAATATACTTAGGCATTTATTAAATTATTTATGCATATTTCATACAATTTAAACATGCATTTCTAAAAACATGCATCCTAGTATACGTATATATAAAATAACAACTCACAATTGTGCGCTCCACGAGACAAATCTGACGAGCCCAGTCCACTAGGCCTCGGTCTCAGTATAACTAAGAAATAAATCACAACACAAAATTAGAATAAATCTAATGAAATTCCCAGAGACTTGATCTAAAATACCAGACACAAACTGGGAATAGGGATTTGACCAGATGTCATATTTTATGAGAATTCTATCGAAAATTCGGTAGAACCTCTCCTGTAAAATGGGCATCTCTCTACTCAGAAAGTAGAGCCGATCCTGTAAGAAAACACACTTTGAATACAGATAGCCACACAACCCCTTGGTCGGATTCCCAAACTGCAATTCTACTGACCGATGTTCACAATTCACGAGATATATATAGAATACATCAAAATTCTAAAAATACCAAAAATACCCTTTATATACCAAAATATAGCAATTTACATATTAAAACACTAAAAATAATTATTTTACTGATTTTTAATTAAAAACCCTAATATTAATATTATATTATTAAAAATCGATAATAACTCGATAAATTCACAAATATTAATAGAAATTTATTTTATAAATCCAAATTACTTAATTACCCCAAAAACATATTAAAAATCACTAAAAACTCATTTATTTACAAAAATAGTATATTATATATAATTTGAAAATAAATTTTAAAAAAATAGTTTTAATTAGTTAAAAATAGTAAATAATTTGTAAAAATCATTTTTATACCTCAAATAATTATTAAAACCAATTTAACTTAATATTCAACCAACCAAATTACCAAAATATCCCTAATATATAAAAATTCACATAATATACAATAATTATTCAAAAATTCACTAAAAATTATATAATTACTCAAAAATTATTTTCTCAACATATAATTCAATAAAATCAATAATTATACTCAATCAACCAATTAATTTTAACAAAATACTCATTTAACCTATAATTCCAAAATTTACATAAACTAAATAAAATTATAATAATTACACAAAAATCACAAAAATTGTAAATTAAATTATAAAATTAATTTCAACCACTATAAACACCAAAAATTACAATTTCACAAATTATTTAATTAATTTACCAAAATTAGAAAATATTAATAAAATAATAAAAAATTCCCAAAAATCAAAATAAATTCCAAAAATTCTACAAAAATTCCAAGATGAAGAGTGAGCTAAAAGAAGCAACTTTTGTGAAGGAATTTAGCTTGAATCACTAAGATCGAAGTTCAAAAAAATCAAGAAACATAAAGGGCCAAAATTGAAACTAAGCTTAAATCCTTACCAAGTCGAGTTTTGAAGCTTCCAGGAGCTTAGAATCACCTTTTATGGAGTTCTAGGAGCAAAACTACACCGGAATCATCAAGAACGGTGGCTGGACAAGGGAGAGCGGAAACAATGGAGTCTCTTAGGTTTTCAGGCCAACTCACGGCCAAACAACGCTGGGGAAGATGGTGGGAGGTGGCGGAGCAACTGAGGGAGGCGGTGGCACGCTGGCAAGCACAGTGAAAGGAGAGGAAACAATGGTTTGCACAGTGGATGGAAGGGAGAGGCGTTGGGTGTGGGAGGTTAGGAGCGATGGCAAGTTTTGTAAATTTGATTAGTTTATATATATATATATATATATATATATATATATATATATATATATATATATATATATATATATATTAATATGAAAAACATAACCATGCATGAAATCATGTAATTTGATAAAATGGACTAATGTAAATAAATAAATATTTATTTAGGTTTTATTTTCCCAAAAATGTAAATCTCGAAAAAATTTTATGTAGAAAACTTAAAATAATTAAAAATTAACTTTAATTATTAACAAATTAATTAAATAGTCAAATATATTTACTAAAATTATTAATACTGCATATCCCGATGTAGTTTAAAAATATAAAATTCGGGTTATTACAAATTGTGCGTAATTACGACGTAAACCTCTATAATGAAATTCATTCAAAAAAATTAAACTTGGTTGTCGATTTCTAAACTTTAGGGACTAAATTGCAACATTTTTTAGGATTTGATTACAAAGAAGTCAATTTTTCTGGGGTCTTTTGGTAATTAAAAGTTAAACAAATTTAGGGTTGGCATTGGTGTAATGCAAATTTAAGGTCAATATGGGCATAAATGCAAATTTGAAGAACATATATATATCGCATTATGTAACTTCTGAAGATAGGAAATGTGAGAAAAAAATAAAAAATAATTAAAAAAAAGAACAAAGAGAGAATAAAAAAAAGAGAAAAAAGAACAGTAAGGTAAAAATTAGAGAGGAAAATTCATGACTGACTGATAACAGGAGTTATATCATGTGATGTAATGAATGTTCTCATTTTTGCCTTAATGAATGAATAAAAATGAATTTTAAATTTTTGTTCAAACATCGCATATTGGTCTTTATCAGTCACGACCCAAACCGGGGGCTATGACCGGCGCTAGGGAATGGGAATTCTTTCGAATTTGGAACTTGTAGCAAGCCTTAAAATAATAAAAAAATACAATAGTTATTATAAAATAAATATACCGTAATTAAAATTTTAATTTAATATGATAAAATAAATTCCTTCATATTATGAAATAATTTAATACAATATTCATATTAAATATCTGAATTAAAATCTCATACAACAAAATAAATAAAACTCACTTCTAATACAAATACAGCGACTGCAGTTTTCTAGAGTACAATAATAAATAATTAAGTAGGTAATTTACATAATAGGGCCGGGGTGGAAGAAATCCGACGGATAGACCTACTGCTGAGGTCTGAAGAAGAAGACTCTCCTATAAAAATATCAATGGAGGGGAGTCAGACCTCATTGAGCGAATTTTTATAATATATATACATGCATTACTAAATGTCAAATGCAAACAATCATATGTATATAATAAATATATATACAGGCATGTACATACAGATGCTGAAAATCACTTTATTTCACAATGCTGTAAATAAGTTTTGAAGGATCAAATTGAACCCTAAATGATCGCAACCTCAACAACAATAAAATCTCTCTAGCCATATTGACTCACTCAATTCCAAGTAAATTCACTTATTCCAAATGGACAGTAGAATGGTCCCAAGACACTAAGTCGACCAAGCTTCAACAGTCTGACTGTCAGTATGATTGGCCCCGAGACACTTGATCAACCGAGCTCCAACAATCATACCATCAATCACATCACGCATCAATCAAATCAATCAAGTCATGATCCAAAAATAAGTTAGTAATTTAACCCTACAATCTATCACACCGGTACATACTCGGTCCTAGTGCTGCCCACTAGGAAGCACGTTTTATCGATATCCTTCATTTAAAAATAAACCATTTAATCGAAAATAAATAATGTAAAAATGACATTCAAAATAATAGAATATACCATATATATACCAGAAATATACCTAAAATAAACTAAGCATTTAATTAAACAATTATGCAAAATTATACATTTAAAACATATAATTCTAAAACATGCAACCTAAACGCAATGTATATATATAATAACAACTCACAGGGATGCGCTCTTCGAAACTGGTTCGACAGGCCTAGTCCGTTAGGCTTTGGTCTTGGTGTAACTAAACAATAAAAATGATCACGAAATCAGAATGAATCTAACTTAGACTTCTAGAGACTCGATCTAGGATTACAAATACAGACAGACACAGAATAAGAATTAAACCCGATGTCACATTTTACGAGAATTCTACTAAAAATTCAGCAGAACCTCCTCTGTAAAATGGACATCTCTTTACTAAAAAGTAGGGCCAGTCCTATAAGAAAAATATACTTCTAAATTCTAGAATTCAAACAACCCTCGGTTGGGATCCCGAACTATAAAAATTCCCCAACCGAGGTCCACAATTCACCACAATTCAAATAATATAATAAAATATATTAAAAATCAATAAATACCATAAATACCCTCAAAATATCAAAGTATAGTATATTTAACATAAAACATCAAAATAATGATTTTTTCCAATAATTACTTAAAAACCCTAAATAATAATATAATATTTTTAAAATCAAATTTTCTTGATAATTCAATATAATTTAATAAAAACTACTTAACTAATCCAAATAGCCTAATTAGTCTAAATACATATTAAAAATTTCTAAAAATCCATTTTATTACAAAAATAATATATAATATATTATTTGAAAATAATTTTCAAAAATTAGTATTAATTAGTTAAAAATAGTAAATAATTTGTAAAAATCATTTTAGTACCTCAAATAATATTAAAATCAATTAAACATAATATTTAACTAAAATTATCATCAAATTACACAATTAAACCTAATATTCAAAAATACACATAATATACTAATAATACTCAAAAATTCAATAAAAATTATATAAATACATAAAAATTATTTTATCAACATATATCTCAATAATATCAACAAAAAAATATATTTAACCATATTATTTCTAACAAAATATATATTTAACCTAATTTTTCAAAATTGACATAAACTAAAAATAATTATAAAAATTATATAAAAACCACAAAAATTATAAACTCAACTCTAAAATTAGTAATAATTACTAATAACACCAAAAATCTTAATTTCATAATTTATATAGTTAATTTATGAAAATTAATAAAATATTCAAAAATTCACCAAAAATCAAATAAATTCTAAACATCAAAACAAAAATATATAGATGTAGATTGAGCTTCCAGGAACAACATTTGTTAAGGAAGATTGACTGAATCAAGCTAAATCAACCTTTAAAAAATTATGAAACCCTAATGTTCAAAAACTAAAAAATAAAAAAAACTCATAAATGAGGAGGAACGAACTTGAACCAAGCTAGGATTCGACCTCCCTAGAGCTCTAGGTGTCAAATAGCACCAGAATCACGTGAAGAGGTGGCCAAAAAAGCTTGGAACGCTGGTGAGATTAACTTTCGACCAAAATGGATATTTCAGTCATTGTCGACACCGAGGAAGGGAGAGGGGGACGGCAGAGCTAGCAGAGGGAGGGGGTGGTCGACGGTGAAGGGCAGGGAGGCACTCTGATGGTGGAGGATCGGTGTGACAAACGAAGGAGGGGAAGATGGGTTACGGGAAGAACAAAGAAAAAAATATGTTTTTTTATTTTTAATATATATATATATATATATATATATATATATATAATAACACATAAAATATTCATGCAATAATGTATTTTTTTAATAATAATAATAATAATAATAATAATAATAATAATAATAATAATAATAATAATAATAATAATAATAATAATAATAATAATAAACATCATTTTTTAAAAAATACAATAACATTAGCACTTAAATAATATTATTAAAATAATTATTTTCAAAGTAGTAAACATAACATAAATAAATTTCCAAAAGAATAAGTTTTTAAAATAAATATTTATGTAGAAAATTATAATTAAACATAAAATAATAGATACTAACCACAAAATAATCAAATATAACTTTAAATTTTATTAACACTGCATATCCTGTTTTAAAATAAAATAATTTAAAAACTAGGGTTATTACATTATCATACTGCATAAGTTTCTAAATGGAAAAACAATACATGATGAAACCTAAATTAGAGCTATGAGATCACTATTTTAATTACATTTTCTTTTTGCCAGCTCTTTTGTAATTTTCCTTGTAAGCCTAACATCCCTTTATACCTTGAGAATTCAGGTGGCTCAGTAACTTGCTTTTCAATCCATACATTGTAACTGTCATTAATTATTATTAGCATCAAGCCTTATATTCTGGTTAAGAATTCTTCAAAGAGCAAGTCCAATTGATTTCATCATCCAGAACTCGCTTCAATTAGTTCGCCCACTCTTATGCATCTTCAATACATGAGATTGCAGCTAATAGGGTTAGTAAGACAAAGGGCCACCGACAATAATGACCAAACTGAGTCTCTTGTGCACATGAAGAATGTTATTGCTAAGATGAATTCAAAATGAAGCTGGGGGAAAAATGTAACTTCGGGACAAGTTAGGGGCAAAGCGGTAAATACAACAGTAGAACTTCAAATTTAGTAAAAATGATCTCAGGGCAGAAAGGAGTATACTACAAGCATACAAGTATAACAGTTATCATATATCAAAAGCAGTAATAAAAAGAAAAGTTTAATAGTGCATTAGTCAATCATGAGCTCCAGTGTAAAGCCATGGACCCTACTCGCTGGCCTGGTTATTTGTCCGATAGACTATATCAATACTCCAAACATCATAAGTACCAATAACGAAGCATCAAGTGCTTAAACCTACAAGCTGTTGATAAGGCACCTCATTCTCATACTCCAAGCTGCAAACATAGCTTTGCTATAAACAGAAGACCTATTAGGTTCATGCATGTTATGCATAACATGTATACACTTGCATACATTTGTTGTGACAAACACCCTGACAAATACCAAAGGGAAGTAGTATAATTCTATCTCTTTTTGATTCTGTAGTAAAGTACAAAGAAAATTTATAAAATTGAAAGTAAATTCATCCACTTCATAATGTCATATGTGAAAAATTATCTTATGACCTTTAATTTTAGTGGCTTTCTTTTATTAGCCTCACAGAATTCAGATGTCTTGTTGACAGTTCTATGCTAAGATTTTTTAAAACTCTAATAAATCTAATTCTTACTTTACACCTAAACGAGGGAAAGAATATGCAAAAACAAAATCTATGGACTTGCAGTATAAATTGGTTGAATTTCAAAGTGTCATTTTAGTCTTTTGAATAATAAATATGCATATAATCTACTTCAATGCTCAGAAATGAGTACGAGTACAAATCCCTCAACGGTATCCACGTTGTGTAACACAAGAAAGGCGAGAGAACACAAAAAGGAGAATTAGAATAAGAGCAAGCATAATGCACTCCAATGCCCAAAAATGAGCAAGAGTATTAGTGTGAACCTCTAGCAGTATCCATGCTGAGTAATATAAGAAAGGCGGGGGAATACTAAAAAAGGACCCACGTAAAAAAAAACTTGCTTTATTTACTCCAATGCTCTGTAAGAGAAGTATCCAAAGGACCTTTCCAATGGTATCCACACTGAGTAATATGGGAAAGGTGGGGGAATACTTGGATAAGGAAGAAAAGCATAAAAATAATTCAAAGACTATTTTGATACCCTGAATTCAATATTTTTATGCTTAATTTCCATAAGTTTTGTTTAGAAAATTCTCCCTAAAATTAGGTGTGGAAGTAAGCTCTTCACTTGGTAAAAGATACACTCTTAGTATAAGATGGTTAACGATGACTCTGACCTTTGCAAATGGCAAATAAGTGACAGTCATGAAAATAAAAAAATAGTGATATTCATTAAGTGCATGCTATCTCATTATAAAAGGATAAATTTTCTCATAAGTTTTCAATATTATAATGTATTTTTATACATTTATCATGGTCAAAACTAACTTCAACAAATCTGCAGGAATTATAAATCCAAAAGGAAGTGCATCCAACTTTATAGAGTTGGTTAACATAGCAATATGATAGAAAAATCCAATAGCATAAATCAGTCATTTTGAGCTCTAGAATCTGGCCATGGGCTCCATCCTCCGGTACAGTCATCATGGTGAAAGATGTCTAGAGGTTTGATAGAGGAAGTCCTAGCACTGTAAGGATCAATGCCCAAACCTATAAGCTGTCAGTGAAGCATCTCAATCTTGTGCTTTAGACCGCTCGAGTAGCTCTGTACATATAGAAAACACATCATGTACATTTCATGCATGGCGTGCATACATTTGCATCTTTATTGTACATATACTTAACCTTCAACTATTTGTAACTTGTATTGTGAATAACCTCTGAGATGAGGTGAGTCCATATAAATACTCCGCCTGTGTTCGAGGGACCTGTTTTGTAAATTTATTAACATTAGTGTCAAGTGTATAGATTACACAGGAAACAAGTTAGAAAAACTCACATGATAGGCATTTGTGGGAGACAAGATAGAAAGTTGAGCATTACTATAATGCATCTGTTGCTCGACTGGAGTCTGAACAGTAGGAGCCCAGTAGAACATGGACCTATCTGGAAGCGAGATATCACCAAGGGTAATGCTTGTAAAAGCACCATCGCTACTAGTCTCAACATGCTGAGTATGATGAACAGGACTAGGTCTGGGCTCAGGACTCTCAATATCAGGAACAACCTTAGTCTCTGGAGCAATCTCAGTCTCCTCATCCACATCAACAGAAGAACGAACCTCCTCAAACTATAAAGAGAAAGAGTGATTCATAAGTTCTAGAAGTAGAAGCTGAAATAATAAGAAATTACCTCATCATCGTCAATGGGAACATGCTCCAAAAGGCTCTCACAGATAAACTGCTGATAATGTTAAGAACGCTTAAGAAAATCTAAGGAAGCATATCCCTGTAGTGCATCCCTCAGCTCTGAACCTGTAAGATGCGAGCTGCGGAGCATAGAGGAAGGGAGATCAGATGGAATGTGATGTCGAGAAGGGCCGAAAAACCAGCGATACACTCACTCCCTTAAATACCACATCAAATAGCCATAACTAGAGAGTAGGATCCTCATAGGCTTAGGATGAACTGTAGCTACCGTGAAATTATATCGCTGGATGTCCTTAGCACCCTCCTACCAATCCGAGTTTATTTGTAATTTATGTACCACTCGACAGTGTTCAACTGATCATGATACGTCTAAAAAGTATTTTTATTACTAGCAAGGTGGGAAGAACCCCATCTCATCATCAGAGGAAAGGTCCTATCAGAACTGATAGTGTCAAAGTCTTGAACTAGCCCAAGCTCAATACTCTAGATCTGAGAAAGAAAAGGAGTTAGTAAAATCAGAAGAGGGATTAGGAAATATGCAAAATTAAAGGCAAATAAGAATATACATGTAATGCATGCCAAAAGCCACACATGGTCCTATCAGAACTGATAGCATCAAAGTCTCAAACCAGCCTAAGCTCAATACTCTAGATTTGAGAAAGAAAAGGAGTTAGTAAAATCAGAAGAAGGATTAGGAAATATGCAAAATTAAAGGCAAATAAGAATATACATGTAATGCATGCCAAAAGCCACACATGGTCATTGCGCCTCTACAAACAGTGTCGAGTTTGTAGTACAGATAAGCAAGTTGTAAGCACCTAATTTCGAGATATAATTGTGCACAATTGCAACGTAAGCCCCTATGATGAAATTTATTCAAAAATTGAACTTGATTATTGATTTTCTGGACTTTAGGGACTAAATTGCAATATTTTTTAGGATTTGATTGCAAATAAGTCATTTTTTCAGGGGGTCTTTTGGTAATTAAAAAAATAAAAAAAAATTTTTAGGATCGGCATTATATAATGCTGACTGACATTATATAATGCACAGTACTGATGCACAATAATTTCATTTTTTTATTTTTTTCACGTATTTTTCCTTATTTTTATCGATTTTTTCAGTGTTTTGATTGGTTGAAAAATTCAAATTTTTATCTGATAAGGTTTTTTTAAAAAAAGGAATGCAAAAGATATTTTTTTGAATTAAAAACAAACGCTATCTGATTATCAGTCCGTTCCTCCTTTGGAGGAAGTTCAATATATGCAGACTCTACATTTAAAAGTAGAGTTTGCATGCGTGCGTGGGGGGAGAGGTTTTGGCTGGAGGGACTTCTTTTTTCTTCTGGTTTTCGAAAGGACTTTTTTATAGGGAGAGACTGAGAGAAAGAAGACATAGTGAGAACAAAGAGAGATTGCGAGCATAAAACCCTAATTTTCGATACTAAAATTCCCAAAGGCAATAGTCCATAATCAACAATATCTTAATTTTAACGGTGATAATTCAATTTGAGGGGCTCAAAAAGAGGCATTTGCACAACATCTAAATCTCTAGTGTTATTTTTCTATTTCTTTTATTACTCCTTTTTTATTTTTTGTTTATGATTTTTCTTTTATTTCTGTTATTATTTTGATTATTTGATTTCATTACTAATTTGCTTTTATTTTTTTGTTTTAATGTCCGTATATGGATTGAGGAGGAGGATACCGCCTGTATTTAATTGAACAGAAGATCCATGGAATGCCATGGATGAACCTGTACTATTTTAATAATAGTTCTTAGGATTTTAATTTTTATTCTTCATTTTTGGTATCCTGTGTAGTTTATTTTTAATTCATGGGTGTATAATTATTAATTTTAATTTTGTACGTAGTTTGTAATAGCCCTAGTAGTGGGAATAGTGAAAGATTTAAATATTTTACACTTTAAAATTAATTAGTAATTAGGTTCAATTGAGTAAAAATTAATTAAAATTAATGGTGGTTTTAGTTAATTAGGGTTTGTATGCAATTAAATTAGGTTTTTTAGAAATCATATGTGAATGTATGTTTAATTTGATTTTGTTATGTTTTTTAGGCTTTTTATGTTTGTTTTTTGGCCCCAAGCCCACGTTTAGGTCTAACCCACTAAATAAATAGGCTTAAAAATGGTTTAGGACTTTAAATAATTAAAATCAACTTAGGCCCATTAGGTTAATTAGATTTTAGGCCCGCTTAGTTAATTAAAATTGTTTAGACTTAGCTCAACCCATTTAATTACATTTCTTTGAAAATAAATAGACCTAAGCCCATATTTCATTTAAAATAAAACCAGATTAAGACTTAGGCCCACTAATTTAATTTCTTCTTTAAAATTGAATAGACTTAAGCCCATATCTTAGAAAGACTAAAAAATAGATTTAGGCTCATTAATTAATAAAATGTAGGCCCACTTTTATTCTATTTCACTTATAAATAAAATGTAGATTTAGCTAACTTTCTAATAAAATTAACATAGTTTAGACTTAGGGACAATGCAATCTTGAGTGCATTTTTTACTTGTAATTTTATTGGCTTGTTGCCTTTTTGGGTAAATGGATGTTAATTAGGGTTTAATAAAATTGCATGTAATTAGAGGATGAAATAATTATTTATAAAATTATTCTAAATGAATAGGAGACTAAGAGAAGTTAGTATTCCGTATCAAGAATCTCCTGGTTGTGGTGCCAATTTTCTTTTAAAGAATCGAGTACCACCAATCAAATTGTCCCAGTTATTACCTTGGGTGGCGACTCCTCATCTCTATGCCATGTCTTTGTGACAGTGGTTAGTGTGTTCTCTAAGGCCCTGAGCCTAAACAGTGTCGCGGTTGCTAAAATCTTGGATGCTCGCTAAACCCCGCCATTTACATAAGTGCTACAAATCCCCAATCAAGAGTAATAACCTAGTCTAAGTCACGCAAGGGGCCCAGAAGAGCAATGCTCACCTCATGACCAATCTCACAGAAAAGAGTAGTGCCTAGCAAGATGAGGAGGAAATGTCTCGCCTTCCGAGCAATTTGGTGAGGAGTAGTAGTGGGTAGACGTCTGAAGCCCTTAACTAGAGAGGAAAGAATTATGTTTTTATGGTTCTTCCACATCGGGAAAAATCCAATCAAATCACGCATAAGTTGACTCCTACTCCCCTCAGGAAGGTTGCAGTAGCTAATGTTAAAGGGTACAGGAGTCCTTCAGAATGCGATACAAGTAATAGCAAACAAACTCATAGGTAAAATGGTAATCTCACCCACACGAGTATGAAAAGTGTGGGTAGTATCCATCCATCGCTCAATCAAAGTGAACAAAGAGTAACGGTCAGACTGTCCTAGAATAATCAAAAGTACAATAATGAAATGCCTGAATCCGTAGGCCCAAATCAAACTTGTCATATGCTCTAGTAATCCATGAAATAATTCTCGGGCTAGATTGAAATAGCCCGTGAACTTTATTGGACGCTATTTTAATTTTAAAATAATAATTAATTAATTAAAGAATTTAAATTGAAGGATTTGATTAGTTAATTAATTAATTAATTGCCCCTTAAAAAAATTAGAGCTGATCGGTAATGTAGATTGCTAACCAGCAATCTAGAATGCCGATCGGCATTCCAGATTGCCGATTGGAAATTTACTCTGGCAGATCAGAAATCTGGAATTCTGACCGAAATTCTAGACATCCGATCAGTCATTTGGACAACCCAGAGGCTAAATTTCATATTTTCAAAGTTTAATTTCAATTTTATTATGCATTTTCATGTTAATTTTTGACTAATATACATGTTAATCTCTACTCTGAAACTAACTCTGATTACTAATTATACAGATGATATTTTTACAGAAACAAATAGAAGCAAGAAAATTTACCTCATTACCCACATCTCTACACCTGTGGGTATGTAAATGAGTCAAAGGAAAGATAGTTAAGTCTTCTCGAAGTCCAAGATCATTATGAGGAATCGAGGAGGTAGAATCCTTTGACGTTCTGAAGTCTTAACTCCTTCATATTGCTCGTGTGATGAGGAGGCCATAGGATTAGATGGATTGAAAATCAGACCACAAATGGTCAAGAAATTAAGAAAAGAAAAAATCAAGATCAATTGGAAAGAAAAAAAAAGAAGAAAAGAATAGAAAGAGAAGGGAAGTGATCGATAAAAAGGAAAGGATATATAAAATGAAAAATATCCATTTTAATCCTTCCAATTTACTTACATTTTTATCCATCTTTTCTTTCTTGCAATTTGGTCCATAATTGCATTCGGATTTGGAACATGTTCCTAATTAAATCTTGACATTCATCAAATTAATAATTCATTGAATTATTAAAACTAAATAATTAATATATAATTCTAAATATAGAACACAGAACAAGATTACATAATTCATTTTCTGTTAAGTATAGAACACAGAACAAGATTACATAATTCATTTTTTGCATTTTACATGCATCATTTCAATCAAAGGATTCATATACTGCACAGTAGCTATGATATGAATTTCAAATGATTATGTTATGAGCTGTACAATAGTCATAACCTTCATTATGTTATGTACTGTATAGCAGTTATGACATAAACTTTCAAATTCATCATTGCTAGACGTTCCATGGGAACTATAGCAAGTTTTCAATTTATCATCACTAAACATCTCACAGGGAATATAGTGTACATCATTAGACGTCCTATAGGGAATATAACGAAATTCATAATTGCTAAACGTTCTATAGGAACTATAGCAAGTTTTTAAGTTATCATCATTAGACGTCCCATAGGGAATATAATGTGCATCGTTAGACGTCCCATAGGGAATATAATAAAATTCATCATTACTAGACATTCCACAAGAACTATAGCAAGTTTTCAATTTATCATCGCTAAACATCCCATAGGGAATATAGCAAAACTCATTTGCACAAAGTCCACTTGACATTCCGTAGGAAATATAGTGAGACTTGTCAAACATTACACCTTGCTCAACAATTTGAACATTAATCTATCATTTAGGATACAATCAAGTGTCCTAATTTCTTTCTTTCAAAATTATGTGCTTCTATTGCTTTGCCGTAATTTGTTAAGCAAACAACAACAAGGGGGGCAACTGTAAGCACCTGATTTCAGGATGCAATTGTGTAAAATTGTGACATAAGCCTCTATGATGAAATTCATTAAAAAAAATTAAACTTGGTTGTCGATTTTGGACTTTAGGGACTAAATTGCAATATTTTTTAGGATTTAATTACAAAGAAGTCAATTTTTAGAGGTCTTTTGGTAATTAAAAGTTAAAAAAAAATTAGGTTCAGTATTGGTGTAATGCCGACCAACATTACACAATGCTGACCGGCATTATACAATGCTGGTAAGCATTGCACAATGTTGCCACATAAAAGTCCCGTTTCTCAATTTTTGGCATATTTTTTTTCTTATTTTTTTGTCAATTTTTTAAATGTTTTAATTGGTTGAAAATTCAATTTTTTCATTATTATTATCTGATAAGTTTTTTACGTGTTCAAAATGCATAAATTTTTGAAATAAAAAACAAATGCTATCATCATATGAGTTTGTTCCTCCAAAGGAGGAAGTTAGTAACTCGCAAACTCTGCTTTAAAAAGTAAAGAGTCTGCGTGCATAAAAAAAGGAGGATTTTTTTTGGGAGACTCATAGAGAGATTGAGAGTTTTACATAGACATAGAGAGACAGAGAGACTCATATATAGACTTAAAAAGATGAGAGAAGAAAAAGAGAGACTGCAAAAGAGAGAAGAGGGTTATGCAATCAAATCCCAGTCTAGAATTAAATCAATATTGAGTTAATTTTAACAGTGGTAATCCAATCTAAGGGGCTATCTCAAGGGCATTTGGATAGCATCTAAAATCATTGGTGTTTTTTTTTTATTTCATTCTTTTCTATTCTTTTCTTTTGTGATTTTTATTTTATTTCATTATTGTTCTTATTTTTCAATTTCATTACTAATTTGATTATTTTTGTGTTTTTATTTTGATGTGCGAATATGGATTGAGGAGGATGTTGCTTGTGTTTAAACTAAACAAAAGGTCCATGGAATGCCATGGAGGAACCTATGTTGTTTTCTAGTAGAACTTAGGATTTTTATCTTTATTTTGTATTTTGGTGTCCTTTGTATTTGTTTTAATTCATGGCTGTATAATTGTTAAATTTTAATTTTGTACGTAGTTTGTAATAGCTCTAATAGTGGGAATAGTGAAAGATTTAATTTTCTGCACTTTAAAATTAATTAGTAAAATTAGGTTCACTGGGTAATCTTTTATAAAATTAATGGTGGCTTTAGTTAATTAGGGTTTTGTATAAAAATAAATAAGGTTTTTTAGAAATCATATGTGAATGAGTTTTGATTTGATTTTGATATGTTTTTATGTTTTTGGGTTTTTTATATTATGTTGGGCTCCAAGCCCACGTTTAGGTCCAACTCATTTAAAATAGGCTTAAAAATGGTTTAGGGCTTTAAATGATTAAAATCAACTTAGGCCCATTAGGTTAATTAGATTTTAGGCCCACTTAGTTAATTAAAACTTATTTAGACTTAGCTCAACCCACTTAATTTCATTTCTTTTAAAATAAATAGACTTAGGCCCACTTTTCACTTAAAATAAAATCAAGTTAGACTTAGGTCCATCAATTTAATTTTCCTTTAAAATTGAGAAGACTTAAGCTCATTCCTTAGACAAACTAAAATAAATAAATCTAGGCTTACTAATTAAAAATGTAGGTCCACTTTTAGTCTCTTTCTCACTTGTAAATAAAACGTAAATCTAGCTAACTTTTTAATAAAATTAACATAGTTTAGACTTAGGGACAATGCAATCTTGAGTGAATTTTTTATGTGTAATTTTATTGACCAGATGCGCAGGGTTAGATGGATGTCAAAATAGGGTTTAATAAAATTGCATGTAATTAGAGGATGAAATAATTATTTATAAAATTGTTCTAAATGAACACGAGATTAAGAGAAGTTAGTATTTTGTATCCAGAATCTCCTGGTTATGGTGCTAGCTTTCTTTTAGGGAATCGAGTACCACCTTTTCGATTTGTCCTACTTATTACCCTGGGTGGTGACTCCTCATCTCCACGCCATGTATTTGTGACAGTGGTTAGTGTGTTCTCTAAGGCTTGAGCCTAAACAATATCGTGGTTGCAAAAATCTTGGACGTACGCTAAGCCCTGCCGTCTACAGTGGTGACTCCACCAGGGATAAGAGATATTGATTCTACTTGTATTTTTTAGAATTATTTTATTGATTATTATTTCATTCTTGCATTCATTCTGCATGTCCCTTCTAAACCAATGGCATTGGTTTATGATTCCATGTTTCCACTAGCTTCATGGAGTTGTAGATTGGCTAACCATCACTCTTAGCCTTAACTCGGTTCAAGAGAGATTGTCGGGCTCATCTGACTAGAGTCTGTAACTCAAGTCCTTAAGGGGGGTAATCTTCTCTCGAGTTGGTAAAGGATGTTGGGCCCCTTTGACCTTGGCCTATAACTCAAAGTCCATAATGGAGAGCACCGGACCCTAACCACATATAATGGCCTAGTTACTTTCCCTAGGATTTTTTACCCAAAGTGCTTGTTTGTTTGAATTTCCATGAGGTATTTTTATTTATAAAAGCCTAGGCCTATACCTTTGAGGCTCATTCAGGCTAATAAGGATTATGCTAGACCTTTATATTTAGAAATGTTATTTCTATGCTTTTTGTTTTAAAGAGAGATTTGGCATGCATATAAGCTCTTAATCCAAGACCAAAAATCCTAGGAAAAGAGACTCGCCATTGTACACATGTATGGGAGAAATAAGGTTGGAAGGTTTACCTGCATGATGACATGTTGATTGCTTTTTGATACTTGCTATGTGCTAAATGCTTGCTTGCTATTTGTTGCATAAATACATGCATACATACAGTCCATGCATCATACTAACACCTTGTTTTGCAACAATCATAGATTCATCTGGGTCTTCTCATGTCTGAGGATGAAGAGGTGGCAGATTGACCATAATAGATCTAAGCTCAAAGTCAATAGCTCAAGAGATCCTTCAAGAACTAAAGAAGAGTCCAATCAATCCACTATACCTAGAAGCTGAACCAACTCAGACTGAAAAAACTAAAATGGAACAATAACTAGAGATATGGGCTTTAGAGGACATTAAAGGAGCTTTGATGGATGACATGAGAGCTATGATGCAAGATGAATTGAGACAGGCTTTGGCCGGACTAGTGCAATATGTTATTGAATAACCACTTGATGTTACTATTGAATAGCCACCTACTGTAGGAGCTCCACTTGTTGCTGTAGCTCCTCCACCTGCTGTTAACAATGCTGGGGGGCAACCTGCTACTAGAAATGTGCCTGCTACTGATGTCAGACTACAAGATGTTGAAAACTACATGGTAGAAAAGTTGAAGAGAGAATCACTTGAATTGGTTCAAGACCTTGAGTCCAAGCAGATGCAAGCATTGACCTAGAAAATGTCCAAGATGGAAGAACTGATTAGAGGACAAGGCATGAGGTATTCATTTGACTTTGATGATATACTGCAAATGGAGGGTGATAAGCTACTTGAAAAATTCAAATTCCTCAACTGCAGAAGTTTGATGGGAGAGGAGATCCTAGAATTCACTTGAGTCAATCAACTATAACTATGAGCACTATAAAAGCACCTCTAACGATAGTCACTAGGTTGTTTATGCTATCTCTGGAAGGAATGCATGTGAACTGATACTATGGGTTAGAAAAGTCTATTAGAGCTGACTAGAAAGAACTGTGTAATGCTTTTTAAACAATATGATCATAATACCAAATTGGAGGTATCCATCAAGGATCTAGAGTTAACTAAATAGAAATCAAATGAGTCTTTTTCTGATTTCTTAAGTCATTTCATAAATAAAGTAGGGATGATGAAAAAAAAGCTTATTAAGAAGGATTAAGTTAGAATAATAGTTCATAATGTGACACCTAATTTGGTTGAGAGGCTACAGACGATGAATCCTAAAACCTTTATGGATTTGTATAATGATGGCTTATAAGCTGAGGAAATTGAGAGTGAGAAAAAGAAAACTACTAGAGGCACAGGAACTCAAAACTACTCAATTGGGGGCACACAATAAGGAAGCACTAGCCAAGCTATGGAGGTGCATGTAGTTCAGCAACCCCGAAGGTTCTCCAACTTCAACCAACCACTCTCCAAAGTCTTAGAGAGACTAATCCAAAAAGGCCTACTTTGACCCTTAACCTTTTCTAAGCCACTAAACCCAAATGTCCCTAGTTTTGACCCTAACAGTTACTGTAAATTCCACCAAGCTGCTGGCCATCCCACAGATAATTGTATCTGCCTAAAACATGAGATCCAAATTCTAATAAACTCTGGTAAAATCACTGACCCTGAAAAATCCAACTCTAACCCAAACACCAGAAATAACCCTTTCCCAGACTATCGAAATGTTCCACCACTAGCCATTATGATGATCAACTTAGGAGTTAGCAAAGAAGAAGTGCTAGACTCCTTTGAGAATTAAAACCCTACAAACATTGAGAAATCGCCTGAGGCCCCTAGAAGAGTAGAAGATTTACTGGGCCAACCATCAGGCAAGTTTGATTATAGAGTATTTTACTCAAAACCACCCTTTGTTGATATCCCTATTGAATCGATTAAGCCCTCAAGTTGGGGAGATGAGTTTGATGATAAACTGGTAAAAGAAGAGCCTGAAATTCCTGAGCAGTCGCTGTAGATGCCCAATTTTGGGATGACATGTTATGGATGCAGCAAAGGACGCCAATGATGAAAATGTCTTCGATGCTTAATCTTTAAAAAATTCTAAGAGCTTTTAAAGGGAGAATTTAATGTTTTCAAGGACTAAATTGCAAAGATCTTTTTAGGACCTAATTGCAAAATTTAAATTTTTTAGGGGCCTTTTTGTAATTAAATGTTAAAAAAATACGCATCGGAATTCCATAATTCCATCGAAATTCCATAATTCCGATCGGAATTATGTAATTCCAATCAGAATTATAACAATTCTGATCAGAATTGCACAATCCCGATCGGAATTGAATTCTTTTGTTTTCCTATTTCTAATTTACTTCCAATTTAGTGTTTTAGGTGGTTTAAATTTCCTAATTAATTCAATCCTAATTGATTTAAACTTCCTAATTAATTCAATCCTAATTGGTTCAAAATTCCTAAATGCACTTTAGGATTGAGAATCACATTAGGATTAGGGTTAGGCTTTTTAGTTCCACTATAAAAAGGGAGCTAAGGAGAGGAAAAAAGGAGGAAGAGAAAAGCAAGAAAAGGGAGAGTGTAAAAAAATAAAAAGAGGAAAAAAGGAAGGGGAAGAGACGGGAGAACAAGAAGGAAAATTATGATTTTCTTTTGAATTTTTTACTAAAATTCCTTTTGATTCAACAATCAATTCAAAACTCTTGAAGAATTTTTAAGGAGAAAGATTCAAAGATTTGTCAAGAACGGTGAACTATCAATTTGAGGAGCACCCTAAATCATCCATAAGCATATCATCTTCTTCTATTATTTATTTATTTGATTATTTTACATTATTATTATTATTATTATTATTATTATCATAATTTATTCATTAATCATTGTTTTATCTTATTTTTGTGGTTATTATGGAGGAAAACGTATGATGATCATAGGGGAGGAATGAATTTCATGAGAAGTCCGTGGAAAACTATGGATAAAGCCTCGTAGAGTCTTAGTTTCTAGGGTTTTATTTATTTATATTATCTTTATTTTATTTATTATTTTGTTTTATTTTTATTCTATTCATTGTTTTATGAATTAATGTAATAGCCCTAATAGTGGGAATAGTAATAAAATTATGTGTGTGGTTGTATGTTGTCACGACCCAAAATAGGGGCCATGACCGACGCTAGGGAACGGGAATTCTTTCGAATCCGAAACCCGTAGCAAGCCTAAAAAAATAAATAAAACATGCAATAGAAATAATAACAACACAATTAAATAAAATATTATGCAGCGGAATAAAATCATAAATATCAGAATGATGATTCCGTCAAACGAAATTAAATCGAATTCTCATATCATATATAAATAAATCCTTTGATACTAGTTTCAGTTCAAATTCTTAAATTACATATCTCATATAAATACAATAAACCAATCTCCTAAATGACCATAACTACTACAGTGTCTAGATCATAAAGTAAAACTCAAGACTCAGATAAGCAGTTTACATAATGAAGTCGGGGCAGAAGAAATCCGGCTTACAGGCCTGCTACTGAGGTCTGAAGACGATGACTCTCCTAAAAAATAGTCAACGGAGGGGAGTCAGACCTCATTGAGTGAATTACTATAATATATATACATGCATACTAAATGCCAATGCACACAATCAAAAGTATAAATATAAAATGTATATATATACAAGCAAATACACACGGATGCAATAAAATCATTTTATATATATTTATTAAAAATCAGTGTTTATGAAGGATCAAATAGAACCCTAGAAAAATCACAACCTCAAAATAGTGTTAGATAACACTCTAGCCATACAGGCTCACTTATTCCAATATATAATCACTTGATCCATTTAGACAGTAGACTGGCCCCGAGACACTAAGTCAACTGAGCTCCAGCAGTCTGACTGTCAGTGTGATTGGCCCCGAGACACTTGGTCAACTGAGCTCCAGCAATCACACTCCCAAATCATTTCTCACATATCAAATAATCAGATCCAATCAATATCCTCAAGCAGGTTAGTAATATAGACTAAATGCTATAAGCGTACCGGTACGTACTCGGTCCTAGTGCTGCCCACTAGATAATACGTTCTATTGATATCCTTCATTGAAATATAAAACATACATTCATAAAAGTAAATGATGCATGAATTGAATAAAATTGCAACATAAACCTTATATATACTAAAAATATACCAAAAGTAAACCAGGTATATTTCGAGTATATATACGTCAAATAAATCCAATTAAATTATAAAATAACTAAGAATATACCAAGGATATACATAAAAACATTTTAAGAATAATTTATTAATAAAACATGCATATAATTTGAAAATATACTAAAATATACCGAATATAAACTAAAAATAAACTTAAATACTATTTGATTTATTTATGCATAATTAATCAAAATAACATACATTTCTAAATCATGCACCCTAAGCACATATATATAAAATAGTAACTCACACTTAGTGTGCTCCTCGAGATGGATCCGATGGGCCTGGTCCACTAGGCCTCGGTCTCGGTGCAACTAAACATACAAAAATAATAGACATTAGAATAAACCTAACAAAAAATCTTAGAAACTCAATCTAGAATATTGGACACATAATCAGAATTAGGATTTGACCGGATATCACGTTTTACGAGAATTCTATCAAAAATTTGACAGAACCTCCCCTGTAAAATGGACATCTCTCTACTCAAAGAGTAGAGCCGGCCCTGCAAAGAAACACACTTCGAAAAACAAACATATAAACACATCCACAACCCCTCGGTCGAACTCCAAACTACAGTTTACCGACCAGGGTCCACAATCCACAAAATAATATAGAAATACCAAAAATACCCTTATATCACAGAAATAAATTTTATAAGTAGAAATTACATAATTAGCCCTAAAACACAGTAAAAACTGATAAAAACTCATTTATTTAGAAAAATCATATATTATACATATAATTTGAAAATAATTCATGAAAAATAGTTTTAATTAATTAAAAATACTAAATAATTTGTAGAAATAATTTTTATACCTTAAATAGCTATTAAAACCAATTTAATTACAATTTTAGTCAATTTAGGGTAAAATTACCAAAATACCCCTATATATATAAATATATTAAAATTACTCCAAAAATTCACCAAAAATAATATAATTGCATAAAATTAATTTTCTCAACATATTTATCCAATATCAACAATTAAACTCAATTAACTAATTAATTTCAATTAAAAACACAATTAACCCTATTTTCTCAAAATTACATAAACTAAATAAATTCAAAATAAATACATAGAAATTCATAAAAATTCCAAATAAATTTATATAATTCATTTCAACACCTATATTTATCATAAAACACAATTTCATAATTTAATTAATTAATTTTCGAAAATTAGAATATAATAATAAAATATTCAAAAATACCCAAAAATCAAAATAAATTCCAAAAATTCTACAAAAATTCACACATGAAGATTAAGCTACTAGGATCAACATTTGTTAAGGGACTTTTCATGAATCACAAATAAAAGCTCAAAAAAATTCAAAAATCCAATATGGCCGAAATTGAAAAATTGAGAAAAACCATACCAAATCAAGTTTTAAGCTTAAACAAAGCTTGAAATCGTCTTCTATGGCTTCAGGGGAGTCCAACGACACCGGAATGAGGGAATTTGATGGCCGGAATCGTGAGGTGTGAAGGAAGGGGCAACTTTTGGCCAAAACGTTTTCCTTGGCTTCGCCAGTGCCGGAGAGGATGAAGGGAGTGGCGGAGCTGCTAAAGGAAGGGGGTGGACATCCGAGAGGCACACCAACGGTGAGGGAAAAGCTTGGCAGTGACCGGAATTGGTGAGGGAGGTGATCGGGAGTTTGGGAGCTTCGGGTGGCACAATGGTAAATAACTCAAACTTTATTTTTTTGTTTCAATATTAAATGTATATGTATATATATATACTTTACACTATTTATTAAAATAATATAAAATCACACACATTAATTATACATCACACACATATAATTTAATATTTTTAAAAAAAATTAATACACATAAAAATAATTAAATAACAATAAAACTAATTAATAAATAATAAAATATTAGGGTAATTAATTAAACCCTAATTAAATAAATAGGTACACATATATACATTATTTAGTACTTCAAAAATATATATGAGTTCATGCAAGTCCGGAAATCTATTTAATATAATTAATAATAAATAATTTACATGAAAATTTCCCCGAAAATAGTATTCTCGGGAAAATTTTACGTAAAGCACTTAAAATAATATACAATAATTAAAATAAGTTTTAAATACATATCAACTCATAAAAATATCATAATTATATAAAAAATTATTAACACTGCATATCCCGATGCAGTATTAAAATATTTAAAAACTCGGGATATTATATATGTTTATTTTGGTTGAATCGGTGAGTAAAATTAGGTTTCAATTTGGCAATCATTTAAAATCAATGGATGAAGTAGATTAATTTAGATTGCATGTTAATAAAATTAGGATTTTAGTAAGGATTAATAATTATTTGTATGATCTTATTTAATTGTTTCTTTTATGTTTTTAGTTGTTTTTGGGTTTTATTCATTATTTTTGTGTATTTTGAGCCTTAAGCCCACTTTAGGTCTTAATCTATTTATTTAAGGTTAGGTAATTCTTTTAGCCCATATCACTTAATAATTTAGTTTTAATTAATTAAAATATATTTTTAGGTCCATAATTAATTAGATTTTAGATTAGAAATATCCTTAGGTCCATTTAGTTAATTAGACATAGGCTCACCTAATTTAATTTAATTAATTTAGACTTAGCCTATTTAATTTAAGCCTTTTTTTCATATTTTGTAGATCTAAAATCACCTTAGAATTAAAATATGTAAAATTAGGCTCACTAATTTAAATATTCCATAATTTGTAGATTTAAGCTCATATTTAGAATTAAAATTAGTAGACTTAGGATCATTTAATTAAAATCAAAAGGAATTAGGTTTTTAGGTTCACTTATAATTTAAAATATGTAGACTTTAGCTCATTTATTTAAAATCCATGTGGATTAGACTATCTTAGTGATTATGTGATTTATTGAATGCATTATTTACTTTTATATTTCATGACTAGTTTGCCTTGGAGTTGATTGTTTTTAGGGTTTGTATGAAATTGCATGTAAATAGAGAATAAGATAATATTTCATAAATTAATTTTAAATGAACACAAGATTGAAAGAAGTTAGCATTCCGTATCCAGAATCTCCTGGTTGTGGTGCTAGCTTTCTTTTAGGGAATCGAGTACCACATTTTCTATTTGTCCCAGTTATTACCCTGGGTGGCGACTCCTTATCTCCACGCCATGTCTTTGTGACAGTGGTTAGTGTGTTCTCTAGAGCCCTAAGCTCAAATAGTGTCACAGTTGCTAAAATCTTAGATGCGCGCTAAACCTTGTCATCTATAGTGGCGACTACACTGGAGATAAGAGATACTGATTCTACTTATGTTCCTTAGAATTATTTTATTCTTGCATTCATTATGCATGTCCCTATTAACCGATGGCATTAGTTTATAATTCCATGATTCCACTAGCTTCATGGGGTTATAGAACGGCTAACCATCACTCTTAACCTTAACTCAATCCAAGAGAGATTACCGGACTCATTTGACCAGAGCCTGTAACCTAAGTCCTCAAGGGGGGTAGTCTTCTCTCGAGTTTGTAAAGGATGCTGGGCCCCTCTGACCTTGGCCTGTAACTCAAAGTCCATAATGGAGAGCATCTTGTTAAGGGAACCTTGACCTTTTTACCAGACCCTAACCATATATAATGGCTTAGTTATTTCCCCTAGGATCTACCCAAATTGCTTGTGAATGTTTCCATGAGGTATTTCTATTTGTAAAGGCCCTAACCTATACTTTAGAAACCCGTTTAGGTTAATAAAGACTGGGCTAGTCTTTTACACCTAGAAATGTTATTTCTATGCTTTTATTGCTTTAAGAGATTTGGCATGCGCGTTGGACCCTGATATCCCCTATTGATATTAAGACTAAGACCAAAAATCCTAAGAAAAGAGACTCGCCATTAAATACATAAGTGGGAGGAATAAGGTTGGAAGGATGTATGTGCACTTAACTTGGTACTTGCTACTTGTTGCATAGCACATGCATCATGCATACATTCATCTAATGCATCATACTAATAATTTGTCTTGCAACCATTATAGATTCATTCGGGTCTTCCTATGTTTAGAGTTAAAAAGGTGGCAGACTGGTGAGAACTGATTCAAGTCCCTAATCGATCACGAAAGAGATCCTTAGCAGATTGAAAAAGAGCCCCATTAATCTGGTCTACTTAGAAGCTACACAACAAACCAAAAGAATAGAACAACAAGAGAGAGGAAACTGGACTCTAGAAGATGTCAAAGGAGCATTGATGGATGATATGAGAGCAATGATGCAAGATGAGTTAAGGCAAGCTCTATCAGGATTAATGTCACCACATGCTGCTGTTGTGCCACCTGTGGCCAACCTACCTACTGTTAACAATGACAATACTGGGGAAACGAAGCTGGATGATATGGAGAGTTATATGATCAAAAAAGAAAACAAAGGAATAACTTGAGCAAGTTCAAGAGCTAGAATCTGGACAGATAAAGGCATTAACTTAGAAGATGTCTAAAATGGAGGAGTTGATAAAGGGACAAGGTCTAGGGTACCCATTTGACTTTGATGACGTGATGCAATTTGAAGAAGACAGGCTACCTGACAAATTTAAGATGCCACAGATACAGAAGTTCGATGGTACTGGGGACTCGAGGATTCATCTTAGTCAATACACAACTACTATGAGTACCACTAAGGCTCCTTTGGCTGTGGTTATTAAGCTGTTTGTACTGTCCTTGGAGGGTATGGCCATTAACTAGTATCATGGGTTAGAAAAGTCTATCCGAGCAGATTGGAGGGAGTTGTGCATTGCTTTTTTAAAGAAATATGACTATAATACTAGGCTTGAGGTTTCTATAAGAGATCTAGAACTAACCAAGTAGAAGCCCAATGAATCATTCTTAGATTTTCTGACTAGGTTCATCAATAAGGCGGGAATGATGAAGAACAAATTGGCAGAGAAGGACCAGGTTAGAATGATAGTCCAAAATGTGTCACCTAACCTAGTGGAAAGGTTACAAATGATGAACCCCAAGACATTTGTAAACCTTTATGATGACGAGTTACAAGCTAAAGAGATCGAAAATAAGAAAAAGAAGGCTATTAGGAACACCAAAGCAAGAAACTACCCAACTGGGGGCATACAACAAGGAAGCACTAGCCGAGTTGTAAGAGTCCATGTTGTTCAACAACCAAGGAGGTTCTCAAATTTTAAACAATGCTTATTAAAAGTCCTAGAGTGCCTAATGGAAAAGATCTTACTTCAACCTTTACCTACTCCAAACCCACCAAATCCAAATATCCCAGGTTATAACCTGAATAAACACTGCAAATTCCACCAAAACCTCCAACACTCCACAAATAACTGCATCCGCCTTAAATATGAAATCCAAAACCTCATAGACTCTAGAAAAATCATAAATCCTAAAAACCCGAGCACCAGAAGCAATCCTTTTCCAAACTACCAAAATATGCCATCTCCAACAACTATGATGATCAACTCAGGAGTAAGTGAGAAAGAAGTGCTAAACTCCTTTGAGGACTTAGACCTTAAAATCAATGAGAAATCTCCTAATGCCCCCAAAGATGTGGAAAGAATTGAAGATTTATTGGGTCAGCCCTCAAGCAAGTTAGACTATAAGGTGTTTTACACTAAACCACCTTCGTTTGACATACCCTTTGAGTCGATTGTGCCTACAAGATGGGGTAATGAGTTTGATGATGAGAAACTACAAGAAAAGGAATAAACATGCACAGTGGAGGTAAAGAAAGATGAAGTCATAGAGAAAGTTTGTAAGAAAATGCAATAATAACTATTATGTCAGCCACCTGAAAGACAACCACTAAGAGACTCAGAATCCCTAGTATCTAGAATAGGAAATAAAATTTCTTATTGTCTTCTTTAAATAAAATTTTAGTTTTTTTAGAACTTTTTTTAATTTAGTGATCGATGATATGAATTATGATTATGCTCACTTATGTAATATGCATCCCGATGGTACTACGTATTGTTATATTGATCGCATCTGCATGTTTAACAAAAATTTAATTCAATTAGATTCATTCAGTATGGGTACAAATGTAAACTTAAAGAATAGTCTTATATCACATGACATAACTTCTAAAGAGAATAAAATCTGAGGAAAAATAAGAAGAATGATAAAAAAGAAAAGAAAATAAAGAGAGAGAAAAAGAAAAAGAATAGTAAGGTGAAAAATTAGAGAGAAAAATTTAGGATTAATTGATTATAGGAGTTGTGTCATGTGATGTAATGAATGTTCTCATTTTTGCCCTAATGAATGGGTAAAATTGAATTGGAGATTTTCGTCAAATGTCGCATATTCATCTTTATCATATTGCATAAGTATCTGAATGGAAAGACATTACATAATGAAAGCTAAAATCATAGCTATGAGATCACTATTTTAGTTATGTTTCCTTTGTAATTTTCTTTATAAGCCTAGGGTCCCCTTACACCTTGAGAATTCAAATGGCTCAATAACTTGCATTGCAAGTCTTATCCTATAACTATCATCAATCATTGCATCAATATCAAGCTTCATATCCTGCTCAAGAATTCTTTAAAGTGCAAGTCTAGTTGATTTCATCATTAAGAGCTTGCTTTAGTCAGTTTGCCCATTCCTCTACATCTCCAATACATGAGATTGCAACTAATAGGGTTAATAAGTCAAAGGATCAACAACAATAGTGAATGAACTGGGTCTCTTGCACATAAAAATGAAAAAAGACTGCTAGAATAGCATGAATGAATCCATAATAAAACTAGGGGCAACATACAACTTAGGGGGTAAATGGCATCTGCATTCAAAGAGCGAAGATGGATGCTGAAGTGTAAGAGCTAATACCTCAATCATTATATAGCAAAAATAGTAACAAAAAGAAAAGTTCAACAGTGCATCGATTAATCATAAACTATATTGTAAAGCTATGGACCCTACTTGTTAGCCTAGTAATTAGTCTGACGAATAGTATCCGAAGCTTCAACATTAGAAGTATCAATAGAGAATCATTGAATGCTCAAACTGACAAGCTATTGATGAGTGGCTCTATTCCAAACTGGAGACCCATTATGATCATGCACATCATACATATCATGCATACACTTGCATACATATTTTGTGAAATACTTGTTTTGTATAATAAAAGTCTGTAAGCCTAGAAAAGATTGTACAGATACTCTGCTACTAACGTTTGAAATTAGTATTGGAAGAACATGAAAGTAGTCAGAGTATCCGCATATGAAACATCTGAAAGAATGAAAATAAGAAGAGTGACACTACCAAGAAGCAATATCTTGGAAACTTTAAGAGGCTAGATAGGATGCTTAAGTTCCTCATATTCAAAATGAAAGGGAAGAATACACTCAAAAATTGAGATGAATGCACTCTAAAAACTTCTTTGATTATGAAATAAAAACCTTTAACACCTAAATATTTTGTAGGAAATGTTGGGAAGAGAAATGAAGCCCTCTACTATAACATCAAGGGATAAAGCCATAACTTCGATGGTGGAGCATCACGACCCTGTGATCAAAGACATTATCACCATAATGAAAGGGAAGAATGCAAAAGAATAATATTACATTTTGATAATTTTTTTACTAGCAAATAAGCCACACTAACTTATGGTATTTTGTGCAGGGAAAATAAAAGAGAACAAAGAAAGGAAAAGGAACTGATACATTAATAAGAATGGGCAAGATAGCAAATGCTAATCGCTCATCAAAACCTTACCTTGTACGACAAAACACCCTAACAAATACCAAAGGGAAGTAGTACAACTCTTCTCTTTTGATTCCACAATAAAGTGGATCCTTAATCATAAAATTCACAAACTAAAATTAAATTCATCCACTTTATAAGATCATGTGTGAAAATTAATCTCATGACTTTTAAATTTAGTGGCTTTCTTTTATTAGCCTTGTAGAATTCAGATGTCTTGTTGACAGTTCTATGGTGAGAATTTTTAAACTCTAATAAATTCAATGCTTACTTTGCACCTAAATGAGGGGAAGAACATGCAAAGGCAAAATCTGTGGACTTATGGTATAAATTGATTGAATTTTAGGGTATCTTTCTAGTCTTTTGAATAATAAATGTGCATATAATCTACTCTAATGCTTAGAAATGAGTATGAGTACAAAATCCCTTAATGGTATCCATGTTGAGTAATGCGAGAAAGGCAAGGGAATACTAAGAGGAGAATAGAAAAAAGAGCAAGCTTAATTTACTCCAATGCTCATAAATGAGTAAGAGTATCAACATAAAACCTCTGGCGGTATCCATGCTGAGTAATATAAGAAAGGCAGGAGAATACTAAAAGAGGACCATGCCAAAAAATTGCTCTGTTTACTCCAATGCTCTATAGGAGTATGAGTATCCAAAGGACCTTTCCAACAGTATCCACACTGAGTAATATGAGAAAGGTGGGGAATACTTGGATAAGGAAGAAAAGCATAAAAAAAATTCAAAGACTATTTTGATACTTAGAATTTGATCCATTTATGCTCAAATACCATAAGTTTTGTCTAGTAGATTCTTTCTAAATTTAGGTGTGGAAGTAAGCTCTTCACATAGTAAAAAATATGCTCTCAGTATAAAATGGTTAACGATGCCTCTGCCTTTGCGAATGGTAAATAAATGACAGTCATGAGGATCAAAATTAAGGAGATTGGTTAAGTACATGTTATCTCATGCAAAGTGATGAATTTTCTTATAAATTTTCAAAATAATAATATACTTTTATACATTTATCTTGTTAAAACTAACTTCAGTAATTCTGTAGGAATTTCAAATCCAGAAAGGAGTATACTCAACTTGTAAAGCCAATCAACACAGCAAAATTCAAAGTCAGTCAACAAAAGTGCGAATTAGTCAGCACAAAGAATTCAAAGCATTCGACTCAAACAACTAAAGATAAAAATCAACAAACAGTTATGGACTGTAGCATCATTAAAGGTGAGCAATGACATGATTGCAGTTAATTTGCAAGCAATTATGGATTACAGCATCATCAAAGGTGAGCAATAAAAGGATTGTAGTCAATTTGCGAGTAGTTTTGGACTGCAGCATCATCAGAGGCGAGCAATGAAAGGATTATAGTTAATTTGCAAGCAATTATGGATTGCAGCATCATCAATGAGCAATGAAATGGTTGCAGCTAATCGCAAGCAATTATGGATTACAGCATCATCAGTGAGCAATAAAAGGGTTGCAGCTAATCACGAGCAATTGTGGATTGCAGCATCATCAGTGAGCAATGAAAAGGTTGCAGCTAATCGCGAGAAGTTTTGGACTGCAGCATCATCAGTGAGCAACGAAAAGGTTGCAGCTAATCTCAAGTAGTTTTGGACTGTATCATCATCAATGAGCAACGAAAGGGTTATAACTAATCATGAGCAGTTTTGGAATGTAGCATCATCAGTGAGCAACAAAAGGGTTGTAGCTAATCGTCCGATCAGTTATAAACTGTAGCATCATCAATGAGCAACGAAAGGGTTGCAACTAATTGCGAGTAATTATGGATTGCAACATCATCAGTGAGCAACGACAGGGTTACAGCTAATCGTGAGCAATTATAGATTACAGCATCATCAATGAGCAACAAAAAGGTTGCAGCTAATCGCGAGCAATTTTGGACTGCAGCATCATCAGTGAGCAACGAAAGGGTTGTAGCTAATCGCGAGCAATTTTGGATTGTAGCATCATCAATGAGCAATGAAAGGGTTGTAGCTAATCGCGTGAGCAGTTATAAACTGTAGCATCGAAAGTGAACAATGGAAGGGTTGCAGCTAATAGTGAGCAATTATAGATTACAACATAATCGCATAATTAATCAATATTGTATGACTGAGTGCAATGTATCCTCAATTGATTATACGATCGAGTATAATTAGCATTATACGATCAAGTATGATATTTCTTATCAAAATAGACTATACGACTGAGTGTAGCCAGCATTGTATAATCGAGTGCAATGTATCCTTAATTGATTATATGATCAAGTATAATCAGCATCATACGACCAAGTATGATGTTTTCTTATCAAAACAGACTATAGTGTAGTCAATATTGTACGACTGAGTGCAATGTATCCTCAATCAATTATACAACCGAGTATAATCAGCATCATACGATTGAGTATAATCAGCATCATACGACCGAGTATGATGTTTCTCATCAAAACAGACTATACGACCAAGTGTAGTCAACATTGTATGATCGAGTGCAATGTATCCTCAATCGATTATATGATCGAGTATAATTAGCATCATACGACCGAGTATGATGTTTCTCATCAAAATAGACTATACGACTGAGTGTAGTCAACATTGTATGACCGAGTGCAATGTGTCTCAAATCGATTATACGATTGAGTATAATCGGCATCATACAACCGAGTATGATGTCATTTGTTTTAATGCTATACGTCCGAGTATAGTCAAATATTGTATGATTGAGTACAATGTGGTTCATTCACCCAAAGTTATATGACTAAGTATAATCAATATCATACGATCGAGTATAATATGTCATTTGAAATGTTGTACATCCGAGTATAGCAAATTCATAAGCAGAAGCCTCAAGGAGTACAGGTAAGTATCCTAACTTTCAATTTACAAATTGGGTGCTATTTTACTTTGCCGCAATTTATTGAGCAAACAGTGATAAAGGGGGGCAACTGTAGACACCCAATTTCAGGATGACATGTTATGGATTCAGCAAAGGACGCCAATGATGAAAATGTCTTCGATGCTTAATCTTTAAAAAATTCTAAGGGCTTTTAAAGGGAGAATTTAATATTTTCAGGGACTAAATTACAAAGTTCTTTTTAGGACCTAATTGCAAAATTTAAATTTTTTTACGGGCCTTTTTGTAATTAAATGTTAAAAAAAAAGAGTGTGCATCGGAATTCCATAATTACGACCGAAATTATGTAATTTCGATTGGAATTATATAATTCCGATCGGAATTATGTAATTCCAATCGAAATTATAACAATTTCGATCGAGATTGCATAATTCCTATCGGAATTGCACAATCCCAGTCGAAATTGAATTCTTCCATTTTCCTATTTCTAATTTACTTCCAATTTAGTGTTTTAGGTGGTTTAAATTTCCTAATTAATTCAATCCTAATTGGTTCAAAATTCCTCTATACACTTTAGGAATGAGAATCACATTAGGATTAGGGTTAGGCTTTTTAGTTCCACTATAAAAAGGGAGCTAAAGAGAGGAAAAAAGGAGGAAGAGAAAAGCAAGAAAAGGGAGAGCTTAAAACAAGAAAAAGAGGAAAAAAAGGAAGGGGAAGAGACGGGAGAACAAGAAGGAAAATTGTGATTTTATTTTGAATTTTTTAATAAAATTCCTTTTGATTCAATAATCAATTCAAAACTCGTGAAGAATTTTTAAGGAGAAAGATTCAAAGATTTGTCAAGAATGGTAAACTATCAATCTGAGGAGAACCCTAAATCATTCATAAGCATATCATCTTCTTCTATTATTTATTTATTTATTTATTTGATTATTTTACATTATTATTATTATTATTATTATTATTATTATTATTATTATTATTATTATTATTTTAAAGTTATTATCATAATTTATTCATTAATCATTGTTTTATCTTATTTTTGTGATGATTATGGAGGAAAACGCATGATAATCAAGGAGGAGGAATGAATTTCATGAGAAGTCTGTGGAAAACTATGGATAAAACCTCGTAGAGACTTAGTTTCTGGGGTTTTATTTATTTTTATTATCTTTATTTTATTTATTATTTTATTTATTTTTATTCTATTAATTGTTTTATGAATTAATGTAATAGCCCCAATAGTGGGAATAGTAATAAAATTATATGTGTGGTTGTATGTTTATTTTGATTGAATCGATTAGTAAAATTAGGTTTCAATTTGGTAATCATTTAAAATCAATGGAGGAAGTAGATTAATTTAGATTGCATGTTAATAAAATTAGGATTTTAGTAAGGATTAATAATTATTTGTATGATCTTATTTAATTGTTTCTTTTATGTTTTTAGTTGTTTTTGGGTTTTATTCATTATTTTTGTGTATTTTGAGCCTTAAGCCCACTTTAGGTCTTAATCTATTTATTTAAGGTTAGGTAATTCTTTTAGCCCATATCACTTAATAATTAAATAGTTTTAATTAATTAAAATATATTTTTAGGTCCATAATTAATTAGATTTTAGATTAGAAATATCCTTAGGTCCATTTAGTTAATTAGATATAGGCTCACCTAATTTAATTTAATTAATTTAGACTTAGCCTATTTAATTTAAGCCTTTTTTCATAATTTGTAGATCTAAAATCACCTTAGAATTAAAATATGTAGAATTAGGCCCACTAATTTAAATATTCCATAATTTGTAGATTTAACCTCATATTTAGAATTAAAATTAGTAGACTTAGGATCATTTAATTAAAATCAAAAGGAATTAGGTCTTTAAGTTCACTTATAATTTAAAATATGTAGACTTTAGCTCATTTATTTAAAATCCATGTAGATTAGACTATCTTAGGTATTATGTGATTTATTGAATGCATTATTTACTTGTATATTTCATGACTAGTTTGCCTTGGAGTTGATTGTTTTTAGGGTTTGTATGAAATTGCATGTAAATAAAGAATAAGATAATAATTCATAAATTAATTCTAAATGATCACAAGACTAAAAGAAGTTAGCATTTCGTATCCAGAATCTCCTGGTTGTAGTGCTAACTTTCTTTTAGGGAATCGAGTACTACATTTTCTATTTATCCTAATTATTACCATGGGTGGCGACTCCTCATCTCCACGCCATGTCTTCTTGATAGTGGTTAGTGTGTTCTCTAGAGCCTTGAGCTTAAATAGTGTCACGGTTGCTAAAATCTTGAACTCACACTAAACCCCACTGTCTACAGCCGCTAAGAGGAGTTGAAGATCTATTGGGACAACCTTCGAACAAGTTTGATTACATAGCATTCTATTCTAAGCCCGATTTCGATGACATCCCCATTGAATCGATCATGCTTACAGGGTGGGGTGATGAATTTGAGAATGACCCTTTAGCTCTTAAATAGTCTCAAGAGGGAGCTAAAGATTTACTGAATCAACACTTAGGCAAGCTTAATATAGGAGATCTGAAAGGGAAGGAAACATGTACAATAGAAGTGTGGAAGGATGGGAAAAGAGACCAAATCATTGGAGTTATCGACATCTGGTAGGACTCTAATGAAGAAAGCCCAAGCGATTTCAATGTCTGGAATGATGATCCTAAAGTGAATTATGTCACTAGAAGTGGGAAGAATTATAAAGCAATAGAAAACAAAACAGAAAGAGTAACAGAAAGAGAAGAAACAAAAGATGCAGAGATAGAAGAAGAATAGAAAAAGGATTTGATTTTGGAATAACTGAAGAAAGCCAAGGCAAATGTCAGCATTTAGGAATTACTGATGCATTCAGGCAACCATAGAAGAGCTCTTATCAAAGCTCTATCGAACATGAATATTGAAACAGCCACTACTCCATAAGCTATGGTAGTAAAGGTTACAAAAAAGAAACATCGGCTGATAACGTTCTCAAATGATGACTTGCCTTTAGAAGGAAGAAACCATAATAAGGCATTATTTATCTCGACTGAGGTAAGGGGAAACAGAACCAATTTTGCTATAGTCAATGATGGTTATGCTATTAATGTATATCCTTTGAAAATCCTACCTAACTTAGGTTTGAACGCTGAAGACTTAACAGATTCAAACTCATAATTAGAGCTTATGATGACAGTACTAGGAATGCGAAGGGGACATTCCAAGCTCTAGTTAAAACATGACCTGTGGAATCAACCATTGAGTTCATCATTCTGGACATTCCAGTCACTTATGTCTTATTGTTGGGACAACCATGGTTCCATGCCTTTGGAGGGGTACCCTCAACTATGCATTAAAAGATAAAATTCCCTTATGAAGGAGAAGTTGTGACCATAGAAGCTAAGACCAATGCTGCTGTGGCATCCATATTGGATAAACAGAAACAAGTGTGTGCACCCCCTGGTTTCTAGATTGCTAGGATATTTAATAGGACTGAAATGGATCCGATAGTAGCAAAAATGATGGAGAGCATAAATTACTAGCTTGGACAAGGACTGGGTAAGAATGAACAAGGAAGTCCAGAATTCCTAGGATTTAAAAATCAAGATGACACAAGAGGATTAGGTTTTACAAGGGAAGCAAAGCCAAAAGGTAGAAGGGTAAAGAAGAGATTCAATACAAAAAAGAGGAAGCTTTATGCAAAAGTTGGTCCTTTGAGTCAAAACTTCATCAAGTTAAAGGAAGGCAAATACTATCTAGGAGCCAAGGAATCAGTCAGTGTTGCTGGAGCAGATGTCCCTGGGTTTGAGATCTTCAAGGAGCAGATTATGGAGAATCTGGTGAAGGAAAACAAAGAGGAAGTGATGAAGCTGGCAGTTGAGAGGATGGGCAGTGCTGTTGTTGAACAGCTACTGTGTCTGCCACTTGATGAAGAGCCACCCCAGGATTTAGCTACTGTCATTAGTGATAGTTTTGTTGATGTCTTTTATGATGAAACTGATGTAATAACATCTAGTCTATTTGAGGACAAAAATTCTATTTTGTTTTAGTGATCAATGATATAAATTCTGATCATGCTTACTTATATAATCATGATAATTATGCACATTATAATTTAGGTCAGTATGTTTGACATAAATTTAATTCAATTAGATTCATTCAGCATGGGCACAGATGCAAATTTGAAGAACATACATATATCATATGATGTAACTTCTGAAGATAGAAAATGTGAGAAAAAAAAGAAAGAACAAAGAGAGAATAAAAAAAAGAAAAAAGAATAGTAAGGTAAAAATTAGAGAGGAAAATTCATGACTGACTGATAACAGGAGTTATATCATATGATGTAATGAATGTTCTCATTTTTACCCTAATGAATGAATAAAATTGATTTTTAAATTTTTGTTCAAACATCACATATTGGTCTTTATCATATTGCATAAGTATCTGAATGGAAAAACAATTCATGATGAAAGCTAAATCAGATCTATGAGATCACTAATTTAGTTACGTTTTCTTTTTGCCACCTCTTTTGTAATTTTCCTTGTAAGCCTAGTTTCCCTTTATACCTTGAGAATTCAGGTGGCTCAGTAACTTGCTTTTCAAACCATACATTATAACTATCATCAATTATTATCAGCATCAAGCCTCATATTCTGCTAAAAAATTCTTAGAAGTGCAAGTCCAGTTGATTTCATCATCCAGAAGTTGCTTCAATCAGTTCACCCACTCCTATGCATCTTCAATACATGAGATTGTAGCTAATAGGGTTAGTAAGACAAAGGGCCAACAACAATAGTGACCAAACCAAGTCTCTTGTGCACATGAAGAAAGTGATTGCTAGGATGAATTCAAAATGAAGCTAGAGCCAAAATGTATCTCTGGGACAAGTTAAGGGAAAAATGGTAAATACAACAGTAGAACTTCAAATTTAGTGAAAATGATCTCAAGGCAGAAAGGAGTATACTACAAGCATAAAGATATAACAGTTATCATACAGTAGAAGCAATAATAAAAAGAAAAGTTCAATAGTGCATCGGTCAATCATGAGCTCTAGTGTAAAGCCATAGACCCCACTCGCTGGCCTTGTTATTTGTCTGATAGACAATATTAAAAGCTCAAACATCATAAGTACCAACAATGAAGCATCAAGTGATTGAACCTACAAACTATTGATGAGGCACCTCGTTCTCACACTCCAAGCTGCGAACATAGCTTAACTTTAAATTGAAGACCTATTAGGTTCATGCATGTTATGCATAATATGCATACATTTATTGTGAAATACTTTTTTTTTTCATAATAAAGTCTTTGAGCCTAGTTAAGATTGTCCAAACACTTTGCTACTAACATTCGAGATAAGTGATGTAAAAGTGCAGGAAAGTAGTTAGAGTATTCACAAGTAAAGCATTTGAAGGAATGAAAATAAAAGGAGTGACATTACCAAGAAGCATCATCCCGGTGACCTCAAGAGGTTGGATAAAACTTTCAAGCTCCTCAAACTCAATATCCATCTCCACAGTCTCATCGGGAGCATCATTTGGAATATCTCTCCATAATAGTTAAACCATTTTAGGGTGTGGAATATGATAACGAGAGGTCCAACATGTTAGCAATACATGTGCTAGGCCCTAGAAAGGGAAGAATGCACTCAAAACTTAAGACGAATGCACTCTGAAGACTTTTTTGATAGTGAAATAAAAAACATCTAACTCCCATATCTTTTATTTTATAGGAAACATTGGGAAGAGGCATTAGGCCCTTTACCAAAGAATCAATAGAATAGCATAAAGAAAAATTCAGCCTAAAGCGATAACCTCAATGGCAGAATATCATGACCCTATGATCCGAGACATCATCAACATAATCAAAAAGGGAAGAATGCAATAGAATAACATTGCATTTTGATAAAATTTCTTCATTTACAAATAAACCATACTAACTTAAGGTATTTTGTGCAGGGAAAATAAAAGAGAAAGAAGAAGAGGAAAGGAATTGATACATTAATAAGAATGACTAGGATAACAAATGCCAATCGCTAGCCAAAATCTCACTCTGTGTGACAAACACCCTGATAAATACCAAAGGGAAGTAGTATAACTCTATCTCTTTTTGATTATACAGTAAAGTACAAAGAAAATTTATAAAATTGAGAGTAAATCCATCCACTTCATGATGTCATATGCGAAAACTTATCTCATGACCTTTGATTTTAGTGGCTTTCTTTTATTAGCCTCACAGAATTTAGATGTCTTATTGACAGTTCTATATTGAGAGTTTCTAAAACTCTAATTAATCTAATGCTTACTTTACACCAAAATGAGGGGGAAGAATATGCAAAGACAAAATCTATGGACTTGCAGTATAAATTGGTTGAATTTTAAAGTGTCATTTTAGTCTTTTGAATAATAAATGTGCATATAATCTACTCCAATGCTCAAAAATGAGTACGAGTACAAATCCCTCAACGATATCCACGCTGAGTAATACAAGAAAGGCAGGAGAACACTAAAAGGAGAATTAGAATAAGAGCAAGTATAATGCACTCCAATTCCCAAAAATGAGCAAGAGTATTAGCGTGAACCTCTGGCAGTATCCACACTGAGTAATACAAGAAAGGCGGGGGAATACTAAAAGAGGACCCACGTTAAAAAAAAACTTGCTCTATTTACTCTAATTCTCTGTAAGAGTCTGAGTATCCAAAGGACCTTTCCAACGGTATCCACGCTGAGTAATACAGGAAAGGTAGGGGAATACTTGGATAAGGAAGAAAAACACAAAATAATTCAAAGACTGTTTTAATACTCTAAATTCAATATTTTTATGCTTAATTTCCACAAGTTTGTTTAGCATATTCTCCCTAAAATTAGATGTGGAAGTAAGCTCTTTACTTGGTAAAAGATACACTCTCAGCATAAGATGGTTAATGATGCCTCTGACCTTTGCAAATGGTAAATAAGTGACAATCATGAAAATAAAAAATAGTGAGATTTGTTAAGTGCATGCTATCTCATGATAAAAGGATGAATTTTCTCATAAATTTTCAACATTATAATGTACTTTTTATACATTCATCATGGTTGAAACTAACTTCAACAAATTTGCAGGAATTGTAAATGCAGAAGGAAGTGCATCCAACTTGTAGAGTTGATTAACACAACAGTATGATAGAAAAATCCAATAGCCTAAATCTGTCATCCTAAGCTCTAGAATTCGACCATAGGCTCCATCCTCTGGTAGAGTCATCATAATGAAAGATGTCTGGAGGTCTGATAGAAGAAGTCCTAGCATTGTAAGGATCAATGCCTAAACCTACAAGCTATCGGCGAAGCTTCTCAATCTCGCACTCCAAACCACCCGAGTAGCTCTGTACATATAGAAAACACATCATGTGCATTTCATGCATAGTGTGCATTCATTTGCATCTTTATTGTACATATACTTACCCTCTAACTATCTAATATCGAGAACGCTCAAGAAAATCTGAGGCAGCATACCCTTGTAGTGCATCCCTCAACTCTGAACTTATAAGATGCGAGTTGCGGAGCATAGAGGAAGGGACATCATATGGAATGCGATGTCAAGAAGGGCCGAAAAACTAGCGATACACTCGCTCCCTTAAATACCATATTAAATAGCCATAACCAGAGAGCAGAATCCTCATAGGCTTAAAGCAAACTGCAGTTGCCATGAAATCATGTCACTGGATGTCCTCAGTACCCTCCCACCAATCAAAGTTTATCTGCAATTTATGTGCCACTCGACAGTGTTCGGCTGATCATGATATGTCTACAAAGTATTTTTGTTGCTAGCAAGGTGGGAAAAACCCCATCTCTTCATTAGAGGAAAGGTCCTATCAAAACTGACAGCGTCAAAGCCTCGAACCAGCCCAAGCTCAATACTACAGATCTGAGAAAGTAAAGGAATTAATAAAATCAGAAGAGGGATTAGGAAATATGCAAAATTAATGGCAAGTAAGAATATACATGTAATACATGCCAAAAGCCACATATGGTTACTGCGCCTCTGTAAATAGTATCGAGTCTATAATAGAGATAAACAAGTACTGCAGATCCCTAATCAAGAGTAACGACATGGTCCAAGTCACGCAAGGGGCCTAGAAGAGCAATGCTCACCTCATGACCAGTCTCACAGAAAATAGTAGTGCCTAGCAAGATGAGGAGGAAACATCTCACCATCTGAGCAATTTGGTGAGGAGTAGTAGTGGGTAGACGTCTGAAGCCCTCAACCAAAGAGGAAAGAACTACATTTTTACAGTTCTTCCACATTAGGATAAATATAATCAAATCATGCACAAACTGACTCCTACTCCCCTCAAGAAGGTTACAGTAGCTGATGTCAAAGGGTACAAGTCTCCCTCTAAATGCGATACCAGTAATAGCATAAAAACTCATAGGTGAAACGGTCAGCTCACCCACACGAGTATGAAAAGTGTGGGTAATATACATCCATCGCTTGATCAAAGTGAACAAAAAGTAATGGTTAGACTGGCCTCGAACAGTCGAAAGTGCATCAATGAAATGCTTGAATTCAAAGGCCTAAATCAGACGTGTCACTTGCTTCAGCAATCTATGAAATAATTTTTGAGCTAGATTAAAATAGCCCGTGAACTTCATTGGACGTTATTTCAATTTCAAAATAATAATTAATTAATTGAAAGGTTAATTAATTAATTAAAGAATTTAAATTTAAGGATTTTATTAGTTAATTAATTAATTGATTGCCACTTAAAAAAAATTTTAGAGCTAATCGACAATGTAGATTGCTGATCGGCATTTCAGATTGCTGATTGGCAATCTACTATAATAATCGGCATTAGCCTGGCTGATCATAAATCTAGAATTCTGATCAGAATTCCAGACATTCAATCAGTCATTCGGACAACCTAGAGGCTAAATTTCATATTTTCAGAGTTTAATTTCAATTTTATCATGCATTTTCATGTTAATTTTTGACTAATATACATGTCAATCTCTACTCTGAAAGTAACTCTGATTACTAATTATACAGGTGATATTTTTATAGAAACAAACAGAAGCAAGAAAAGTTACCTCATTACCCATATCTCTGCACCTGTGGGTATGTAAATGAGTCAAAGGAAAGGTAGTTGAGTCTTCTTAAAGTCCAAGATCATTCTAAAGAAAACGAGGAGGCAGAATCCTCTGATGTTTTGAAGTCTCAACTCCTTCATGTTGTCTATGTGACGAGGAGGCCATAGGATAGGACAGATTAAAAATTAGACCACAAATGGTCAAGAAATCAATAAAAGAAAAAATCAAGATCAATTGGAAAGAAAAAAGAAGAAGAAAAGAATACGATGAGAAGGGAAGTGATCGATAAAAGGGAAAGGATATATAAAATGAAAAATGTCCATTTTAATCCTTCCAATTTACTTACATTTTTATTTATCTTTTCTTTCTTACAATTTGGTCCACAATTGCATTTGGATTAGGAACATGTTCCTAATTAAATCTTGACATTCATCAAATTAATAATTCATTGAACTATTAAAACTGCATAATCAATCTATGATTTTAAATTTTTTGTCAAGTACAGAATACAAAAAAGGATTATAGAATTCATTTTTTGCATTTTATATGCATAATTTCAATCAAAGTATTCATATATTGCATAGTAGCTATGATATGAATTTCAAATGATTATGTTATGAGTTGCACAGTAGTCAGAACCTTCATTATGTTATGTACTGTATAGCAGTTATGACATAAACTTTCAAATTCATCATTGCTAGACGTTCCACCGGAACTATAGTAAGTTTTTAATTTATCATCACTAGACGTCCCACAGGCAATATAGTGTGCATTGTTAGACATTCCATAGGGAATATAATGAAATTCATCATTCCTAGACATTCCATGGGAACTATAGCAAGTTTTCAATTTATCATCACTAGACGTCCCACAGGGAATATAGTGTGCATCATTAGACGTCCCACAGGGAATATAACAAAATTCATCATTGCTAGATGTTCCACAGGAACAATAGCAAGTTTTCAATTTATCATCACTAAATGTCCCACAGGGAATATAGCAAAACTTATTTGCACAAAGTCCAGTAGACGTTCCATAGGAAATATAGTGAGACTTGTCAAACATTACACCTTGCTCAATAATTTGAGCATCAATCTATCATTTAGGATACAATCAAGTGTCCTAATTTCTTTCTTTCAAAATTGTGTGCTTCTATTGCTTTGCCTCAATTTGTCAAGCAAACAGCAACAAAGGGGGGTAACTGTAAACACCCAATTTCAGGATGCAATTGTGCACAATTGCGACGTAAGCCTCTATGATGAAATTCATTCAAAAAAATTGAACTTGGTTATCGCTTTTTTGGACTTTAAGGACTAAATTGCAATATTTTTTAGGATTTGATTATAAAGAAGTTAAATTTTTTGGGGTCTTTTGGTAATTAAAAGTTAAAAAAATTTAGGGTTGGCATTGCACAATGTTGACGCGTAAAAGTCCCATTTCTCAATTTTTTGCGTATTTTTTCATATTTTTTGTCGATTTTTTTAGTGTTTTGATTGGTTGAAAATTCAATTTTGTCATTATTATTATCTAATAAGTTTTTTTACACATTCAAAATGGGTAAGTTTTTGAAATAAAAAATAAACGCTATCATCAGATGAGTCCATTCCTCCAAAGGAGGAAGTCAGTAACGTGCAAACTCTGCTTTAAAAAGCAAAGAGTCTGTGTGTGTAAAGAAAAAGGGAGGATTTTTTTTGAGAGACTCACAAAAAGACAGAGAGTTTTACACTGACACAGAGAGATGGAGAGACTCATACACACAGACTAAAAAATATAAGAGAAGAAAAAGAGAGATTATGAAAGAGAGAAGAGAGTTACGCAATCAAATCCCAGTCCAGAATCAAATCAATACTAAGTCAATTTTAACTGTGATAATCCAATATAAGGGGCTATCTCAAGGGCATTTACACAATATCTAAAATCATCAATGTTTTTTTATTTCATTCTTTTCTATTCTTTTCTTTTGTGATTTTTATTTTATTTTGTTATTTTTTTATTATTCAATTTCATTACTAATATAATTATTTTTGTGTTTTTATTTTGATGTACGAATGTGGATTGAGGAGGATGCTGCTTCTGTTTAAACTGAACAGAAGGTCCATGGAATGTCATGGAGGAACCTGTGTTGTTTTCCAGTAGAACTTAGGATTTTTACCTTTATTTTGTATTTTGGTGTCCTTTGTAGTTATTTTAATTCATGGTTGTATTATTTTTAAATTTTAATTTTGTACATAGTTTGTAATAGCTCCAATAGTGGGAATAGTGAAAAATTTAATTTTCTGCACTTTAAAATTAATTAATAAAATTAGGTTCACTGGGTAATCTTTTATAAAATTAATGGTGGCTTTAGCTAATTAGGGTTTGTATGTAAATAAATTAGGTTTTTTAGAAATCATATGTGAATGTATTTTGATTTGATTTTGCTATGTTTTTTATGTTTTTGGGCTTTTTTATATTATTTTGGGCCCCAAGCTCACGTTTAGGTCCAACTCACTTTAAATAGGCTTAAAAATGGTTTAGGACTTTAAATGATTAAAATCAACTTAGGCCCATTAGATTAATTAGATTTTAGGCTCACTTAGTTAATTAAAACTTTTTTAGACATAACTTAACCAACTTAATTTCATTTCTTTTAAAATAAATAGACCTAGGCCCACTTTTCACTTAAAATAAAACCAAGTTAAACTTAGGCCATTAATTTAATTTTCCTTTAAAATTGAATAGACTTAAGCTCATTCCTTAGACAAACTGAAATAAATAGATCTAGGCTCACTAATTAAAAATGTAGGCCCACTTTTAGTCTCTTTCTCACTTGTAAATAAAATGTAAATCTAGCTAACTTTTTAATAAAATTAACATAGTTTAGACTTAGGACAACGCAATCTTGAGTGAATTTTTTATGTGTAATTTTATTGACTAGATGCATAGGGTTAAATGGATGTCAAAATAGGGTTTAATAAAATTTCATAAAAATAAAGGATGAAATAATCATTTATAAAATTATTCTAAATTAACACGAGGCTAAAAGAAGTTAGTTTCCGTATCCAGAATCTCCTGGTTGTGGTGTTAGCTTTCTTTTAAGGAATTGAGTACCACCTTTTCAATTTGTCCCAATTATTACCCTGGGTGGTGACTTCTCATCTCCATGCCATGTCTTTATGACAGTGGTTAGTGTGTTCTCTAAGGCTCTGAGCCTAAATAGTGTTGCGATTGCTAAATTCTTGAACGCACGCTAAACCCCACCGTCTACAATATCCTTTTCTAAGCATCTTCCTAGCTATGATAGCAGAAATGAGATTTTGAGGCATTGAACTTATGTTACCTTTGAAATAAAATTCTACATCATCCAGAATTATAAAGATCACTTCCTTCTCCCAACAATCCACTATAGCATAGTATTGTGCCAACCAATCCATTCCTAAAATTACATCAAAATCAATCACTTCTAATAAAATCATATCTGCTAGCAACTCTCTACCTTCCACTAACACTGGACAAGATGAAAAGAATAAATTTGTCTCCAACTTGTCGCTAAGTGGAGTCTTTACAGATAGTGAAATCAACAACCTAGATGGCTGCTATTCCACTCTTAAAGAAAATATAGGAGACACAAAAGAATGTGAAGCACTAAGATCAAATAAGACTCTAGCATCAGAATAACAAACTGGAAGAATACCTACCACAACTGCATTGGATGCCTGAGCATCCTGGAGAGTCAAAATGAAAACTCGAGTATATCCATGACCTGCCTACTAAGAAGTGGATGGTTGCATGAAGCCTTGACCACTGGGTCTCCCTATTGAACCACGACCCTGCTCGCCCAAACATTGAGTCGGTCTCTGCTGTGGGTACATAGGAGCTCTATACTGCTGAGGCATCTGCTAAAAAGGCTGAGCCACTAATGATGATGATCCTTGGGCATATTGTGTCTGATAGCCATTATTAGGACAAACTCTAACAAAATGTTCCATCTGCCCGCATCTAAAACATGCCCTTGATGGTAAATAGCATGATCCTTGATGCACTCAGCCACAATTAGGACAAGCACTAGCCCCAAACCCTAAACTGCCATGTTCAGAGCTCTGCCCACTACTGTTGCTACTAGCTCCTAAACCATATCTAGAGCCTTTGCTACTCCTTCGATTAGTAGCATATCCATGTTGACTAAGTCTGTAGGTCCTGGACCTCCTAACCTATTAGGAAGTACCCTTAGCCTACGTGCTCGTACTATTAATATGAAAAGGAGGCTGCTAGAATCCCTGAACCATATCATAACCACTGCTACTACCCAGATAGGGGTCAACGATAATGCCCTGTCTGATATGCCTCCTCTAAAGTATTCTAGCTTCTTCAATAACACGCTCCAAAGTGCAGCCCTCAATATGCATCCCTAAATATATTGGTCCTAACCTAGTCACAAACAGATCCACTGTTCTCTACTCGTCACCCCTTACATATGGTGCATTTTGTGACAATCTCAAAAAATCTCTTGTATAGTCCTTAACCGATCTGTCTCCTCTACCGATATGTAATAACTGCCATTTAAATGCATCTCTCAAAGCCTATGGGTAGAAATATCTCATGAATCAGTCCTTAAACTCAAGCCAAGTCATGGTGTCCATAAAGGGCTTAATGGACTGCATAAACCAACCTTAGGCTGCTACTTGAACTGATAGCTCAATTATAAGAATCCTTTGGCAGTTCGTATACCCAGTCCTAGTTTTGGGCTTAATGGCATCAATAAAATCCAAAGCATCTCTGGTCCCATCAAAAGAAATCCTCCCCACTATGGAGTACAAAAGGAGAGCATTTGCATCTGTCATCCCTTAGTCTCTCTGCTGAAGCATCTGTTGGACTAATGGCATTGCCTGATTCAGTATTGCCAAGCCTTAGTTTATTCCTACCATACCTGCTACGAAGGCTACAGGATCTACTGCTTGAGCTTTTTGCTTGACCGACTGCTGTTCTTGCTGCAGTTGCTTTAGGCCTACCTTTGCCTCTAACTCTTCCTCTGCGTCTATGAGTACGGGGAAGAACTTCATCCTGAAAGGACTGCTCTTCATCATCATTATATGCTACTTCTACAGTAAGAGCATTCTGATTCCACCTCATACTAGAAAGACAAAGAAACTAAATTCAAAACAAGATAAGAACACTAACTCAAACACAGAATTCTAAAAACAATGATAACAAAAAGTGACAATTATCAACCTAAACACTGTAGTAGTTGCAAGAAAAGACAGATACTGATAATTAAATAAACTTAAGCTCTGATATCAACTTTGTCACGATCTGAACCCAAAGGTCACGTGACTGACATAAAGGAATGGGAAGACATAAAGCTATTGAAACTCATAGTAAGCCTTAAATCAAGAATTATATTCAAGAATTATTACTTATAAAATTTCAAAAATTCATAAAAATGTATTTTAGTACTAATATTAATTAAATCAGCCAAATAATTAAATACTATAATATTTACATACATAATATTATTTCTGAAAAAATTTATCTAAAATTTGACAAAATATATAAAAATATCAATTTAATTAACAAAATTATTTTATGCCTTCTAAAAATTAAAATTATCATTATACATAGTAATTAACTATAGATTTACTAAAAAACCAATTAAAATCAATTTATACGATTTTTCTCTAAAAATTCATATTTCACATAAACCTTAAAAAAATTTATAACTTAAAATCCATAATTAATTTTAACAAACTTCCTTCACAAAATAAACTCTATAAAATATATAGAATTTAATAAAAATAAAAAAATTTAAAAACCTGGGACTACGTGAACAATAACCAAAACCTAGAAATTTGAATTTTCCAATTTAATTCCAGAAAATTAAACAAAAATTGTCCTTGAATAGCTAATGATCTCTACAACAAGATTACTAAGGGAAATTAAGCCTAATTCTCAACCAAAAATTTTAAAAATAACAAAATACCTATAATTGCATTTACCTCGATTCCCATCGATTCGAACGATGGATCGATGATCCGAGGGTAGATTCTTAAAGCTCGGGAGGAGAGGAACGCTTAGGTACTAAGCACTTAGCCGTAGGAGATCAGAATTGATGTCAAAGTTCAAAGCTACATCCAGCCAACCAAAGGAAAATGGGAAGAACGGATGGTGTCGATCAGCTGGTAATGTCTGGTGGTGCTGGTGAAGGTTCAGACGGTGACTGGGTAGCTTGGTTTGGCCGACAGGGAGGAAACAGTGATCGGACAAAGAGTGATGCGAAGGAAGAAAAAAAAGAAGGTGAAAATGGAGGAAGAAAAAAAAAAGTCACGTTTTTCTTTTTTGTACTATATATATATATATATATATATATATCAAATAACTTATTTTAATTTATTCACACAAATATATATTCATTTCCTAAAAAATAATATTAGAAATAAAATATTACACTATTAATAATAAAAAAATAATCATAAATAATTTATTTTAATTAATAATAAAATTCAGAATATTAAATTTCCTATCGTTAATTGGCTTGCCCATGTTGATGGCTCTTTGAATTCATTTCCCTCTAAGTCGGACAAAATAGTAACCCCTTTGGAAAATAACTTCTTCACTTGGTAGGGACCCTAGCAGTTCTGCTTGAATTTCCTCTATGGATTAGTCATGATTGGCCTAGTGTGCTTTAAGACCAAGTCACCCTCTTTGATATTGCTTGGCTTGATCTTCTTGTTATAAGCCCCAGCTATCCTTTTATGGTACAACTGAGAGTGATATATGGCCTTTATCCTCTTTTCATCCAATAACGTCAGCTATGCCAATCAGCTTTCTACCCACTAATACTCAGGGATTTTAGACTCTAGGAGAACCCTCAATGACTGGATTTCAACCTCAACTGGTAACACAGCTTAACACTCATATACCAGAGAATACAGAGTGGCTCCTGTTGAAGTTCTGGCAGTGGTTCTATATCCCCATAATGCAAACTATTGGTAACTTGCCTAGTCTTTGTAATTTTCTAGTATCTTGGCCAAGATTTTTTTCACATTCTTGTTTGCTGCTTCCACGACCCCATTCACCTGTGGTCTATAAGGGGATGATCTATGATGCTCAATTTTGTATTCTTCCAACAGAGTGGTCATTTCTACCCTAAACTGAACACAATTTTTAGTGATGACATGATGAGTTAACCCATATTGATAAATTATATTCTTCTCTATGAACCTAACCATCTGTTTTGCCCCTACAATTGTGAATGACTCAGCTTCTACCCATTTAAAGAAATAATCAATCGCTACTATAATGTAACAATGACCGTTGGATGCTTTCGACCTTATCTCCGATAATATCAATTCCCTAAATTGCAAATGGCTAAGGAGAGGTCAATCCTTGAAGTTCCATAGAAGGCAAGTGGCTTACATCACTATAGACTTGGCAGTTATGGCATTTCTTTACATACTTCATGCAATTTGCCTCCATGGTTAGTCAAAAGAACCCTTGACAGGTTGTCTTTTTAGCAAGGATTGTCCCATTCATATATGGCCCACATACATCCTCGTGAACATCTTCCATGATTTTCTGCATCTCACCCTTATTAACACATCTCAGGTGCACTCCAGCTGGCATCCTTTTGTACAATATCTCGTTATGGCTAATGAACTATCGAGATAATATCCTCAGTGACATTCTTTCTTTTCTATCAACTTCCTCTAGGAATTGCCCTGTCTTAAGATACCATTGTAGATTATAAAACCAAGGCTTATATGCTGGGTCAATCGACATTATTCTAATCTCCTTATAGTAAGGAATTTGGGCCCTTACTAAGATAAGAGGCTTCATTTTTGCTCATCTGCCTCCTTCTCATATCGATGTTAGAGTGGCCAACACATCTGCCATCTGATTCTCCTCCCGGGGTAAGTGTATGAATCTGTATTACGCGAAGGACAATAGGATCATGGCTGAATAATCCCAATATAGCTTTAACTTGTCTTCCCTTATTTCCCACTCCTTGGTGATTTGTTTCACAACCCCCATACACTGTCACCTCTTTTTTCCCCATATTCCTGAGTGCTTCCAAGAAAAAAATGCAAACTTCATATTCAGCTTGATTATTAGTGATCTCAACTTCTAGCCTCTTTGCCATCAGAATTACTTCTCCTTCTAGCGAGACTAAAATCACACTAATGATTGCCCCTCTGCTATTCACTACTCTATCAAAGTACATTTTCCATGTCTGAATCTCTATTGCCCCCATATATTTATCCGAGAATTCTAACTCCTATTCTTATCCATCATCTACTAAATTCAGGGCCAAGAAGTCTGCCACAAATCTTCCTTTTATCACTTTTTTAGTAATATAATCTATGTCAAATTCAATAAGCAGGACTAACCATCTGGCTAATTTTCCTATCAATGACGAGGTCTGCTGGAGATATCTAAGAGGATCATGCTTAGAAACTGCTTAAATCCTGTAAGACTAAAAGTAATGTCGTAGCTTTTTTATTGCTCAAATTATAACCAAACAAGTTCTTTATACTAGACTATAATTGGCTTCATAAGGTAGAAGCTTATTACTTAAATAATATATAACATGCTCGACTCTCCCTTCTTCTTCTTAAGCCAATTGCACCAATCGCATCTTTCTTTATAGCCAAGTATAGAATTAAGGGCTTCCCTAGTCTTGGCGACTGCAAAACTAGAGGATTCTTCAAATATTGCTTAATAGTTTTAAAGCCTTGCTGACACTTGTCATCCTAGATGATCTGCTAATTCTTCTTTAAGAGCTTGAAGATTGGCTCACAAATGGTAGTCAGTTTGGCTACAAACCTGCTGATGTATTATAGCCTTCCTATAAACCCTCTAACTTCTTTATTATTCATTGGTGCAGGCATTTCTCTGATTTCTCTAACTTTTTCTGGATCCACCTCTATGCTTTTCTGACTAATAATGTGTTCTAATAGTTTCCTAGACATCACCTCAAAATTACATTTCTTTGGATTCAGTCTAAGGTTGTACTTTTCTGCTCTTGCCAGGAACTTATCTAAGGCTTCAAAATGCCCTTCTCTGGTCAAAGATTTCACCATTACGTCATTTACATACACTTCTATCTCTTTATGGATTAGGTCATGTAATAGCATAATAGCCATTCTTTAGTAAGTAACCCCTACATTTTTCAACCCGAATGACATAACCGTACAATAATAAACACCCTACTCAATGATGAAAGAAATCTTCAACTTGTTGATCACTACCATCATAATCTGATTGTATCCTAAGAAGCCGTCCATAAAGTACATGGCACTGGAAGATACACTATCGACTAAGGTGTCAATGTGTGGTAGAGGAAAATCATCCTTTGGACAAACCTTGTTCAAGTCCCTATAGTCCACACACATCCTGACTTTACCACCTTTCTTAGGAACTGGGACTATGTTAGCCAGCCACTGGGTGTCATCTACCACTTCTAGGAACTTTGCTTTCAGTTGTTTTTCTACTTCTTCCTTGACTAGAGAGCCCATTCTAGCCTTAATCTTCTCTTTTTCTGCTTTATCAATGTGATGTGAGAAGATATGGCAATCCTATGTTCCGTAATCTCTCTATCGATTCCAGGCATATCCTCATAGCCCCAAGCAAATACTTTCTGTCTTCTTTAAAGAGTTTCTTTCATTTTTTTTCTCTCTCATTAGGAGTTAAGTGAAATATCCCGAGTTTTTAAACAATTTTAAATTGCATCGGGATATGCAGTGTTAATAATTTTAATATATATTGATGATTATTTAATGTGTTTGTTATTTATTAAAGACACTTTTAATTATTTTTAATTATTTTTAATTATTTTAAGTCCTTTACGTAAAATTTTCCCAAAAATTTTATTTTCGGGGAAATTAAAACGTAAATAAATAAATATTAATTATTTTAAGTGGTTTTATGAAGTTGCATGAGTCCATGCATAATATTAAAGTGTCAAATAAAATATATATACATACATGCATTTAAATTAAATTAGGGTTTATTTAATTAAATTAAATTATATTACATAGTTTTAATATTAATTAACTAAGTGTGTACACATGTATATATGTGTATATATATTATTAAAATATGTATGTGGTGCATATTTATCGTGTGTATTATATTATATATTAAAATAATATAAGTTAGATATATATATATATATATATATATATATATATATACATATAATATACATAACTAATATAAAGTTTGAAAAATTTACAATTGTGCCATTCTGCCTTCCTCTCCCTCCCGATCGTCTCCTCCACGATTTCGGCCGCTGTAACTCCGTTCTCTTCCCGTTGGAGTGCCTCCCGGCATACCACCTTCCTTTCCAGCCATTCCCGACATCCAAAGCCTCCATTTTCAGTGAGTTTGGCCGGATTTCCTTCAAGTTGCCAAAAGTTGCCATTAACGCTGATCAAGCACTTTTTGGCCACCGTTTTGAGCCCCACCAGTCTCTATCTCTTCCTTGAGCTCTGGTGATTGCATTTCTAAGATTTTTTTCACTTGAAATGGTCTAGATTTCCCTAGGTTTTGAATTTTTAATTTTTCCCTTTTAGGGTTTTTGAGTTTTTTGAGCTTTGATTTGATTGATTCATGCAAACTTCCTTAAAAAAAATTGATCCTTATAGCTTAATCTACCTTTTTGAAGTTTTTTAGAATTTTTGGGAATTATTTTGATTTTGTTATTATTTTATTAATTTTTTCTAATTTTCGAAATTTAATTAATTAAATCATGAAATTGGTATTTATGGTATTTATAGGTGTTAAAATGAATTTTAGAAATTTATTTGTAATTTTTGTGAATTTTATATAATTATTATGAATTTATTTAGTATATGTAATTTTTAGAAAATTAGGTTAATTATGTGTTTTATTGAAATTAATTGGTTAATTGAGTATAAATATTGATATTATTGAATTATATGTTGAGAAATTAATTTTTAAGTAATTATATTGTTTTTGGTAAATTTTTTATTAATTATAGTGAATTTATATAACTAGGGGTATTTTGGTAATTTGGTATTAAATTGGCTAAAAATATAATTAAATTGGTTTTACTAGTTATTTGAGGTATAAAAATGATTTCTACAAATTATTTAGTATTTTTAACTAATTAAAACTATTTTTCGTAAATTATTTCCAAATTATATATAACATATAATTTTTCTAAATAAATGAGTTTTTATCGATTTTTAATATGTTTTAGGGTTAATTATGTAATTTGGATTTATAAAATGTATTTTGGTCAATATTTATGAATTTATTGAGAATTACCAATTTTTAATAATATTTTATTAAAATTAGGGTTTTTATGCATTTATCGGTAAAATAATTATTTTTAGCGTTTAAATACCTAAATTGCTATATTTTGAGTATTGAACGGCATTTTTTGGTATTTTTCATGTGTTCTGTAATTATTTCGTAAATTGTGAACCTCAGTCGATAGAATTGTAGTTTTGGAGTCCGATCGAGGGGTTGTGAGCCTGTCTCTATTTGAAGTGTGTTTTTTTACAGGACCGGCTCTACTCTTTGAGTAGAGAGATGTCTGTTTTACAGGGAAGGTTCTGTCGGATTTTTGATAGAATTCTTGTAAAACGTGATATCCGGTCAAATGCTTATTCTGATTCTATGTCCTGTATTCTTAGATCGAGTCTCTAGGGATTCCGATAGATTTATTCTAATGTCGTATTGTCATTTATTTGTTTAGTTGCGCTGAGACCGAGGCCTAGTGGACCAGGCCCATCGAACCCGTCTCGTGGAGCGCAATAACTGTGAGTTGTTATTCTATATATACTTGTGTTAGGATTGCATGTTTTAGAAATGTATGATTTATTTTGTAAATTATGCATAAATGGTTTAATTATTGCCTAGATTTATTTTTGGTATATTATTGGTATATTTTAAATTATATATATGTTTTATTAATGAATTATACCTAAAATGTTTTTAAGTATATTTCTGGTTTATTTCCAGTTTATTTTATAATTAAATTGAATTTATTCGACATGTATATACTCGAAACATACCTGGTTTATTTTTTATATATTTCTAGTATATATATGGTTTATGTTGTTATTTTATTTAATATCATGCATCATTTGTTTTATGAATGTATGTTTTATATAATAATAAAGGATATCAATAGAACATGTTACCTAGTGGGCAACAATAGGATCGAGTACGTACCGGTACGACGATATAATTTAGGTTATATTACTAACCTATTTGTGGATATGGATCGGATTGATTTATTTGATGTGATATGTGATATGAGAGTGTGATTGTTGGAGCTTGGTTGACCAAGTGTCTCAGGGCCAATCACGCTGACAGTTAGATTGCTGGAGCTTGGTTGACTTAGTGTCTCGGGGCCAGTTTACTGTCCAAATGAAATAAGTGAAATTATTTGGAAAAAGTGAGCCTGTATGGCTAGAGTGTTATCTAACACTATTTAAGGTTGCAATTTTCTAGGGTTCTATTTGATCCTTCATAAACAGATGTTATTTTCAGTAAATATATAAAATGATTTTGCTGCATTTGTGTGTTTTTGCCTGTATATATATTTATTATATATACTATTGAATGTGTGCATTTTTCATTTAGTTATGCATGTATATATATTATAACAATTCACTCAGTGAGGTCTGACTCCCTTCCGTTGACTATTTTTTTCAGGAGAGTCTACGTCTTCAAACCTCAGTAGCAGGCCCATACGCTAGATTTCTTCTGCCCCAGGTTTACTATGTAATCTGCTAACTTGATGTTATTTTATAATCTAGACACTACAGTAGTTATAGTCGGTTGTGAGATTTATGTACTTTGTTTGTATGAGATATGTATTTTAAAGATTTGAAGTATGAGTTGTATTAAAGGATTATTTATATATATAAAATGAGCTTGTTTATTTAAACGAGTTTGCAAATTATTATTTTATTTTATTTATGAATTTTATTTCCACTGCGAGTTATTTTATTTATATTATTATTACATGTTTTTATTTTATTTTTAAGGCTTGCTACGGGTTCCGGATTAGAAAGAATTCTCGTTTCTTAACGTCGGTCATGACCCCTGTTTTGGGTCATGACATTAAGTCAAAAGCAATAAGTATATTTCTAGGGTTATCACTTGTGCCTAGATTAAATGATTCAGTTTGCACTGAATTAATGTCAAACATATGCATAAAATGATCATCATACATAGCATAACCATTAGGAAACACATCACACAAGTAAGCATAATCAGACTTCATCACATTAACTTTAGAAAGAAAAATGCCATCAGTCTCAAACAAATTAAAAATAGAAAAGTCAATGTCATCATAGAAAAGATCCATAATAGAATCAAGGACAAAGGCTTCGAAGTTGAATTCCTTTTTTTGGTCAACAGCATCCTTCAGCTCCATTGTAGGAATGTACCCCTCTGATTCTAAAGTTAGTACCAGCTCTTCTACCATAGGCTCTTTAATAACAGATTCTTTGATCCCACCTGCATATTCTGTGAAGATTTCAAACCCAACGACCAGCTTCTCGGTGATTATCAAAGACTCAAGAGCTCCTTTTATAGGGGTAATTGGCACCTTCCTCTATAAATGTTTCCCAAAGCATCTTCTTCTTTAGCTTAGCCCTAATTTTATTCTTCTTAGACTTACTCTCAGCCTCTTCCTTTTCATCAAACTCATCTTCCCCTGGATATCCTACCCATCCTTCAAGATCGGTACGTTAGGTTTAATGAATTTTGGTGGGCCTTGCTGATTCTTCTTTAATCCTATCCAAGGCATGAACTGCATGCTCTTCATCATACTAACAATTTTTGGGTTTAGCTCATCTTCATAAATCATGCAAACTTCAAAACTCGGGCTGTTAAGGATCTCAGTAGGAGTTAATTTCAATGCAGCAACTGCAGCCTCTGTTTCAGTCGTTATAATAACCACCCTTCCTTCATATGTAAATTTAATCTTTTGATGAACAATAGATGGTACTCCCCCCAAAGGATGGAACCATGGTCTTCCTAGAAGAATAGCAAAGGTAACTAGAATATCTATTATATAGAGGTTAACCCAAACTTCAATAGGTCCAATCTTAACTAAAGTCAAGAAAGTTCCCTTAACTAGCCTTTTCGTATCATCATAAGCCTTTATAACTACATCAGAGGGCTTTAAATCAGCTACTGTCAAGTCCAACTTTGGTAAGATCTTTAAAGGACATACATTAATGGTTGACCCATTATCGACCACAACATAATATGTCAATTTGCCTTTTACTTCATAATGAATAAGGCTTTACTGTGATCCCTTCCTTCTAAGGGCAGGTTATTATCTATGAAAATAATTACCCCTAAGGGCTTTTAGTTAGGGAGTTCACCATTTTCTTTAAAGTGTGTGTCAAAGGTATCTTCTTATGATCAAGAGCCAAAACTAGTGCTTCTCAATGGGCTCAAAAGTTCATAAGCAGCTCCCAAATACTGGCAAGAGTTTTCTCATCTCTTTTGGTCTCAATAATCTCCTCAGCTTTCTCTTCTTTCTCTAATCCTTCTTTTAAACTACTTCCCCCTTTCTCTGCCTCAGCCTTTTTTACCTCTTCCTCCGATTTCTCAATGGATTATGTTACTTTCTTCTCATTATTCTTCCACAAATCAACTGCTCCTCTCTCTTCATCATCAAAACTCGAAATATCAAGCACATTTACATGAGACTCAATGGCTTCCTCAACATCGAGATATGAAATACTGGATGCACCTGTGACATACTCGGAGGCAAATCCAACCGATATACAACAGTGCCAACTCTCTCCAGAATCTCAAACGGTCCAATATACCTCGGTGCTAACTTACCCTTCCTACCAAATCTCATCACACCCTTCATCGGAGATACCTTCAGAAAAATGAAATTTCCAACTTGAAACTCCACATCTCTGCGCCTAGGATCCGCATAACTCTTCTGTCTGCTAACTGCGGTCTCTAATCTTTGCCTAATCATGGTGACTTTCTCTGCAGCATCCTGAACCATCTCAGGTCCAGTCAAAGCTCTCTTACCAATCTCATCCCAACTCAAAGGGGATCTACATTTCCTTCCATATAAAGCCTCATACGGTGCCATGCCAATACTGCTATGGTAGCTGTTATTATATGCAAACTCTACGAGTGGCAAATGATCATCCCAGCTACCTCCCAAATCCAGGACACACATCCTCAACATATCTTCCAGTGTCTGGATCGTCCTCTCAGATTGACCATCTGTCTGAGGATGAAAAGTAGTACTAAAATCCAACCTAGTGCCCATCGCTTCCTGTAACTTCTGCAAAAAATGAGAAGTAAACACCGAACCTCTATCTAACACAATGGACACAAGTACTCCATGAAGGCACATAATAAGCTTCACATACAACTTCGCCAATCTAGCAACTGAATATGTGGCTTTCACAGGCAAGAAATGTGCAGACTTCGTCAATCTGTCTACAATCACCCAGATGGAATCGTATCCATCCTTTGAACGAGGAAACCGACTACAAAATCCATAGTTATCCTTTCCCACTTCCACTCGGGAATAGGAAGAGGCTGAAGCTTCCCAGAAGGCTTCTGATGTTCGGCTTTCACTTGTTGACATATTAGACACTTAGCAACATAATCAGTGACATCCTTCTTCAATCCATCCCACCAGTACAAATCTCTAATACTATGGTACATCTTAGTGACACCCGGATGAACGCTGTAAGCTGTAGAGTGTGCTTCCTCTAAAATCTCCTCTCTCAAGTCATCCACATCGGGAACACATAATCTACCACTGATCCACAACACACCATCATCATCGATTGTGAAATCAGTGAACTTCCCTGTTCAAACATTCTCTCCAAGCTCTTCTAGAATAGGATCTCGACTCTGAGCTGCTTTAATCCTATCCCTCAGTACATATCGTACTTTAAACTGAGCTAGCAGTCCACTTGATCTACTAATCTTCATCATCAGACCTTGATCCACCAACAGATGCAACTCCTGGATCAATGGTCTCCTCTCAACACCGATGTGAGCAAGACTGCCTGAGGACTTCCTACTCAAGGCATCTGCTATCATATTAGCTTTACCCAGATGATATAGAATCTCACAGTCGTAATCCTTTAACAATTCTAACCATCTTCTCTGCCTCAGATTCAGATCTCGCTGCTGAAAAATGTACTTAAGGCTCTTATGATAAGTAAATATCTCACAAGTCACCCCGTACAAATAATGTCTCCAGATCTTCAGAGCAAAGATCACTGCAGCCATCTCAAGATCATGTGTGGGATAGTTCTGCTTATGCTTCTTCAACTGCCTCGAAGCATAGGCTATCACCCTTCCATTCTGCATCAACACACAACCAAGACCAATTCTAGAGGCATCACAATAAACTGTGAACTTATCTACACTATTAGGCAAAGCTAATACTAGCGCTGTGGTCAACTTCTCCTTCAACAACTGAAAACTATTCTCACAAGCTTCTGACCACTCGAATCTAACATTCTTCTGAGTCAAGTGAGTCATAGGGGCTGATATTCTGGAAAAATCCTACACAAACCGCCTATAATACCCTGCTAAACCCAGAAAACTCCGAATCTCAATAACAGAAGTCGGTCTAGGCCACTCAGACACTGCCTCAACCTTCTGTGGATCAACCTGAATACCTTCTTTAGACACTACGTGTCCAAGAAAAGAAACACTCTCCATCCAGAAATCACACTTCGAGAATTTAGCATAAAGCTGATGATCTCTCAATGTCTGTAATACAATCCTCAAGTGATATACATGCTCCTCCATACTCCTTGAATAAACCAGTATATCATCGATGAAGATTACCACAAACTGATCCACATACGGTCTGAATACCCTGTTCATCAGGTCCATAAAAGCTGCTGGTGCATTAGTCAAACCGAAAGACATCACCAGAAACTCATAATGACCATATCGAGTACGGAACGCTGTCTTAGGAATATCGGCTTCACTAATCTGCAGCTGATGATAACCCGACCTCAAGTCAATCTTAGAAAAGAACTATGCATCCTGTAGCTGATCAAACAAATCATCTATCCTCGGGAGAGGAGACTTGTTCTTCACTGTCACCTTGTTAAGCTCTCTGTAGTCAATGCACAGTCTCAGGGTACCATCCTTCTTCTTCACAAACAGGACTGGTGCACCCCAAGGAGAAACACTAGGTCTGATAAAACCCTTATCCAACAACTCTTGTAACTGCTCCTTCAACTCTTTCAACTCTGCAGGAGCCATTCTGTAGGGTGGCGTAGATATAGGAGTAGTACCTGGAACCACATCTATACAGAACTCAATCTCTCTATGAGGTGGTAAACCTGGCAACTCCTCAGGAAAAACATCAGGAAACTCACAAGCAACAGGAACATCTGTGAGTGACAACTTTTCCATTGAAGTATCCCTGACCAATGCCAAATACCCCTGACATCCTTTCCTCAATAACTTCCTAGCCGTAATAGCAGAAATAAGATTCTGAGGTGCTGAACTCCTATCACCTACAAACTTAAAATCTTCTTCATCAGGAATTCTGAAAGTCACCTCTTTATTCCTGCAATCTACCATGGCATAGTGCTGAGATAACCAATCCATTCCCAAAATAACATCAAACTCCATCACATCTAACAGAATTAAATCAGCGGGTAATTCTCTATCTCCCACGAGAACTGGACAACCAAAAAGAAAAATATCGATGTCTAAGGAATCGCTCAGAGGAGTGGCAACAGACAAAGGAAAAGCCATCCTCGAAGCTTGCCAACAAGATTTAGAAGCAAAAATGGGAGAAACAAACGAATGCGTGGCACCCGGATCAAACAAAACCCAAGCATCCAGGTAACATATAGAAACAATACCTGCCATGACTGCATTAGATGCCTGAGCATCCTGCTGAGTGAGGTGGAAGACTCTGGCCTGACCTCGACCTCCCTGCTGACTGGTAGAAGCCTGGCCAACACCTCTGGCACCTCCTCGAGTACCTCTACCACGACTCTGCTGTGGAACAAACTGAGTGGAACTCTGATGTTGAACTGGTGGAAACTGAAATGGAACTGGTGCAACACTAGCAATCAACTACTGTGGGAATCGCGAAATCTGCGGCTGCTGATACTCGGAATAAGGACACGATCTGGAAAAATGTCCTGTCTGCCCGCATCTGAAGCATGTCAGTGGTGTCAGATAACACGGTCCCTGATGGACTCTACCATAAGTCTGGCAAACGCTGGCCACTGATCCAGAACTACGACCACTGCTGCTGCTCGAAGCACCTGACCCAAATCTGAACGATCTACGCTAACCTCCATGGCCATGTCTACTGCTCCGATGCACTCGCTGCTGCTGTCTCTGACTCTGCTGAGTCGGACCTTGCTGCTGACTACTCGATCCAACATGAAAACTCGAATACGGAGTAGCTTGTAATCCACTCGACTGAACTCCGAGCTGGTAATAATCAGGCATCGCTCCCTGCCTAACTAGCCTCAGCTCAATCTCCTTAGCTAACTCAATCACAGACTCGAGAGTAAGGCCTGCTGTAGGCATACCAGCAAAAGCTGAACCCAAACCAGTAACATAGGTAGTGACCGCGAAATACTAGTCTCACATCAGGTCCTCTGCATATCTACCCAGACGGAGGAATAACACAGAAAACTAAAGCAAGGAATACTTATCAAGACATACTCGAACCTAATTCACTGCAGTAGTTTAACAGAAAACACAACTCTGAAAACTAGGGCCATAACTCACATAACTAAGCCCTGACACAGAACTCCGCTCTGATACCAACTTTGTCACGACCCAAAACAGGGGCCATGACCGGCGCTAGGGAACGGGAATTCTTTCGAATCCGGGACCCGTAGCAAGCCTAAAAATAAAATAAACATGCAATAATAATAATAACAATATCAAATGCAACGGAAATAAAAATCATAAATATCATAATATTATTTTCACCAACTGGATTTAAGTCAAATCTCATCTCATATATATAAATCTTTAATACAAATCCAGTTTCAAATATAATACAATATCTCACATAAATAAAATACATAAAATCCCACAATTAATTTACAACTACTGCAATGTCTAGATTATAAAAATAAGACTTAAGTAAGCAGTTTACACAAAGAAGCCGGGGCGGAAGAAATCCGGCGTACAGGCCTGCTACTGAGGTTTGAAGATGTTGACTCTCCTGAAAAATAGTCAACGAAGGGGAGTCAGACCTCACTGAGTGAATTACTATAATATATATACATACACACTAAATGACAATGCATACAGTCAACAGTATATATATATCTAATATATATACAGGCAAATACACACAGATGCAATAAAATCATTTTATATATATTTTATTGAAAATCATCTTTTATGAAGGATCAAATAGAACCCTAAGATATCGTAACCTCAAAAATAGTGTTAGACAACACTCTAGCCACACAGGCTCACTTAATCCAAATATATCCACTTAATCCATTTAGATAGTAGACTGGCCCCGAGACACTAAGTCAACCGAGCTCCAGCAATCTGACTGCCAGTGTGATTGGCCCCGAGACACTTGGTCAACGGAGCTCCAGCAATCACACCCAAATCACATCTCACACATCAAATAATCATAATCAATCAATATCCACAAATGGTTAGTAGTATAGCCTAAATACTATAGGCGTACCGGTACGTACTCGGTCCTAGTGTTGCCCACTAGGTAGCACATTCTATCGATATCCTTCATTAATAATATAAAACATTCATTCACAAATAAATGATGCATGAATTTAAATGAAATAACAATATAAACCATATATATACCGAAAATATACCAAAAGTAAACCAGGTATATTTCGAGTATATATATGTCGAATGAATTTAATCAATTTACAAATTAAGCTAGAAATATATTTAAAAACATTTTAAATATGATTTATTAATAAAACATGCATATAATTTAATATATACCAAAAATATACTTAAATACAAATCACATTATTTATGCATTTTAATCAAAATAAAACATATATTTCTAAAATCATGCATCCTAAGGCATATATATATAGTATAGTAACTCACAAATTAGTGCGCTCCACGAGATGGATCCGACGGGCCTGGTCCACTAGCCCTCGGTCTCGGCGCAACTAAACAAACAATAAATAATTGACATTAGAATAAACCTAACAGAAATCCTAGAATTTGATCTAGAATATTAAACACAGAATCAAAATTAGGGTTCGACCGGATATCATATTTTATGAGAATTCTACCGAAAATTCGGCAGAACCTCCCCTGTAAAACAGACATCTCTCTACTCAAAGAGTAGAGCCGACCCTGCAAAGAAACACACTTCAAAATACGAGCTCAACACTCAATCACAACCCCTCGGTCGGACTCCAGACTACAATCTACCGACCGGGGTCCACAATCACAAAACAATTCCAGAAATACCAAAAATACCTTTATAACATAGAAATCCATTTTATAGGTAAAAAAATTACATAATTAACCTTTAAACACAATAAAAACCGATAAAAACTCATTTTATTAGTAAAATCGTATATTATATATATAATTGAAAATAATTCACGAAAAATAGTTTTAATTAGTTAAAAATACTAAATAATTTATGGAAATCATTTTTAGACCTTAAATAACTATTAAAACTAATTAAATTACATTTTTAGCCAATTTAGGGTAAAATTACCAAAATGCCCTTATATATATAAATATACTATAATTACTTCAAAAATTCACCAAAAATTATACAATTATCCAAAATTAATTTTCTCAACATATTTATCAATAATATTAATAATTAAACTCAATTAACCAATTAAATTCAATTAAAAACATAATTAACCTAATTTTCCCAAAATTACATAAACTTCAATAATTCAAAATAAATACTTAGAATTTCATAAAAATTCCAAATAAATTCCTATAATTAATTTCAACACATAATTTAACCATAAAACACAATTTCATAATTTATTTAATTAATTTCCGAAAATTAGAAAATAATATTAAAATATTCAAAAATACCTAAAAATTCAAAAAATCTCCAAAAATTCATACATGTAGATTAAGCTATTAGGATCAACATTTATGAAGGGATTTTTCATGAATAAATCAAGAAAAATTCTAAAAAAATCAAAAACCCAATATGGCCGAAATGGAAAAATTCAAAACTAAGCAAATCTAGACCATTTAAGCTCAAACCAAAGCTAGAATCACACTCACCGGAGCTCAAGGAGAAGAAAGAGACCGGCGGTGTCAAAAACGGTGGCCGGAATCGTAAGGTGAGGAGAAATGAAATTCTCGGCCAGAAATGAAGAAAAACAGCTCACCGGCGCCGGGGAAGGAGGCTGGGGGCGGCGGAGAACGGCTGAGGATGAAGGTGGAGCTGCTAGTGGCACACCGACGGCCAGGGATCGGAGTAGCAGTGGGAGGGGAAGGGTGGTCGTGCGGAAAGAAGAAGAAGAAAAAGAAAAGAAAAGAAAAGAAAAAGAAAAAGAAAAAAAAATAATAATAAAAAAATAATTTTAATAAAATATTTGAAAAAAATCACATCCACACACTTAATATTTAATATTTTAAAATTTAATATTAATTAAAAATAATTAAATAACAAATAAATAAATAATTAATTAATTAAATATTAGGGTAATATACTAAACCCTAATTAAATAAATAGGTACACATATACACGGTGTTTAGTATTTTAAAAATACGTATGAGTTCATGCAAGTCCGAAAATATATTTAAAATAATTAATAATAAATTATTTACATGAAAATTTCCCCGAAAATAAAAGTCTCGAGAAAATTTTACGTAAAGGACTTTTAATAATACACAATAATTAAAATAGGTTTTAAATACACATCAACTCATAAAAATATCATAGTATATATACAAAAATTATTAACACTGTATACCCCGGTACAGTGTTAAAATATTTAAAAACACGGGATATTACAGGAAGCCTCCGTCTGAATGTTGAGACTATACTGCTTGATGAATGCAGCGCATAATTCCTCCTAATTAACTTAAATATAGGATTCTAGAGCATAATACTATATAATAGGTGCTCTTTCCAAAGATAGAGGGAATTGCTTCACAATCTGTGCTTTAGTTAGTTTAGTCATCTTCATGTAGGTCATATACTATTTTAAATAGAGGTGGGGGTCCTCTATACTAGCAAACTTCTTTATGTCAGGCAATTTGAACTTCTATAGTAAAGAATCATCATCCTTATCTAGGCTCAACTCGGAATAGCTGATTGGGGCATCAATCCCTTTTTCCTTCATCATCAACTACATTTGAGCCATAGACTTGACAAGATTTTTAGCCTAGTCCAACTTCTCTACATTTCCTAGGGCATCCTCTTTCTAACAGATAACAAGTTCTACCAACACTGTCTGTTAATCATTCTCTACCTCTTGCCTTTCAGGAACCTCAACATCCAAATCAAAAGGTCGAGGTTGAGGTATTGGTGGTTGGGCTATTACTGGCTAAGGTGTTGGTGGTTCTCCTCTAGCTATACCCATTATTTCCCCCATAATTTCTTCTATGATCATCCTAGTTTGTTCAGCCATTTCAGCTTTCAACTGTTCCTTGAAGGCTTCAGTATCAAATTCTGCCATCTTAATCTCTCTACGGATTCTAACCAAGCGACTAGTATTAGATCACTTCCAACTGGCGGACAGCTTTGGATCTATATCTGCAATCATGGAGGGTCAAAAACTGCATAACGTGTATGCATGAAATGCAAACCTAATGGAAAAAAGGAAAAAAACATATATGCGCATATCAAAAATAAAAAAGAAAAAGCTCTCAAACGGTATCTCTACCATTATTTCTTCCACACACATGTTCAATGGTGAGTTCCTTGTATTAGGATTTTTGTTATGGGTTTTCATTATCAACGGGGGATAATAAAATTGACGGATGCAAGATAACTCTTAAGACAATACAAACAAATGGTAACTCCCCTAAATAGTTCCAAAGCCCATTTTAAATGGGCAAAAAATGATATTAAAGGCCCACCTTGTCAAGATCCCTTTAAAATTGGTTAATAATAGGCATGAGAGGCCCATCTTATTAAGGTTTATTTATAATGGGCTTAGTTTTTATTTAAAGGATTACCATATGGCATAAAACATATGCATTTAGAAAAAACCTAATGGAAATTGCTAAGTCATTACATGAGCTGAGTCTTGGGTAATAAGCTTTAGCTCCCACAACTATATATATCCATTACGTCTCCCCACCCAGGGGTTCGTGCAACGTGAATAGGTATGTGCTATGAGTGACAATAATCAAATACCTCACCACTAGGTTGGAGTGAAACACAGGCAGTAAAGCAAAGACTATTGTCAGTTTATTTGGGACTTGGAGTGCATTGTGTGGAAACATGTAGTGAATGCAAAATTTGTGAAGGAAATAAAGAAATAATCAAAGATGGTAAATTACAAAACACTTAGAATTAGTTTATTTATCCCCAGTGGAGTTGCCACTGTAGGCAACAATTTTGGTCACGCGCCTAAATGTTGGCGACCACAACACTGTGCGAGCTTGAGGCTTATTAAGAAATACATAATGGGCTTAGGGCCCAAAACGGAGATGGAGTCGCCACCCGGATGAAAGCCAGGACACACTACACAACAATTGGATTCCATGGAGGTTCCCAGAATCTATCATCAGAGATCGAGTTTGAAAACTGGGTGTAGGCTTTTAGAATGCCCATCCAACCTTACGGTTGGCCTCCGTGTGTGTTTTGTATTTTATTACCTTTGATTATTAAATTATTTCATTATTAACATGCTAATTGCAATTAGTTTTTCAAATTTAGATTTTGTACTAAGTTTTCACATTAGTCCCATTTCATACTTATATTCCCAATGTTCAATCACAAATAAAATAAAATAAAAATAATAAAAATAATTTACAACCATTCATTCAAAAAAAAGGGCTAGGGATTAAGGATTACAACGTTTGGTATAAATAAACATAAAAATATTGAAAATAAACCATATATAAACCAAAAATAAATTGAAAAGAAACTAATTAATTATACAAATTAAAAATTTCTAAAAAATTAGCAAAATAATCATCTAGTGATGAAAGAATCACTAAATGATTCCTGCAAAAAATATAAATTAGTTCTATCTCACAACAACAATAATATTTACAAATAATCAATAAATAATATTCAAAAAAAATAAAAATAAATAAACTTATGAATAGTCCATTAAATAACACCATAATATAACATGGAAACAATATTGTTCAAACATGGTAATCGTGCATAAAATCAAGAAATATAACATATTAGATAAGGAAATCATGCCAAACATGCAAGATAATAGCTGAAAATCAAGACAGAAATAGGCATAATGTTGGTCAAGGGGCGATGCCTCTTCCTGACCAGGAGGCAATGACACTATCGCCTTATCATAAAGGGGGGGACGTCTTTATGAAAAAACATCGCCTCTTCAATAAGGACAGAGACAAACTACATTTCTTAGATCTTAAGAAACTCAACGATCATGCAAATAAATAAGAAACAGATACGACTATATAACTATCAACAATTAGTATTCAACATCTCTTATAATCATGCTTTACATATGACTTTAAATAAGTAATAAAATTCAAGAATACAAACACAAAAGTAATGAATCAATACTTTTAATGAAAATAAAGGACTTAAAGCTTAAGAAGAGGGAAGCTTACGGACTTGGATGTGCTTGATGCTCCTAACTAAGCCCTTAGAGCTTTGAATGATTTAAGGCTTTTAATGCAAGAGAAACTCATTTCCTTCTCCAAGAAATCAAAATCTTTAGCTTCCTAAGTCCTCTTCTTTGTCTTCCTCCTTCCTCCTTTCTCTTTTCTTCCTTTCCTTTTTTTCTCTATTTCTTCTTTTTTTTTTTAGATTTTTTTCTTCAGGTTGCTAAAATCCTCCCTTTCATGCCCCTACACCTTTCCTTTAAAGCCCCTCATTCTCTCCCTTTTTCAATTTCCCAAAAATCATTCTCAACCTCTCCCCCTACACTTTTTTCATTCTCCAGGCTCTTTTCCCTGGTTTTTTCCTTTCTTTTACATCCAAAAATGACTAACTCTTCAGGAGGTGAGTCTCCAACCACTATCATTAATGACATTTAATACTGCAGAGAGTGGGTGTGAAGAGACATCGCCTCACCAATGCCCAGGGTGAAGAGGCAATCGCCTTTTTGCCTGGGCCAGGTCAAGGCCTTTTAGGCCAAAAGACGATGAGCTTGGGCCTAGTAAGGATATTTTTGGGCTTGGCTTAATATTTGGGTTTTCTAAGTCAATTTTAGAGAAGTCTCGGGCTCCTTTTGCATTCAAAACTCGAACTTTCTTATATCGGGCTTTTGTTGTGGGTCGATTAAACTGATGGTGTCCACAATAATATAATTAATTAATATTATTAATTCAATATATTAATATTAGGTAAAAATTAATATTAATATTATAAAAATTAATAGGTTAATTAGTAAAATACTATAGTTTCATTGATTAAATCATGAAGGTTCATTAGTTATTAACTATAAATTCATTACTTTTAATATTTTAGTTCATTATTTTATATAGACTCATCAGTAAATAACTATAAGTTCATTGAATACAATATACAAGCTCATTATCTATACACTTCAAGTTCACAAATATATATTCAGTACTTGGAACTAGGGTTTAAATTCTTCAAGTTATTAATTGCTCCACCTCTTCCTCCTCTTGGTCTCAGTTCTTGCCCCGTGGCTTTAGGATTAAGGGCTTTGAGTTAGCTTTTCTTAGTTTTATTTTTTTTCCTCCGTTTTTTGTAGTTGTGTAGGGAAACATGGTACCTTTTACTTGTGATCGAGCACACAACGACGTTCAATAGGCTTCTGTGCTTGTTGGTTTCCCTTTTATTCTCTACAAGTGTGGAATTTCCACTTTCATATTGCTCCAAATCTTTAACTAAGTTATTTAATGATTCAATTAAAATAGTGAATCAGTTTGGGATCAGAAAAACGACAAGAAAGAAGAGAAAATTGATAAGAAAATAAAACATGAGAAACCAGAGAATAGAGAAAAAGGGGATGAGTGCGAAGCAGAGGTTGAACAGGTGATGAGTGCAAAGATAAGGAACAAAAGTGATAAACAAAAGCTAAAAAACTAAAGGCATAAAAAAAAAAGGACGTGCACGTGTGAAAGACCTTGACTCATATTGTAATATGGACAAAAGTTAATGATATAATTTGTGGAAGAAATCGTATCTTTGAAATTTTAAGATTTTGAATAAGATAGGCCTAATTCTAAAGGAGATGAAAAAAAAAAAAGTAAGAGAAATAAGGGTGTCTGTTCAGAAGTAAAAGATCTAAAAGAGTGTTTATACAAAATAAAGATAGAAACAAGCAAAGAGATTGACATACTGAGTGAGAAAAATGAAAAAAAAAAAAATTATAAGTTGAACGCGTGTGCTACTGCTAATATGAGGTCAACAGTTAATTTTTGATAATGGGATAACGACTTCTTATTGTAAAATTCGAAAAACTTTTAGATGGAGATTTTAGCCAAGTTGTCTTGTTTCGATGGTTATTGTTAGATAAAGCATATATAATTAACAAGAATGCTGTAATTGGCATTTTATGTTCTTTCTTCTTTCTTTATTCTCAATTACTAAACTGCTAAAATCATTATTAAGCCAGTCTTAGCATGAATCATATCATTAAGGCATAGTAGAAATAAAAGACATCAAGATTAGTCGTCAAGCAAATCCAACTTTCATTATTATATACTAAAGTTAATATAGGTATTGAGTGCTTAATTAATATTACCTAGGATTATGGAAGCATCAATTAGTGCCTATGCTTATCATAATTATATCCCTAATTCTACTTAACCATAAATATATATTCTTTGCAGAAACCGGGTATCCTAAGCTTAAATTGAAGGTATGCGCTTCTCAATTAAGTGTAAAACGTAATCAGGACTATTAGAAGAGTTTCTTTATGCACATGCACCCTACTTATGAATTATGATTAGCGACTTAAACATCGAAATATTTATGGAGTAATTGTGTTTTTTTACAATATATAAGCATTAATGCTGATAGATGGGACAATTATATGGTTGTGAAATGGGTAGCTCAAACCTTATGGTATGGTAGCTAATGTTTATCAGGGAATTAACTCCAAGTGGATAGATATAGATAAGTACTGTCTCTGCCTCTTCCTTCACAATTAATTTCAAGAAATGATAATTTTTCTGCATTAAAGGCCCTGTAATTTGATTGTATCATTTATAACAACTACAGAGACTTGGTATTATCTCTACTTACCATGCTATTGTAAAGCCTATTAAGAATAGTCAATGCTGCATTTCCTCCTCCCTAACAGTAACAGGTGATATAATTCTGATTTTGGTGCAGATGCTAAAAACATTGATGGGGGATGACCCAACTCAAAAGTATTCTTATATTTGGAAATAGTTACAGCAACTTTTGATCTAAAGTCCAAACATTTGGTAAGCAATTAAACATATTATGTAAATATCTTAGCGTTTGTTGGCGTCCACAGCAGTCAGCAATTAAACAAGCATCTTCCAATTGTACAAGAGGAAACTTCATTAAATATTAACTAATAGGAGTTTTGAGAAATGATTACTGGAATATTTAAAGAAAATAAATAAATAAATACTGCTCCTCCTCAAAAATGAATAAGTAGGAGTACTCGTACATGCAAAAACTCTGACACTGGTACTGGTACAACAGCAGCAGCAGGTCTCCAATTCGTTCTTCATTCATGAGTCTGTGCGTGTTGCAACTTGCAACTAAAGAAAATTCCAGTGAATTATAGCTAGAGCAAACTTTAAGGTTGGTTGCAAGTCATAGGCTACATCTGTACTGAATCTGTAATATGTATATATATAGGTTTAATCCCATACTATTGAAGATACATAGAAAGAAGAAAAATAAATATATTATGGCCAGGAAAAGGTTCACCCTTTTTTTTTTTTTTTTCACTTTTTCCTAAAAGTTTGCTCGTTAAGAGAGGTTTAGTGGAACCAAAAAGAACAAAGAGAAGGAAATTGCCAATGTGGAAGCTGATTGTATATATAATCCTTCGTCTACTAAATGGGGAGTTTTACTCAAATGAAAAATCTAACGAGAACCTGGATTCTTATTATTACACTTGTAGCTTTGAAATAGACTACAGAAATTTCAGGAATACAAGCTGGATGGTGATCATGACCATGCATACACCGAATTCTCCCATATAACTTTCCTATAGCCGTTGATAAAATTCTTCCAGACTAACTCGTTCATTTGAACCACTTGTAATTGTAAATAGGCAAGACAACATGCAAACCAATGCATCCAAGAGTTTCTACGTTTCTAAAGAGACTAACGAACAAGCAAACAAACTTCTAGACTGCATAACCATTGATTTGCGCCATCACTCAAAATGCTGTGTAAGAAGAAGGAGCACGGCTGAATACATGTATGTATGTCTATCTAAAAGAAGGGAAATGCTCCAACTCAATTCAGGTGAAGCATAATAATCAAATCTATGAATGGAGAGAGACTGCAGTTTCAATTGGCTTCTAAGCTAGCCGATGAATTTTTCTTTGTAAACTGGTGTTTGTTATTATGCATCCACACTTTGAGAACTCTCCTCTTGATTCCAATTTCCTGGCAAAATCTCTGCACAACAGACTCTTCTAGCTTTTGCATTTTCCATCCAGCCTTCTCAGCAAAGTTGAGCATCTTCTGCTTTTGTTCCTCTGTGAACTTTGTCCTGAACCTCTTTTTGGGTTGCTGGTCAACTTGCCTAATAACCACAACTGCTCCATCGCCATTATCATCACCATAATCCTTCTCATCAGATTCTGAAGGGACTGAACCACTTGTATAAGAGACTATCATTTGGTTATTTGGCGGAACCCTTGAGGAAAGCAAGGCATTTATAGGATAGCCAGGTGGTGATCCAGCTATAGCATTATGACGGCCCAAAATAAGTCTACTTCCAGGATTGTTACGGACAGGAGAAAGGAACAGGTCATATGAAGAAGACTCACCCTCTATCTCTTTCCTGTGAAAATTTCTATGGCAGTTGCAAACTGAACACTTGAGGGCTTCAAGGGTACCCAGTTCACCGCTTGGCATGAACTCACCACACCCATCTGTTGCATTCCCACCTACAGCTGCAGCATGGTTCTTGAGGCATTCCTTGTACCTGACCACGGCTGCTTTCATGTAGGATCTTTGATCCTCCAGCCGCAAGCTTGAATGTGTTGGTCCATTGTAGGGCGGTTGGGATGATGATGAAGTGATAATGCTGCGGTCAATTCCTCCTGCTGAATAGCTGCTGCCCTTTATTGAGATTGGCATTTCCTTTTGCGGGCTTGACATATTCATCTCTTTTTCTGCCTCCATACTAAACAAAACAATTGAACGGCCTACTTCAGTGGTTTTTTTCCCTTGCTTCTGTAACTTGTTTGGCAGTTAGTCACCTAATTCACTCTGAAAGGTAACTTATTTTTGCGATATGGCTGAAGTCTTTAAAAAGAGAAAGCTTTAGTTTAAAGTGGGAAGGGAAAGGAAAAGACTTTGATTAGAAAAATAATAAGGTAGGGAAGACGAGAAAGAAGAGGATTCATGTAATGTTATTTGGAAATGGCGGAAGTGAAGAAAATGGTGAAAGAAGAAAGGGAGCATTAGTAATTGAAGAGAGTTAGCATTAGCATTGGATGCTCTTTGGAAGACGTTCAGCTTAATTAAATGTTTCTGCTGGTAAGGATAACACGCACACTCTGCTTTTATGAAGAGAGAGAGAGAGAAAGAAAGGTAGAAGATTTGAATAAACAGAACAGAAACAGTGAAGATGAGAGGAAAGGGGGTTTATAATTTTGCAAGTGAAGCAACAAAACAAACAACTGAAGGAACAAACTAGAGCTTTGGTCTGGATATTAAAAGAATGAATGAATGGGTGGCGGAGGATTGAAGGGAGGAGGACAGTGTTCTTTTTTAATAAAGCAACTAACTAACAATTGAGCCTTATTTAATTTATTTATTATTCAGAAAGAAGCACAAAAAATGGAAATAAAGGTGTACTTATCTTTGCTTGCAGCTATCAAATCAGCTATGAAGCATAGCATAGGCTGTGTTAAAAAAAAATTGAATTTAAAACTATGTCGCTTTTCAACCTGTTACAGTATTTGGATATAAATATCATTTTCCTTAAACACATCCGAATTCTAGAACACAGCATGAAACAGTGTATGCATATATATATAGATTAGAAGAAAGATCCAATCTTTTTTTTCCCTTTTTGGGATCGAGAAGTGGAATTTAGAAAAAAAAGATTGAATTTTTTCTTTTTTGGGTTTGAGAAGTGAAATTTATGCTTGATTGTATCATTTGAGTAAGATTAAGGATGATAATGAGATTACAAAGTTTGGTTAAAGATGAAAATTGTGAAGAATAATAGTTTGCTATTTGCCTGTTGGTGCACCGCAGGTGTAATGCAAAAAGGGCGATGGTCAGATGAAGCAGCCAAAAGATGCACAGTAGAATACAGTAGGGTGTTAAGGCAATTATGATTGAGAACATCGTCAGTTTAATGACAAAGCAGTAATTAAATAAATAAATAAAGTAAAAATTTCATCATTTTCCTTTCCAACTCCGTACAGTCAAACGTTCTTGCTTAGTACAGTGGAGTCGAGTTGAGTGAGTGGTAAAGGAAAATAAAAGAGAATTCATAAGTCATCCATTTCATCTCCTTCCCTTTTCAATTCCAATCCAAAAAAGAAACAAGTTTCATTCTCAGCTCTTGGTAGCACAAGAAACAAGAAAATCATGGGAGATGGAGGTGCAACTAACGAGATAATGGTAGTGACAGGTCCAGGTCAAGGCCACCTTCAACCTTGCATGCACCTCTGCAACCGCCTCACTCAACGTAATTTTCATGCTACCCTCGTTCTCTCTTCCACTCTCGTCTCTTCGCTTCCCTCCTCTTTCGCCCAAAACCCCCTCACTTCCATCGCTCCCATTGCGCCCTCATCAATGCTCATCCCTGCATCAGACCCGCTCAACCACCAATCGGCCCAAGACCTCCGCCACCGCCTCCTCCTCGTCGCCCAACTGCCTCTTTGCGCCATCGTTGACTTCCAAATGAGCTGGACTAGTCCAGTCTTTTGGGAGTTTGATATCCCCATCATCGCTTTGTTCACATTTGGGGGCTGTGCCGCCGCCATGGAGTGGGCAGCTTGGAAGCTCCAAGCTGGCCACCTCTTGCCCGGCGAGTCCCGCCCAATCCCTGGATTACCTCAAGAAATGGCCATCACCTACTCCGATCTCAAAAGAAAACCATTCGGCCGTGGAGGAAGGGGTCCCCCTAAGCCCGGCGACCGCCCTCCGTGGGTCCCAGAGATTGAAGGCTCCATCGCATTGATGTTCAACTCGTGCGATGATCTCGACGGTATCTTCATCAAATACATGGAGGATCAGATGGCTCTGCCGGCATGGGGCGTGGGCCCACTCTTGCCTGATAAGTATTGGCAGTCGTCGGATGCGGATGCGGCGTTAATTCGCCACCGAGAGTCTAGCAGACGGGAGTCGAATATCACCGAGGATGAAGTCATCGAATGGTTAGAATCCAAACCACGTGGATCAGTACTGTACGTGGCCTTTGGCAGTGAAGTGGGACCGACCACCGAGGAGTATAAACAGCTGGCTAAGGCACTAGAAGAGTCGAGGCGACCGTTCATTTGGGTCATAGGAGCAGCTCAGAGTCGTGAGGCTGAGGCTGAAGGGTTGGATCGAAAGGTTGGAGATAGAGGGCTGATAATACAGGGATGGGCACCCCAGCTGGTGATACTGAGCCACGCTTGCACAGGCGGTTTTTTATCTCATTGCGGTTGGAATTCCACCATGGAGGCTATTGGACTTGGGGTGCCCATTTTGGCATGGCCCATTCGAGGTGATCAATTCTACAATGCCAAGTTGGTGGTTAGCCATCTGATGCTGGGATATAGAGTTGCTGATGATTCATCACGAGTGGTTCAAAAGGATGAGCTAGTCAGTGGAATTGAAAGGCTGATGGGAGATGAAGAGATGCGCCAGAGGGCATCTGCTATCAAGGCAAAATTGAAAGACCATGGGTTTCCGGCAACTTCTGAGGCTGCCTTGGATGCTTTTACTGCTTTTGTGAAAAACCTATCACGCAATTAATTACAAGCCTTTTTATCTGTTGTACGATGCAGATTGCTACTGCTCATTGCATGCTACATTGTGTGCTTTTTAGAAAAACAAACTCAACCTTCTTTCGTTGTTGTCAGTCAGCCAGCCAGCATGTATGTATTACAAAAGCTAGAGCTAGAGCAAGAGCTAAGGGGTTTTACCAACAAAACTGCACCGTAAAAGGTTTTGTGGTCTATAGATATCAGAGTTAGGGCAAGGGCCGAAATGCTCGTACATGCAAAAGGGTCTCATCAATCCCCGTTCTTCAGGTATAAATATGAAAGCTTTTGTCAATATAGAAAACGAACTGATCCGATGTCAAGCTTCAGAAGCAAGAAATGTACTAGCAGACCTGGAAGACGTTGGGGTTAAGCCTCAAAATCAAATTAAATGAAGGTATAGAAAGGCATCTTAGCTTCCTAACCTGAGAAAATGTGGCCAGTCTTATCTGCGAAAGAATAATTCCTCTCACCGGCAAATCTTGAGCACGAAAGTGTACAAAAATTAGGAAAAATCACCCACTCTTAAATAAATGCTTTCATAAATCTGCTACTCATTGGATGAAGAAAATAGTGAAGAAGATTAACAAGGAAGCAAGGGGTAATGTTTCCAATCTATTAAGAAAGCAAAAATTGACTTCAATTGCAAGACTGGGTTTCCCTTTTGGAAGAATGAAATTGCTAGTTCATCTCTAGTTGTACAAACTACAGAGACTATGATGTACAGCGCATCCAAATGCATATTATAGAATGTAATTCGACTTTCATTCAAGATTACATGTATTATCAGTTTATCACCGCAAAGAAAAGCACCTCCAATGCAATGATCAGCATAAAACATATAAAAACAATAAAACGACATTGTACAAAGTTACAAACACAGTTTTACATTATTACAACCGACTTTATAAGCACTTATCCAATTCTATGTTGGATTAATGCGTTTTATTTCTCTAGGCACGAAGGAGAAAACAGTGGACGTTATGCTATAACACGAGTACAATGAAATTCATTTATCTGCTGTAAACTGGTAAGAGGCATAAGAAAGGGTACCATTGCTCCAGCTGTGATGAACGAGTTTGGCTTTGGCATTTTCACCTGCAGCGCCCATGGCCACATGCAGCGGATAAAAGTGGTCTGGCCAAGGATGAGCCTTTTTTGCGTGCGGAGCCTTCACGTCAAAGTGATTTACATCTTCATATCTACACAAGAAAGATAGGTACAAATGTTTAAAAACAGAGATACTACTGTTTAATTTGATAAAATAGCCTTGTACATAGAAAAGTCTAAAGTTTTTGAAAACGGGAGCTTTAGCTTGTGGGTAGCACATGTTGAAGGCAGAATGTGAACAAATTTTGAAAGTTTACCTTCCTTGAAGAAGAGCATCTTGAAGCCAGGCATCAAACTCTAAAGCCCAAGGCGGGGAAGGGACTTGGGGGCCATGGGATCGGATCTCTCTCAAGTTGTGAGTAGTAGAACCTGAACCAATGATGAGGAAGCCTTCGTCCTTGAGAGGGGACAACGCCCGGCCCATATTAAAATGGTAGGTGCCATCACGACGAGACTGAATGGAGAGTTGACAAACGGGGATATCAGCCTCAGGATACATGAACATCAAAGGAACCCAAGCCCCATGATCAAGCCCCCTTTTCTTATCCTCATGAACACGCGTAAATCCAGATTCCATCAGCAGTTCCTTCACCCTCTTCGCCAACTCTGGAGCTCCTGGTGGCGTATACTTGAGCTGACAGAGAAATGATAATAATACAACCCTTGTATTAGAGAATGAATTTATTTATAATATCGAGGAAGATGAAAAAGATTATGCATTTGAGTTGATAACAGAACATAAAATTCATAGATTAACTACTCTGCACCCATATGAATGTGTATGATGATGGTCAAATTAAGTTAAAAAATAGAAACAGAGAGAGAAAGGTGTCAGTGTTACCTACCTTGTACATGGGTTCAGGAAAGTTGTAGAAGTCGTAGATGGTGTCGTTGCGATCCACGACGTTAACGGCGGGCTCAGGGGTGTCCCAGTGGCCGGAAATCATAAGAATTGCCTTTGGCCTCTCTTTGTAGACATCAGTTTGCCAGGACTGGAAGAAATGCCTAGCCTGTATGCTCTCGTCGATGGACATCATGGGCGACCCATGCGACAAGTAAAAAGTCTCCCTCACTCCCATTTCTGTTTTAAGATTCACAAACAACAGCCAGGCAGATGCACGGCGACAAAGGCAGGCAGAGACAGAGAGAGGAGGAAATTTGGGATTTATTTTCTTTTTTTTGGTCAAATGGGATTTTTTTTTCCTTTTTTTTTTAACAAAGGATTCTATTTTATATATTTACTTTACATATATATTCGTATTGACGTTGCTGCTCATCATTAACATGAGTGCATATAAGTTACTATTATTTATTTTGTGATAGCAAGCAATTGCCTACCACTTACTGCCCTTTTATTTTTCATTCAATAATTAAATAACAATGAAAAATTTTTAGAAAATAAATTACAATATGCAAAATTAGAAATACTCATAAAAATTATTCGAGCTATTAATGGTTTTCTAATTGAAAGACAACTAATTCAATTAAGGCAAGGAGCACTAAATCTAATTGCCTGCTTAAATGAACAAAACATATATGATCCGTAGAAGATTTCCCTTAAAATTCCTCTACTTTCGTCTTCTTGTTATTATTATTTGACTCCCAAAAAAACAAAAACCTATGATTTTGGCCCATATCCCTTGCGGTAGCTGGCACCTCACCAAACACGCGCCCCTACACACACCCAAACCCCACTGTAACTCCTCGCTAGCTTCTTTGGCAATCATACATACAGGTATGTGTCCGTAGGCAAGCACAAGCACAAGCACAACCACACACAGTTGTCCACCAACTGCCACTCGCCACAGCAGTGTAGATTTGCTACAACATGCAAAGCACTGGCAGTAACCATTTAGTTAAAGCCTGAAGGAAAATGAGCTGCAAAATCAAAGTCTTCACTGTACTATTGTCCAACAATTCATCCATTTGAATATTGTACAGTAAAAACAATTGTCAGCACTTGTGTTCTGCATTCATATAAACCCATCTCCAGCACATACCTTGATTGCCTTCCCCTCCAAAAAACCAAACAGGGTCAAGCAACCAATCAAACACCACATTCGCTGAACATCGCTTACAGTTAAAATTCTAAAATTTTACAAAATCTCTCCAAACACTTTGAGATAAACTCCATCAATCAAATCCAAGTTTCAAGTTAAAATAAAATCAATCTAGGATAAAATAACTATACTAGAACGACAAGTACGGGTCATATGTTATATGACACATGGCACACGGGCCACCTACCCCTACGCAACGCTCCTCCACTTTGCAACCGTTGAGGATGCTCCTTACAGTGCACATCCTTCACAGTCCTTATTCACAAACACGGCATTTCCTCGACTCACCCGTCACCTTCTAATTCCAAATACGGGCTATCCTATGAAAGAGTAATTATTTTACCTTAAGTCCTCCTCCGCCTCTTGCTCTTAGATGCTCGCTTCTAGTTTTCAACAATTTTGCAGCACCATAAGCCCTAAGTTTTTGAAGAATCCTCCTCTCACTCACACGCAACATGAGAGAATGGTATAACTTTCTGTCCTTCTGGCTACACTTTTTCAGTGCTTCACTATCATGCTTCATTGAACTTGAACCGTACAAACTCTCCCTCTCGTCAGCAAGCCACAAAAGAGCACTACAAACATTTTCTGTCAGCAACAAATCTTTATTAAGTTCCGATCCTTTATCCAGCGAGATGTTGCATTTTTCTGACAAAATCATGCCTATGGATTCTTTATGTTTCTTTGAAGTTGAAACTGCTAAATCCAATATATGATAGTCCGCCTCTGGTAACAACATTATGAACAGCAACATCAACAGCTCAACTTGGGGATGCCCATTAAATGAGATCTCAAAGTACTCTGCATTCTCACTAACACATCCAGAGCCATCTAATTTTCTCCAAAGAGACAGTCTTGCTCTACCGTACCTGTTGGAGAACAATGATGAACTCCATTTAAGTACCAAATCCAAGTCGATATTGACAATATCATATGGATTGTCTGTCTCTGTGAATCCATATCTATGAAGCAATCCAGCATTACCTGCTGACCCGTATGTATTGAAGACCTGCGAGGAGATAAATACAAATATAAGAAAAGGGCGTTTGTTTATTCTACAATAAGAAAGCATATAGGACTGAGGTATAAATCTCGAATAAAACAAGTCTGCACTACCTGAATTTCATCATGAAACAATAGTATTATATTATTGATTAAAAAAAGTTAAAGTTTAGGCAAGCATAATATAAGAATCAGATAAGAATAAAAGAAAGACCTCAGCTCCAGCCTTGACATCTTTGACCATAATCATTTCCAACACCTTGGGATCTTCGGGAGTGCACCCGAATGTACTTGTTGATACTCCATCAGTAAAAGAATGGTTGGTGTTGCTGCTGCCATCATCATCAGACTCAGAATCTGAGGACCCACAGGTAAAGTGCACATCTTCGGCTCCAGTCTTGTGATTAAAACTGTATTGGGATGGATTTAAAAGTTATACAAAGATCAGTGAAAAGAAAATGGTTGGAGACATGATATGTGATAATGGTAACAACACGATCAGAAAACTGTAGATAAACCACCCATGGTACTATGAACATAAAATGTCAAGAATGAATAAACCATCTCGAAGTAAGTAGGCATACTTACAGGTCAGCCAAAGGAACCATTCCAATCCCATGATGATCATCAATTTGAAAGGATCGAGAAGCAATGAGACTCCTCGCAGCAAAATATTGGTCAGCACCAAAAAAAATTGGATTAAGATGGTGGGCATGAACAAGAGGCAGTATGCACTCTTTCCAATCATCATACATAAGAGCTTTGTCTTCCTTCACAATCTGCCTAGAAGAGTAGAAGAAATTACAAAAGGCAGAAAAAAAAAAAAAAGAAGCAAGGGAAAGCAGTTTGCTTTTCCTGATAAACACAATCAAATAGTTCAGTTCAGTTCAGTGTTGCAGCGATTAAAGGAATTAAAAAAAATGGTAAGCTGTACCTTGTGGAGCTCACTGCCACGAAGAAAGTGATGGACTTGATCAGGTGTCCATAGCAATGGCAAGCATTCTCTATCGGGCAAGAGGTGAAGGTAAGCAGCCCAGGGAGATCGGTGGCCTAAACTAATCTCGTACATAAGAGCAAAGGAGAGACCCAAGCAACCGGTGAGGCCGGCATCTCGGATGATGGAGCACGCCCCGGTGGTGATGATGGTGAGGCAGGCGGTCTTTGGAATGGAGGCAACGACCTCCCCTTCCTTCAAGTCTCTAAGTGCTTTGACGGAAATGATTTGTTCAGGAGTGTCGATGAATTGGAGAGCATCTATGCCCCATTGAATGCTTTGGGACTTCATCCAACGTTTGAATGCTCTCAATCGCCTGCTGCTGCTGTTTGTTTTTTTGTTTTTTTTATAATTATTATAAGGAGAAGGAGTGGTGAGCGTTGGATTACCGGGAAATGCATAGGATAAAAATAAATAAATAAATAAATAGAATGAGTGAGCGGGGTACCTGGAGCTGGTAGCCATGAGCTTGCTTTGCTTGTTTCAAGTTATTACGGCCGCTGCGGCTGATTTCTTCTCCTCTGTTAGCCATGGCATAGGGTTGAATGACTGTTTGTTTTGATGCTAATGGACCGGACCCAATATAATCCAAGGCTTGTGTTGGAAGTGGATCAGGAAACGGGCCCAATGGTGAGGCAAAGGCGGAGAATGTTGTTTTTGGTTTTGGTTTGTTTATAACAAGAAAAAGAAGAAAGAAGAAAACGAATGAAAGCGCACAGGGACACACAACGCACACAGACTGAAATCGAAGCACATCGCAGCAAAGGTAAGGGACGCTGGCTTGCTCTGCGTTTGGTGGAGAAAGAGAAAGGTACATGAATCTCTACTCTTCTTCGGCTCTTCTCTTTATTTATTTCCGTCGTCTTCTTCTTTTTGTTTCTTTTCTGTTCTTGAAAAAAAGAGAAAGAGAAAGATCTGTGAATTGCGCTTAAATCAATTGCATGCCTACTTTTTCTTCTCAAAGTTCAAATTTTTTTGTTGAAACTAAGGCAGCGCAGCACAGGACAGGTTCATGAATTACTTCCTCTCCTCTCCTTAATTTTATTGATGGCAGGCTCTCTACGTTTATTTACTAAATACTTCAAAGAATTATTGTTCTTCTTTTCTCCTTTTGTATAATACCATTTCCAATTCTATCTCTTTATTATCTGCAAGAATTGCAATTACTTCTTTTGTTCTTAGCTTTGCATTTTTCTTTTTCATTTGCCTTATAAAAAGTTTTTCCCTCTTTCTGCAGTGTCACTTGGCAAATCCTTCATTTTATTGGAGGATAAAATACCACCTACCCACCCACCCTTCCTCCCATGCATTTCTCCTATTTCTATTGCCACACCTAACTGAGTTGGTTTCTAGTTTTAGTTGTTGCAATGAGTGGTGCTCCTAAACGATCTCATGAAGAGGGTGGTCACTCCTCTTCTTCTAAATACCCCCTCGAAGATCCTCCTGCCTCATTTCCTAAGCTCACATCTTCCGAATACCATCCCTCTTCCTACGACATCCCTTCTGATGCCCGAATTGCAAAAATCCCTCGTAGTGACTCCTCTCGTGATGTCGATAGAAGATCTCCTTTGCATTCTGTCTATCGACTGCCATCCTCCTCCAGTGATTTGCATATAGACACACATTCTCTTGCTTCTGAAAGCAGGTTGGAATCAAGGGATTCCAAGGACAGCAGAGACCTCTCCCGAGATCCCAGGACTGACACAAGAGAGCTGCACAATGAGCCTAAGAGGGATTCTCAAACTGCCAAAAGTGAGAAAGATTTAAGGTTTGACAACAGAGGTGATGATAGTAAGGAAACCATAAAGTACGACAAAGATGCTTATAATGATCCCAAGAATGACACCAAGACGGACAAGGATGCCTTTAATGTCACGGCCAGTCAGTTGAATTGGAAAGAATCAAAAGAACATCATAGAGGAAAGAGGTATTCTGAATCCCCTAGTGGACATGTAGATCCTTGGCATATATCACGCGGCAACTCCCAGGGTGCAATTGACATTGGAAAGGAACCCTCAACAATTGAAGAGAGGGATTATGCAGAAACACATGAGGCAGTTGGCGAGAACAAAGTTGATTTAAAAGGTGAGGATAGATTTAAAGATAAGGATAGGAAAAGGAAGGATGTAAAACATCGGGAATGGGGTGACAGAGACAAGGAAAGAATCGATCGTAGGAGCAGCATTCCACTAGGTAATAGCAGTATTGAGGGCAAAGAATTAGGGAGGGAAGAGAGAGAAGCAGAGAGGTGGGAGAGAGAGAGGAAGGATCTCTCGAAGGACAAAGAAAGGCTAAAAGAGAAAGAAAAAGATCATGCCAAGAGAGAATCATGGAATACTGTAGAGAAAGAGGGTTTGTTCATTGAGAAAGAATCAGGGGGTGGATCTCTCAGAGCAACAGAACAGGAAAATTCATCTTTTGATCAGAAAAAACAGAAAGACTTTGATGGATGGAAAAATGTTGATAGAGAAGCTAGAGACAGGAGGAAAGATAGAGATGTTGACTTGGAAGGGGATAGACCTGAGAAGCGCAGCAGGCTATATGAGAAAGAATCGGATGATGGATGTGCAGATGGTGAAGGGGCTACAGAAAGGGAAAGGGAGGTTTTTAACTATGGTGTTCAGCAGCGTAAGCGGATGCTGCGTCCTAGGGGAAGCCCACAAGTAGCAAATCGGGAGCCCCGTTTTAGGCCTCGTACCCAGGAAAATGAAGGGTTTGTGCTACTTCCTTTCTTGATTGGGATTTATTTGGAAGCATATGATTCTGTATTATTTATAGCATGTCAAATGTGCTTTAAAATACCTAATGTGCATGCAATAATTGTTACAATCAAAAAAAAATTTTTACCTTGACCCTAAAAGTTAAATGAACTAAATTTATCAAAATTCTTATCAGTTTCTTTTTATGTATGTTGTCATAGCGTGTTTTTTGTTTATGATGATTTCTGCATTTTATTTGTTATAGTACTAGGATTAGTTTAATCAAGTTTACTTCATCATCAGATTAGAATATTGTTAAGAGAATTGTGGTTGTCTTCAAATTTTTGGTTTTTATTTATCTTTAATTATTGAAGTGCATTTGCTGATTGTTGATTGATATTTGTGTAGTGTAAAGATTAACATCCTGGTGCTACCATTTTTTACTTGATAATTCTTTTTCTTTTCCTGTTTATAAATGCCTGGCTAAATTTATTCCAACTCTTTTCCACTTTATTTGCAGATCTCAAGGTGAACTCTTGTATTTCATTTTTTTTGGATCAGAAATTTATCTGCATGCTGTGGTCAACAAGCGTTTGTGACTTGGTACCCTGATATTTAATCTTGCGACTGGGAAGTATCTAATAGCACTTGTTCTCAAGTTACAAGAAAAAAATTGTGCTTCCGTTCTTAATTCCTTCTTCTTGAAGGAGTTTTTTTTTTTTTTTTTTTTTTTTTTTGGGGTAATTGTTATTGTCGTTCTTTTTTCTTAATTTCCTGGATCCCCTGAAATTAGTTGTTCCCTTCCTATAGTATTTAAACCTTTTTCTTGTGTAAATCCCTTGAGCCTTTTTAAAGCTTGTTACGTTTTCTTTCTTTGTATTTTTTTTCCCAAAGATATGGCTCTTGACACCCTTAAAATTCCTTAAAAGGGTTACTCATATGCGTATACCATTTGTTTTCTTCTTCGACAGATTTCCTGATTTTGTATATTTGTACTTTCTTTTGTACACAGATTTGTGTCGTTTGAGTTATTATTTTTGTGGTGAATATGGTCATTAGGCACTATATCGTGGATAAGGGGAAAGGGGATGATAACACCAAATGCTATGAGCTATTGTTTCTTTTGCATGGCTGTTAAATTCAAGGGCTATTGTTGCTTCAGGAAAATCAGAGGTGTCCTCTGTTGTTTATAAAGTTGGCGAATGCATGCAAGATTTAATAAAGTTATGGAAGGAAAATGAATCATCTCAGACTGAAAAAAATGGTGAAAGTACTCATAATGGTCCCACTCTTGAAATTAGAATACCAGCGGAACATGTGACTGCTACAAATCGGCAAGTAAGAGTCTGCTACATGACATGCATGCCATTTTGTTAGCTCTTTTATTGTGATCACACACATGCTCATGCAGGCACAGACAGACAGATTTTCAAAGAAAAATTTGTGAAGCTTTACGTATTACTTAAATCTAGTTATAAGTGTGTTGGTTCAGAGAATTTGAGCTTGAAATAGAGTGAATAACGACCAATTTTGTCTTTTCATTATTATTTATCAAGAAGATGACTCATGATCATCATCAGTTACATTTTCCTCATGTTTTGTGTTATATTTATTGGATCTTTTATTCCAATATTCAATATTAGTATTGGCATTTTTTGGGTTATCAATCTCTCCATGTTGATAATAACATATCTACCTCAGAGTGCTATTTAATTTAAATTCTTATCAATCTTTCTGAGTACTTTAAGTTCATCCTCTGTAGGTGAGAGGTGGCCAGCTATGGGGAACAGATATATACACAGACGATTCTGATCTTGTTGCTGGTATGTGAAAATGAGGAATACACTGTCATATTTTTCCTAGTCTAGAATTTGTATTATTCGATAGTACTTAGATGCAGAAACAAACACTCATTTGCAACTTGTGGCAGTTCTGATGCATACGGGCTACTGCCGCCCTACTGCCTCTCCTCCTCCGCCTGCCATCCAAGAGTTGCGTGCAACTGTCCGAGTGTTGCCTCCTCAAGATAGTAAGCCATATTAATTTAGATTTCTGATACGGGCTTATGGTTGATCATAGCTTTAATATACATAATGGTGACATGTATATGGAAATAGTGCATATTCCATTGTTTTTTCCTCTGCCCAAGTAATGGATAATATTTTGTTTATGCTTATCTTGATATGAAGTGCTCTGAATTGAAATATTTCTTTGATTATTAAACCAGAAATAAATTGTGGAATATTGTATATGTCTTAAGCATGTCTTATTTGTCTTTTAATTTGATATTTTGTTTCGTGTTAAGCATGAGGAGGACTGTTTTGATATGGATAACAAGGTTTGCCATATACTGTCAAAGAAGAAATTTTGCACTTACAGCTCTCCTAGTGATTTGCCTCTTTGCATTTTACTTTATTAGATTGCTTTTCCTCGGTAGTCTTTTCCTCTTCCATTGCTCTATATTTTGCACTAGTTAATAGAGCTTAATAAGGTCTCACTGGAAGTGGGCATGATTGTCTGATTTTTCTTTTTAAATAAACATACATATGAAGGCTCTTTACAAGCAACAAGCTCTCTCTAGGTAAGTGTATGACTATTTTGTTTGATTTGAGTGGCAGAGGCTTTCACAAGCACTGCCCAAGCAGATGACAAGGCCATCACTAGGATTGGGCATGTTCGTATATTCTCTTACAAGCATAATGCATCTCTATGAACTACAAATTTGTTTTATTTGAGAGATAGAGAGGGCCTTATTGGCATTTATGCACAAGTGTGTCGTTGGGGTCATCATTTGTAAATGTGAAGAAAGAGGGTTAGGGATTCTAAAGATCTCAATAAGATAAACACATTTACTAAAGTGAAAGAGTAACATAATAAACTGCTTCAATCTGACAAACTGAAGTTTCTTAAATTTTCTTGGTGGAGTTTCCAAAAAGCAAGAGTGATGGATAAATCTGTTTTAAGCTTTTTTTTGTTTTTCCTTTTTTGTAAGTTAAAGCATGCCATTAAATCAAATGAGGTTTACCAGATTGAGAAGATGAAACTTCAAAAGAGTTGTTTGCTCTTATCTTTTCTCTGGCCAGGCTTGTCCCTTCTAACTTTCTTGACTGATAATCGACCTTTGTCATCAGCTGCTGTTCTGCTCCTACCTCCAATCAAGTTGAGACTTCAAAGTACAACTAATGGGCTACCTTGCCAATGATCATTGTTTTTGATATAGTAGCAAAAGTGTTTTGTTAACAATTGAGTTGGTAAAATCATGATATTCCCATCAGTATATCATATGACTCTCAAACCTGAATGAAGTATTTCATTAACTTTCTCTTTCAATCATTATTATGCTTTATAACTTTGTTTAGTGTGCCAGGCTATACTTCTATGCTGAGAAATAATGTTCGGTCCCGTGCCTGGGGAGCTGGAATTGGCTGTAGCTACCGTGTAGAGCGCTGCTGCATTGTGAAGGTGGAAAAATTCCCCTTGTTATTATTCTAATACATTTGTTGATGGAATTTTGAAATTCTGGATCTGGATTGATTAAGTTTATTTATGGAACTGCTGCTTATCATTACATTGTTGTTGTTACTGCTGTTATTATCATTTATTTCTGCAAAATCTGCAGTCTATAACAACCACTATTAACAGTTTTGGGAATTACAATTACAAGTTGGGTTAAACATCTAGTTATACATTCATTTTACCATCTCTTGTTTTGTTTTATTTCAGAAAGGAGGTGGTACCATTGATCTTGAGCCTTGTCTTACACACACATCAGCAGTCGAGCCTACTCTTGCTCCTGTGGCTGTTGAGCGGACAATGACTACAAGGGCTGCAGCTTCGGTACTTCCTGCATCTTTTTACCTTAAAGATGTATTTTCTTGAGTTTTGTGACGTGCCTGCATATTCCATCTTTAGGCTTTTTCTGTTTGGAAATAAAAGTGAATGCATCTGATATTTCTTGTAATTCCTCAATCTGATCTATGCATAGGTAGAACTATTAGTGTTTTGTATTTGGGTTAGGTGGCTTTGTAATCTACAGTTATATGTCATATCATAGGTAAAAGTGTAAGTGCGTACTTGAGTTTGGTGGCTCTGATATCTACAAGCATATATCATAGCATGACTTGCAAATTCTATTTGGCATAAACAAGTATTTGGAATCATTGATGCATTGAAAATTTTTAGATTTTAGGTTTTCCCTTAAAAAATGAGTGGATGGTGGGTAACTAGTCAAAACATAATGTTCTTTTCTATGAAAATGCCCCACAAAGCAAGCAAGGATGCCACTTACAATCAAAAGACTAGTAGCATTAAATAAATTTGGAAGATGAGTAGGATTTTATAATTATCAAGTGATCTTTTGGATAATTTTAAGAACAAAAGAATACAAAGATTCACATCTTTGAAATTCTTAAGGCAGGTTTTGGTTATTTGCACCATTTACAATTGGGTCCATACTTGTATTTACGGTACAGATAGAGATGATGGAGATCATTTTTACCAGGAATTTTACCAAAGTGGGAAAAGATGAGAGCATTTCAAGGATCCCTGCCAACCTGTCAATTAAAGCTGCCTTTGTGTGAAGAGTTTTTTTTTTTTTTTTTCCCTCTCTCCTTTGACATTCTAGTAAGAGGATGACCTTATCTAGAGGAAGCTAATTCCTTTCTTCTGTCCTTGGACCACTTAAGAAATTGAGAAAATATAATGTTTTCTGGAAAAAAAAAACACACACACACACCTCCACTGAATTAAGTTATGAGCATATTTCATCAGATGATGGTGTGTTGTATTCACAACCTCTACAATTTTTCTAGCTGATTGGTGATTGTTCATTGCTTTCTTATCCCTTTAAATTTCTTTATTGAGAATCATATTGACAATATGAACAGCTAACATTTGCTGCTTGTGTTAGAAGTAGGCATGCTTGTTCAGTCTTGTAATTAGTAATTCAATGATCAATGACTATAACTGATTTAAACAATCACATGGTTCCTTCTGTTATCAGGTAAATTTGTTTACAACCACTTCCTGTTCTCCTGTAATTTTGATGAGCTTTTGTGTTGGCTTTTTTCTTTTAGAATGCATTGCGACAACAGAGATTTGTTCGTGAAGTTACAATACAATACAACCTTTGCAATGAACCATGGTACACATAATTTCTTTTTTCATAACTGCAGTGTGGTTTTAAAGATCTATATAGGATTTGAAGAAATTATATATTTCTTGGAATGGAAACTGGCCTTGCTGTTTTCCAAATCTTCTTTCGAATTAAAAATGAATGTTCACAAAATGTGTTGATATTTTCTCTTTTGCTCATCACCTTTCATGCTTGAAAAATGATTTCAGGATAAAGTACAGCATTAGTATTGTTGCTGACAAGGGTCTGAAAAAGCCTCTATATACTTCTGCACGATTGAAGAAGGGAGAAGTGTTGTATTTAGAAACACATTCGTGCAGGTATCTGGTTTCTGTGGTGCTTTAGCTAGCATGGCCATAGCTATATCTAAGGAGTTTGGAGTGTTTTTATCATTCTTTTTCTTGTAAATTGCATTTAGCTTTTGAATTTTACATTTTCATATGTATTGCTCTTAGGTATTCTAGACAGAAAGAGCATGTTTAAACCTTTCATCTCTCATCTGTATTTTGCTTAATTGAGTCCCTGCATAAACTGATCCCCATTTGGTTTAAGATGAATACTAGGAAAATGAACAAGGATATTGCCCCAGTATGACATCTGATCCTATGTTGACAATGGCATTTAGCTTAGAAGGAACACTGCAAGGTCAATGCTAACTTCTGTTTGGGATTTGGGCATAACCTTCCCTGTTCATTCTCCTAGGGAATGCAAAGGCTCAATGCATTATGAAGTTCTCCATTGTTCATGTTGCTTTCTCTGACAGGCTACTTTGTATATAATTGAAGTTCATTTGATATCATGGGTTCATCTAGTGTCTTCTTGGCAATGTTTCAATTCAGCATTTTGAGCCATTATCTGTAGGTATGAGCTTTGTTTTACTGGAGAGAAAATGGTGAAAGCTACCCAATTGATTTATGGACATGAAGAAACAGAAAGGTCTCATAATCACCACCTACACTCCTCAAACGGTGAAAAAACTGAATCTGATAGCATACTCATTGATGTATTTCGGTGGTCAAGGTGTAAGAAGCCCCTCCCCCAGAAGGTCATGCGTTCAGTAGGGATCCCCCTACCCTCCGATTATGTTGAGGTATCTGACAAATTCTCTCCCATCAACTTCTTTGCATGTTTGAGGGACAAAATTTTTAATTCACAGTTGTTTCTATAACCGATGGAAGGTAGCTTAACGCAAGTTACACCTGTATTTGTAAGAAAAAATCTGATGCCAGCCTGAACTGTTGTATGGGGAAAAAGAAATTGCCTTTATATTTTTAGTATCTGTTATCTCTTCTGACATCCATAATGGCTGGTATTCGTGAGAGATTTTCAAGTTTTGTTTAAAAAAGTTTAGATGTGCCAACTTGTTTTCATTTCATAGGAAAATGATTAGTTTATTGTCATGGCTTTTCAATGGATTATTACAGTTTATTCACTGGCAAGTGTTCTTACTCGAGCAGGTGTTGGAGGAAAATCTTGACTGGGAGGATGTGCAGTGGTCACAAACTGGTGTTTGGATAGCCGGAAAAGAATACACACTTGCGAGGGTGCATTTTCTGTCTCCAAACTAGCTGTACAACTTGCCTTCATGTACCAATCATATTGGATTTTAAATGATTTAAATGTTAAATTGCAAGGTTATTGTTAGTGTCTTGTGTTCTTTAAATTCTGTGGCTTTACAGCATACGAGATTAAATTAATTGTTGGAACTTGATAGGATTTGTTATAACTTATATAATGTACTACCGTTGGGCCGTGGATTATTTTAAAATGTGGAACGGGTACGAAAATATGTTTTTACATCAAGAAAATGGAAGAATATGGCAAATAAAATGCATAACAAATTCAACTGAGTTGAATAATTGTCTTGTCTCTGTTAAACTTAATGTTACGAATTTGAAGATCATGGTTATTAATTATGCTATATTCTTTATCTTTGTATGGTTGATTTTTTTAACTTGAACACGTAAAAGAAAATACAAAAGATATGAAATTTGAACCCCAGCATCAAATAGGGTTGGTAACTGGCACATATTCGCTTCGAAATCTTGATTAAGGACAAAAGCAGTTGGATCCAATACATAAATATATGCCTCAATACATCAATGCAGGACTCCCAAGGTTGCAGCAGCAAAAAGAAGGGTCGATTTTTCACTTGTAACACAAATCAAATATCAGTTAAAGAATACTACATGACTCTTAATTGTTGCATTAATCAGTTTTCTCCTAAAAGCTATAACCATTTTGCTACAGATTAATCACCATAACAAGATTTACAAAAGCTGTTTACCAACTGATATTTGCGAAGCCAATCACCACTGATCCCATTTGTTTATGAAGTCATTCCACATTGCCGCTGCAATTGACTCTCGTAATGAGAAAGCATTTTGCTCTTGAATGGAGGATGCCAACTGCATTTCAGGTTGATCATCAAAATCAGACAATTCGTCCACTGCTACTCCCTCGATACCAGAAAATAGCCAATCATTTCTTTCCTCACGCCTGATGTAATTATGTAAAACACACGCAGCAATTACTATATCCCTTTGGATATGAAATCCATACTGGGGGGCCAGTTTGAGGATGGGAAAGCGGGTTTTCAGCACATTAAAAGATCTCTGAATTACATTCCTAAGATAACAATGACGGTGATTGAATAGTTCTCTTGCATTTCTAGGTAACTGATTAGCACCTCTAAATTCATGAAGGTTATAGCGAACTCCTAGATATGGAGCAATAAATCCTACCATATTTGAGTACCCTGTGTCAACTAGATAATATTTTCCTGCCACAAAAAACAAAAAAGAAAAAACAACAGTTAACTAGAGATGATATATAAATCGCATATTTCGGCGCATATCTATGGATAGAGCTGACCACCTCCACATGGAAGCAACCTTCCATGACATTGAAAAGGTCCCAACAAGCATTGACAAGAACTGAACAATACATACATTCAAATATGCTATGAATGAGCATGATATGTAGGAGAACCTTCAGGTATTTGAGGGAAATTCTGATCTGGATCATCGAGGACAGCTCTTAGTACACGTGAATCTGCAACAGAGCCTTCCCAACCTGGATAGACAAATATAAACTGCATATCAAATGTACATGCTGCCAAAACATTTTGTGATAGAACACCTTTCCTGTTGCGAAACCGAGATTGGTCTTTTGCTGGTACATGTGCAGGGATATGCATACTATCTATGACCCCTATGCAATCCTGCTTAGAAAGATAAAGAGAGCAATATAAGAATAATACATCTTAAACCAGAGAGAGATCAAGCTTGCAGATATAAACCTTAAAATATGGGTAAAATCTACTGCTACAAAGAATTTCTCGAGGAGTCATGAGAGACACTGGTTGCAGAAATTCGCGGGAAAGGGATTTAATTGCCTTCAACACATTATTGAAATGCCGGCTAATGGTTTCACCTGAATGTTGAAATCGTTCTTGTATTACTCTGTTGCGTTCGTTATGACCAATGATATTTAGAAAAATTGCCAGCTGCTCTTCTATCATAACACCAGCGGTATCACGTAGCATGCCTCTCTGCCGAAGAGTGTTACATAACTTATAAAAGACACATTTGTCCATCCGAAACATTTCCCGGCACAAATCATCATGACCATCAAGCACTTCAGTCATAAAGCCACTTCCACTAGGTGAAGAACTACAATGAGGCTGCCTGTTTATACTGTTATAGTAGTAGTAGCCTGCAGCTGCTGCAACTAATTCCATCTCATCCAATTCTAAGTCAAAGTCATCCATGCTAGCTGAAGTATCTGTAGAAATTATATCAAATGCAGAATATATGACACAATGCAAGTAGGTAAATATGAATACAGACAAAACACTTGAATGCATCTCTATCACAATCACAAACTATAATTATCATTTATGTACCAAGGTGTTGGGAAAAAATAAACTAAAAAATAAATGGAAGGGGTAGTTCTATCAATGGATCATTAACTGATGACAGCTACTGATCATAAAGTAAACTAGATACAAAAAGTAAGTTCTTCAACAGAACTATTGACCATACAGACCATTTTTTAGTATGGAAATCTAGATGTACAGGACTAATTAGCTGTCTCATGCCATAATGATTTCATCTACAGGAAGCACTGCACTTTCCCTGCAACCATGGTAAACGTTTCTCACTCTTGAGAGAGATAAATGTCTCCCTGGCATTAGGATTCTCAAATAAATCCAAGGAAAAAAAATAAGTCCGTTGATCAACACCTTGCAACTCATCCAGGACTTTGATGCATTTGCTTATGGAAAAGCGGTCCTCATTTTTCATTATTGCAGCAGCCCTCATCTTGGAAGCAGCAGCAATTTCAAGCATAGCGTCCACAATAGCGTCACCAGTAGCCTTACGGCTCCTTTTGCGACGACCAGAAGCAGAGGGCGTTGAAGATTGACGCTTGTTGTGTCCATCCAACATGTTTCCATCGTCACCAGAGCCCGAAGAAGCATCCTCATCCACATAAGTCATCGGTGCAGTAGGATCAACAGACATGACGACAGTCTTTTGATTTCAATGTAAACCGTTTCTTTTTTTTTTTTTTTTTTGGCTCCAACAGCCTTCCTTCCAAAATAACAGCAATGCCCATAATAATTGTAAGTCCCTATAAAATAAAATCTAAAGAGAACATTATGAAGAATCTTCAAAATGCATACAGAAAATACTTTTATTATTATTAATATTTTTCTTTAAACTAAGGGTATTTCTGGGTGATCAAATATAACCCATGCGATTCAAAGTTTTTAAACATAGAGTGACAAATCAAAATTTGTTCTGGTTACTACAGAATTAGCCCTAATCCATATTAACAGAGAGAAATATATCTGCCCATTTCATGTAAACAAGAATGCAGAACCAAAATATCATCAGTCACTTATTCTACATTTTGATACTTCACTAACCTACCTTGAATTCGAACCGTGCTTTTAAAAGAAATGCCACAAGGAAATTAAAAAAATAATAATAATCATGCAAATATCCATATTTTATTCGATCAAATACAAGTTACTAAAAAAATTAATGAAATGAGAAAAAACAGAACTTGCAGCGAACGAGAATGGGAATGGCCAATAAGAACTCACCTTTTTAAAGGAAAGTTGAGCCTTTGCTGCTCTTTGCTTAGTGAGGGTTAGGGTTTTGTTGTTGGCGTTGCATTAGAATTCAGGAAGGAAGTAGAAACCCCATTTCTTCAGGCTACATTTATTAATACCGGAAAAGTGGAAGCCAATTTTTAATAGACCCCTTCAAGTTTATCTATATTGGAATTTTTACCCCTTCACTTTCCAAAATGCAACAATTTGATCTTTTATTCTTTGCACTTTCCCTCGCCTCCCCCCCCAATTTTTTTTTACTAAAGGAAGGTGCAGTTTTACATTTCTTGCCACTTTCAACTTTTTTAAACTATTTCTAAAAAAGAACAAAGCTTTTTAAATTATTATTTATTTTAGGCTAAAAAATGTTTATATTTTTATTTTTCTTTCTATAATCTTACAAATACATTAACAATATCAATATGTAATTATATTCTATTATATATTTCGCTCTAAATTACTGTCAAATAAAATTATTTTTATATGTATCAACAAAATAAAAAGCCTAATTATATACTAATGAACTACTATCATATATTAAATACAAAAATAAAATTCCAACACTTTTTATAAGTTATGTTTTCACAAATTATAGCTATTTGAGAATTAAATATACTAAACTCAAATTAAAAAATTTAATTTAAAATGAAATAGGTGAATTCATGGTGACATAATATAAAAAATAATTTTACTTATAACTAATTTAATTAATTAATTATTTATTTATTTTTATAATTTTTAAATTACCTCAAAAGGATTTTTATAAATACAGTTGACTCGTTAAATTGAAAGTCCGAAACTCAAAAAATCCTGAAAACTAAAAATGACGAAGTTTGAAAGTTCGAAAGTTTGTCCACATGACCTCGCGCGCATACACGACTCATGCTGCTATTTGGCACATCAATATTATTCCTATATAGAAATACTAGGGAAATACTAGGGAGGGCTACGATGAGAAAAAGTAATCTTTAACACCTAGCAGCTAGTCCAGCCATTCTTATTGGAATCAAATGTCTATCGACCCTTTTACTCCTTCCTCTAAAGGCTCAACACCATCTTCCAAATATTCGCAGCTCCTCTTCAGTTCTTGGAACCTTACACATTCGTCACTTTTGAAAGTGTAAAGCAAGTGATAGTTGAAAAATGATGTCTATTGTATTCATGACTTGTGAAATATATACAGTTTGTATAAGATGAGTACAACAACTATAGGAGATAAACATAGTCAATTGATGAGTAGTTACAATAATAAACTGAAGAGATAAACAAAGCTAGATTTTGCCTTATCACAACTATAGGAGATAAACATAGTCAACTGATGAGTAGTTACAACAATAAACTAAATATAATAACTCGAGTTTTTAAATTATTTTATTTTAATAGAATATGCAGTGTTAATAAATTTTAAATATAGATTTGATTATTTATCGATTGATGAGTTTTATTATCATTATTTTGTGTTAATTAGGGTTTCAATATAAATATTTATTTTAAGACTAGTATTTGAATAATTTATTTTTGTAATATACATATTTCTTATTTTATTTTACTGTCATTTTATCTTATTAAATCACATTATTATTTTATGTGTTAATATATATATATACATGCATTAGGGTTTAATATTTATTTAAATGTGTATATTATTATTTTATTATGTGTAATATATTAATATGTGTGTGTGTATTTGTACATGTGTATATTTAAATGTGTGGTTTAGATATACACACACATTATTTTATTAATATAAGGTATTAAACTATAGTATATAATAATATATATACATATAATATATAATATATACATTTACAAAATGAAAACCTCCCTATATCTCTTCTCCCTCCTGATATCCCATCACCACCGTCTACCATCTCGTTTGTCAGCCGTCAGTGTGCCTCTCTGCCTTCCACCGCCTGCTAGCCAGCTCAACCGCCATCAGCCTTCTTCTTCGGCGCCGTTTGGTGCATTTGAAGCTGGAAAACCCGAAATCTTCTCCTCCTCCATTCTCCTCCGTCCAGCCACCAAATTGGATGTTTCTGGTGCCGTTGGACTCCTGGAACTTCGAGGAGGAGGAATCCAAGCTTCTTTCATCTTGAAAACATGATTTGGTAGGGTTTCTAGCTTTATTTCATTTTCGGCCATTCTTGGGTTTTTATTTTTTTTCGATTATTTTTGCTTGATTCATGAGAAATTCCTTAACAAATGTTGTTCCTCTTAGCTTAATCTACATCCTAGAATTTTTGTGTGATTTTTGGGAATTATTTTGATTTTTGTAATTTTTTTATTATTTTATTATTTTCGTAAATTAATTAAATAAATTATGAAATTGTGATTTTTGGTGTTATTGCTGGTTAATATTAATATTAGAATTTAACTTATAATTTTTGTGCATTTTTTTTAATTTTTATAATTATTTTTAGCTTATTTTAGTTTTGAAAATATAGGTTAAATATATATTTAATTAGAAATAATTGGTTAATTAAGTGTATTTGTTGATTTTAATGAATAATATGTTTAGAAAATAATTTTTATGTAATTATATAATTTTTATTGAATTTTTGAATATTTTTAGTATTTTATGTGTATTTTTATATATTAGGGTATTTTAGTAATTTGGTGATAATTTTAGTTGAATATTAAATTTAATTGGTTTTAATATTATTTGAGGTATAAAAATGATTTTTAAAAACTATTTACTAATTTTAATTAATTAATACTATTTTTTGAAAATTATTTTCAAATTATATATAATATACTATTTTTGTAAATAAATGGATTTGTAGTAATTTTTAATATGTTTTGGGACTAATTAAGTAATTTGGATTTATAAAATGAATTTTTATTAATATTTTTGGTATTATCGATAAATATCAATTTTTAATAATATCATATTATTATTAGGGTTTTTAAGTAATTATTGGTAAAATAATTACTTTTGCTGTTTTAATATTTAAATTGCTATATTTTGGTACTTAAAGGGTATTTTTGATATTTATTGAATTTTAATATATTTTATTGTATTTTATTGGTTTGGGATCCCGACCAAGGAGTTGTAAGAATTCTTGTTTAAAGTACACTTTTCTTGCAGGACCGGCTCTACGTTTTAAGTAGAGAGATGTCCATTTTACAGAGAAAGTTCTATCGAATTTTCAGTAGAATTCTCGTAAAATGTAACATCGGGTCTAATTCCTATTCTCTGTTTTTGTTAGCAATCCTAGATCGAATCTTTAGAAGTTAAGTTAGATTTATTATGATTTTCGTGTTATTATTTTATTGTTAGTTGCGCTGAGGCCGAGGCTTAATGGACTAGGCCCGTCAGACCCGTCTCGAGGAGCACACACCTGTGAGTTGTTATTTTATATATGCGTGCATTTAGGTTGCATGTTTTAGAAATATATGTTTTAATTGTATGATTTATGCATAAATGACTTAATAAATGCTTAAGTATATTCTAGGTATATTTTCAGTATATTTTTGGTATATTATGAAATAAATGCATGTTTTTCTTTTAATTAAATCTAAATTACTTTTAAAATATATTATTGGTTTAATTTAATATATTTCATGATTTATTTGAATTGATTTTATGTATATATACTTGAATTATACTTAGTTTATTTTAGGTATATTTCTAGTATATATGTGGTTTATAATGTTATTTATAATGATATCATACATCATTATTTTATGAATGAAATGAGTTATTTTAATGAAGGATATCAATAGAACGTGCTTCCTAGTGGGTAGCGCTAGGACCGAGTACGTACCGATACGATGATAGATTGTAGGTTAAATTACTAACCTATTTATGGATCATGACTTTATTGATTTGATTGTTGTGTGAGGTGAATGAGAGTGTGATTGTTGGAGCTCGGCTGACCTAGTGTCTCGGGGCCAATCACACTAACAGTTAGACTGCTGGAGCTCAGTCGACTTAGTGTCTCAAGGCCAGTCTACTGTCAATAAGGATTAAGTGAATTTATTTGGAAATAAGTGAGTCTGTATGGCTAGAGTAATGTTTGTTGTTATTTGAGGCTGCGATCATTTAGGGTTCTATTTGATCCTTCTTAAACTAATATTTTTCAGTATTATAAATAAAGTGATTTTCAGCATCTGTGTACATGCTTGTATATATATATTTATTATATACATATGATTGATTGCATTTGACATTTAGTAATGCGTGTATATATATTATAACAATTCACTCAGTGAGATTTAACTCCCCTCAATTAATGTTTTTACAGGAGAGTTTTCTTCTTCAGACCTCAGCAGTAGACCTATCTGCTGGATTTCTTCCGCTCCGGCCCTATTATGTAAATCACTTACTTGAATTTTATTTTGTACTCTAGACGTTGCAATAGTAGTTGTATTTGATTCTGTCAAGAGTTGTATTTAATTTTATGCATGTACGAGATTTTAATTCAAAGTGTTTCTCTGAAGATTTGTATTAAGAAATTTTATTTATGATATGAGATGTGATATTATTTTATTAAAGGAAGTTGATGAATTCATTTTATTATTTGAGATTTAATTTTTGCTGAATAAATACTTTATTTATTTTATTTTAGTGTAGGCTTTTCTTTTTAAGGCTTGTTATGGGTTCCGAATTCAAAAGAATTCTCCTCCCCTAGCACCGGTCATGGCCCCTGGTTTGGGTCGTGACACTAAAGAGATAAACAAAGGTAGATTTCGCCTTATCAGCCTCCCTCAAATTGATAGAGGGATGCTACATTCAACTTGTGTCTAAGATTCTAGAATATCAGTTTGAACACATGTTTTGTGAGCATGTCAGTTATCTGATCTTTGGAAGACAAATAGCGAACATAGAGGTCTCGAGCTGCAACCTTTTCGTGCATATAGTGGAAGTCAATTTTAAAGTGCTTGGATCGAGAGTAAAAGATGGGCGTTGTAGTAAGGTACGTCTCGTTGAGGTTATCACACTAGAGCATTGATGTGGAAGAAAAATGACCACTTATTTCAGAGAACAGTGAGCAAACCCAATGCAGCTCAATGACAGCAAATGCAAAAGCTCTGTATTTTGATTTGGTTGAGGAGCATGACACTATTCGTTGCTTGTGTGACCCCCAACTGATAAGATTACAACTGAGATAAATGGCAACACCTGATGTAGACTTTTGATCTTCAACACATCTGGCCTAATCAACATCGCTGTAAGCGGAGATTGTAATGATAGAAGTGGGTTGAATGTGCAAATCAGAATCTATAATGGCCTTGAGATACTAGAGAATGCTTTTTACCATTGACCAATAGGTGTTATGAGGTTGGTGCATAAATTGAGACACCTTATTGACAACATAACATATGTATAACCGTGTTAGAGAGAGGTACTACAAATCGCCAACAACACTACAATAGAGTATGGGATCAGAAAAAATGGCCATCAATGAGAGATAATTTGACCGAAGGGGATGCTAGAATAGAAATGGAGTTGGCACCATCCATGTTAATTTTGACAAGCAAGTTACATATGTATTTATTTTGAGTCAACAACAAACCATTGTGAGTCCAATGTGCCTCTACACCTAGGAAGTAGTGCAATTGACCTGTAATGACTCAATATTTTAAATTATTATAATAATATTATTTTGGAATATACAGTGTTAATAAAATTTAAATTTTAACTATATATTATCATTAATTGTTTACATTATTCGTTTATTTTATTCAAAATATTTTATTTACGTGAAATAATTAATTTGTGAGTTTTATTATTTAAAATACTCAAACTCATTTTCATTTTCATTATTATTATTATTATTATTATTATTATTATTATTATTATTATTATTATTATTATTATTATTATTATTATTATATTGTGTTAATAACATGTGCATGTGTGTATTTGGTCCATGTGTTGTATATATATATGTGTGTGTCACGACCCAAAACAGGGGCCATGACCGGCGTTAGGGAACGGGAATTCTTTCGAATCCGAAACCTATAGCAAGGCTAAAATAAAAAAATAAAACATGCAATAGTAATAATAATATATAATGCAGCGGAAATAAAAATCATAAATATCACAATAACATCTGCACTAACTGGATTTAAATCAAACCTCATCTCATATATATAAATCTTTTAATACAAATCCAGTTCAAATATAATACAATATCTCTTTAACAATTTAATGACTACTGCAGTGTCTAGATAAAATAAAACTCAAGTGAGCAGTTTACATAAAGAAGCCGGGGTGGAAGAAATTCGGCATACAGGCCTGCTACTGAGGTATGATAAAGATGACTCTCCTGAAAAATAGTCAACGGAGGGGAGTCAGACCTCACTGAGTGAATTACTATAATATATATACATGCATACTAAATGACAATGCATACAGTCAACAGTATATAACTAATATGTATATATACAAGCAAATACACACAGATGCAGTAAAATCATTTTATATATTTTATTAAAAATTATCGTTTATGAAGGATCAAATAGAACCCTAGAAAATCGCAACCTCAAACAGTGTTAGACAACACTCTAGCCATACAGGCTCACTTATTCCAAATATGGTCACTTGATCCATTTGGACAGTAGACTGGCCCCGAGACACTAAGTCAACCGAGCTCCAGCAGTCTGACTGTCAGTGTGATTGGCCCCGAGACACTTAGTCAATCGAGCTCCAGCAATCACACTCCCAAATCACATCACACATCAGATAAATCAATTCCAATCAATATTCTCAAACTGGTTAGTAATATAGCCTAAATGCTATAAGCGTACCGATACGTACTCGGTCCTAGTGCTGCCCACTAAGTAGCAAGTTCTATTAATATCCTTCATTAAAATATAAAGCATACATTCATAAATAAATGATGCATGAATTTAAATAACATAACAATATAAACCATATATATACTGGAAATATACCAAAAGTAAACCAGGTATATTTCGAGTATATATACGTCAAATAAATCCAATCAACTTACAGATTAAGCTAGAAATATATTTAAAAATATTTTAACTATAATTTATTAATAAAACATGCATATAATTTAATATATACCAAAAATAAACCAAAAATAAACTAAAAATATACTTAAATACAAATCACATTATTTATGCATATTTAATCAAAATAAAACATATATTTCTAAAATCATGCATCCTAAACACATATATATAAAATAGTAACTCACACTTAGTGCGCTCCACGAGATAGGTCCGATGGGCCTGGTCCACTAGGCCTCGGTCTCGGCGCAACTAAACAAACAATAACGATAAAAAATCAGAATAAACCTAACAGAAAATCCTAGAACTCGATCTAGAATATTAAACACAGAATCGAAATTAGGGTTCGACCGGACATCACGTTTTACGAGAATTCTACCAAAATCCGACAGAACCTCCCCTGTAAAAATGGACATCTCTCTACTCAAAAAGTAGAGTCGGCCCTGCAAAGAAACACACTTCGAAAAATAGGTACAACAATCCATTCACAACCCCTCGATCGGACTCCAAACAACAGTTTGCCGACCGGGGTTCACAATTCACAAAATAATATAAAAAAATACCAAAAATGCCCTCATATCACAGAAATACATTTTATAAGTATAAATTACGTAATTAACCTTAAAGCACAGTAAAAATCGATAAAAACTCATTTTATTAGTAAAATTGTATATTATATATATAATTAAAAATAATTCACGAAAAATAGTTTTAATTAATTAAAAATACTAAATCATTTTTATACCTTAAATAATTATTAAAACCAATTAAATTATATTTTTAGTCAATTAAGGGTAAAATTACCAAAATACCCCTATATATATAAATATACTAAAATTCATTCAAAAATTCACCAAAAATAGTATAATTATCCAAAAATTAATTTTCTCAACATATTTATCAATAATATCAATAATTAAACTCAATTAACCAATTAATTTCAATTAAAAACACATTTAACCTAATTTTCCAAAAATTCCATAAACCTAATTAAATTCAAATAAATACATAGAAATTCATAAAAATTCCAAATAAATTCCTATAATTCATTTTAACACCTATATTTATCATAAAACACAATTTCATATTTTATTTAATTAATTTTCGAAAATTAGAAAATAATATTAAAATATTCAAAAATACCCAAAAATCAAAATAATCTCCAAAAATTCACACATGTAGATTAAGCTAAGGGAAAAACATTTGTGAAGGAATTTTTCATGAATCAATCAATTTGAAGTTCAAAAAAATCAAGAACCCTAAAATGGCCGAATTACCAAAATCAAAACCTAAGCAAATCAAGACCATTTTAAGTGAAACAAAGCTTGGAATCACACTCACCAGAGCTCAAGAATAAGAAAGAGACCGGCGGTGTCGAAAATGGTGGCCAAAAACGTCATGATCAACGGTGAGAAAGAATTCGGCTTCCCGAGCTTATTCCGGCACGGAATAGGGCGCTGCTGGCGGCGGGGAAGGCTGGGGAAGGAGGTGGCATGCCGGGAGGCACACCGACGGTGAGGAAATGGGATGGAAGATGGTGGTTGGTGATCGGGCGTGCGTCAGGGAAGGAGAAGAAGAAGTTGGGGCAAAATGGTAATTTGACTATAAATTTTGATTTTGACAATATAATATGTATATATATATACTTTACACTATATATTAAAATAATATAAAATTACACACATTAAATATACACCACACACATATAATTTAATATTTTAAAATTTAATACACTTAAAAATAATTAAATAATATTAAAACTAATTAATAAATAATAAAATATTAGGATAATTAATTAAACCCTAATTAAATAAATAAATACACATATATACGTTATTTAGTACTTCAAAAATATATATGAGTTCATGCAAGTCCGGAAATCTATTTAATATAATTAAATATAAATAGTTTACGTATCAATTTTCCCGAAAATGCAAGTCCCGGAAAAATTTTACGTAAAGTACTTAAAATAATACACAATAATTAAAATAGATTTTAAATACATATCAACTCGTAAAAATATCACAATATATATACAAAATTATTAACACTGCATATCCCGATGCAGTATTAAAATATTTAAAAACACGGGATATTATAGTGTGCGTGTGTGTGTGTGTGATTGTGACAAGTGGTTATTATATATATATATATATATATATATATATATATATATATATAAAGAGTCAAAAGCATTACTACGGGTCAACATTTTTTTTCCTTTCCCACCATTTTTTTTCATCTTTTCTTTTTCTTTTCTTCTTCTTTTTCCTCTTCTTCTTCTTCTAATCTTGTCTTCCGCCATTGCCGACTCCCAAAGCTTTACTAGCACGCCGTTAGCCACCACGGACCACCACCAAACTCCCCACTTTCCTCCTCTTCCTTCTCTTTGCCTCCAAAGAGCTCCGGTCGTTGGATTTTTGCAAGAAACCGTGGGTAGTTACTGTAGCACCGAAATTTTTTTTGGTGATTTTAGATCGAGTTCTTGGGCTCGTTAGACTCCTCATGGTATGTACGTCTCGATTCTCAAGTCGGTTCAAGCTCACGAACGTCTGGATTGTGAGTTTTCTTCAATTATAGTTTATGTCTATTTTAGTTTTTATTTTTTTTAAGGTTGAGTTTGATTGTTTATTGATTATTTCTTTTGGAAATATTGAAGTATGCATCTCAATCTACTCATATATATTTTTTGTTTATTTTTCTAAATTATTTTGAATAAATGGGTATTTTTGAATATTTTATTATTATTTAGTGAATTTTCGAAAATAAATTATATAAATTATGAATTTGGTTAAATTATTGTTATTATATATTGTTATTAATTTTGGTGTTGAGAAATTAATTTTTGGGATTATTATATAATTTTTATGAATATTTTTAGTTTATGTATATATTGGATAATTGAGTTAAATGAGTATTTTGATTGAATTTAAAGTTTAATTGTGTGCTTGAGTTGATATTAAAATGTTATTTATTGATAAAATAATTTTTATGAATTTATATAATTTTTATGGAATTTTATACAATTTATGTGTAGTTTGGAATTATTAGATTAAATATGTATTTTTATAGAAATTATTGGTTAAATAAGTGTTTTGGTTGATATTAGTATATTATATGATGATTAAATAATTTTAATGATTTTATATAATTTTTTAGGAAATTATTTAGTATATTGGATATTTTATATTATAGGGATAAATGTGTAATTTTATGTTAATTATAGTTAAATATTATGTTTAGTTGATTTTATAATTATTTAAGGTATTAAAATGATTTTTACAAATTAATTACTATTTTTAAGTAATTAATAATATTTTTCAAAAAAAAATTTCAAATAATATATTATATATTATTTTGGAAATAAAATGGGTTTTAAACTAATTTTATTATATAATTAAACTATTTAAGCAATTAAATGTGAACTTTATTATGTTATGTTGAATAATTGTAAAATTGAATTTTTATTAATATTATATAATATTTGAGATCTTATTAGTTAAATTGTGATAATTTTGGGAATATTATGTAATGTCACGACCCAAAATAGGGGCCATGACCGGTGCTGGGGAATGAGAATTCTTTCGAATCCGGAACCCGTAGCAAGCCTAAAAAAAGAAAACAAACATGCAATAGTAATAATAATAACACAATTAAATAAAATACTGTGCAGCGGAATAAAATTATAAATATAAAAATAATAATCCACCACAGGATTTAAATCAAATCCTCATCTCATATATATAAATAAATCCTTTAATACAAGTTTCAGTTCAAATTCTTAAAATACATAACTCACACAAATATAATACATAAAATCCACAATTTATTTACAACTACTGCAGTGTCTAGATTATAAAAATAAAACTCAAGTGAGCAGTTTACATAAAGAAGCCGGGGCGGAAGAAATCTGGCGTACAGGCCTGCTACTGAGGTCTGAAGACGATGACTCTCCTGAAAAATAGTCAACGGAGGGGAGTCAGACCTCACTGAGTGAATTACTATAATATATATACATGCATACTAAATGACAATACATACAGTCAACAATATATTTATAATATGTATGTATTCAAGCAATTACACACAGATGCAATAAAAATCATTTTATATATATTTTATTGAAAATCACAGTTCATGAAGGATCAAATAGAACCCTAGAAAATCACAACCTCAAACAGTGTTAGACAACACTCTAGCCATACAAGCTCACTTATTCCAATATATTCACTTGTTCCATTTGGACAGTAGACTGACCCCAAGACACTAAGTCAACCGAGCTCCAGCAGTCTGACTGTCAGTGTGATTGGCCCCGAGACACTTGGTCAACTGAGCTCCAGTAATCACACTCCCAAATCATATCACACATCAAATAATCATATCCAATCAATATCCACAAATGGTTAGTAATATAGCCTAAATGCTATAAGCGTACCGGTACGTACTCGGTCCTAGTGCTGCCCACTAGGTAGCACGTTCTATTGATATCCTTCATTAAAATATAAAGCATACATTCATAAAGATAAATGATGCATGAATTTAAATAAAATAGCAACATAAACCATATATATACCAGAAATATACCAAAAATAAACCAAGTATATTTCGAGTATAGATACATCAAAGAAATCCAGATAGATTACAAAATAAACTAGAAATATATTCAAAAATATTTTAAACCTAATTTATTAGCAAAACATGCATATAATTTAAAATATACCGAAAATAAACTAAAGATAAACCAAAATAAACTAAAAATAAACTTAAATACTAATTGAATTATTTATGCATAATTAATCAAAATAAAACATACATTTCTAAATCATGCACCCTAAAGCATATATATATATATAATAGTAACTCACACTTAGTGCGCTCCTCGAGATGGGTCCGACGGGCCTGGTCCACTAGGCCTCGGTCTCAGCGCAACTAAACAAACAATAATAACAGATATCAGAATAAACCTAACAGAAAAATCCTACCAAAAATCCGACATCAAAATTAGGGTTCGATCGGACATCACGTTTTATGAGAATTCTACCAAAAATCTGACAGAACCTCCCTTGTAAAACGGACATCTCTCTACTCAAAGAGTAGAGTCAGCCCTGCAAAGAAACACACTTCAAAAATAAACACAAAACACAACCAAAATCCCTCGGTCGGACTCCAAACTACAAATCACCGACCGAGGTCCACAATTCACAAAATAATATAGAAATACCGAAAATACCCTTATATCATAGAAATAAATTTTATAAGTAGAAATTACATAATTAGCCCTAAAACACATTAAAAACCAATAAAAACTCATTTATTTAGAAAAATCGTATATTATATATATAATTTGAAAATAATTCATGAAAAATAGTTTTAATTAATTAAAAATACTAAATAATTTGTAGAAATAATTTTTATACCTTAAATAACTATTAAAATCAATTTAATTATATTTTTAGCCAATTTAGGGTAAAATTACCAAAATGCCCCTATATATAAAAATATACTAATATTAATCCAAAAATCCACCAAAAATAATATAATTGCACAAAATTAATTTTCTCAACATATTTATCAATAATATCAATAAATAAACTCAATTAACCAATTAATTTCAATTAAAAACACAATTAACCCTATTTTCTCAAAATTACATAAACTAATTAAATTCAAAATAAATACATAGAAATTCATAAAAATTCCAAATAAATTTATATAATTCATTTCAACACCTATATTTATCATAAAACACAATTTCATAATTTATTTAATTAATTTTAGAAAATAATAATAAAATATTCAAAAATACCCAAAAATCAAAATAATTCCCAAAAATTCTACAAAAATTCACACATGTATATTAAGCTAATGGGAACAATATTTGTGAAGGAATTTTCCATGAATCAATCAATTTGAATTTCAAAAAAATCAAGAATCCTAAAATGGCCGAATTACCAAAATTGAAACCTAAGTAAATCAAGACCATTTTAAGTGAAAAAAAGTTTGGAATCACACTCACCAGAGCTCAAGGAGAATAAAGAGACCAGTGGTGTCAAAAATGGTGGCCGGAAACGCCGTTAACGACGGTGAGAATGAATTCGGCTTTCCGGCGACATCAAGCTCCTCTGACGCCGGAAATGGGCTCTACTGGCGGCGGAACAGCTCGAGGAAGGAGGTGGCACGCTGGAAGGCACACCGACAGTGATAAAACGGGATGACAGGCGGCGGAACGGCGATGGAAGCGATCGGGAGGGAGAAGAGGGGAAAATGGCAAAACCGTAAATTAATCAAACTTTATTTTTTTGTTTAATATTAAATGTATATGTATATATATATACTTTTACACTATATATTAAAATAATATAAACTCACACACATATAATTTAATATTTTTAATAATTTATACACTAAAAATAATTAAATAATATTAAAACTAATTAATAAATAATAAAATATTAGGGTAATTAATTAAACCCTAAGTAAATAAATAAACATATATATTTTATGTAGTACTTTAAAAATATATATGAGTTCATGCAAATATGAAAATCTATTTAAAATAATTAATAGTAAATGATTTACGTGAAAATTTCCCCGAAAATAAAATTTTCGGGAAAATTTTACGTAAAGTACTTAAAATAATATACAATAATTAAAATAAGCTTTAAATAAATATCAACTCGTAAAAATATCATAATTATATACAAAATTATTAACACTGCATATCCCGATGCAGTATTAAAATATTTAAAAATATAAGATATTACATGTAAATAATAAGTGTATTTGTTATTTTGAGATTAAATGTGTGTTTTAAATGTTATTTGCAATTTATGTTAATTTAATTTTAAAATGGGAATTTTATTCCATTTATGAATTTTTATTATCAAATATTATTTAAATTAAATTTTTATGTTTTAATAGGAAAATAAAGGTTTTTAAATATTTTTATAGGTTATTGATGATTTTTATTATTTTACTGTTTAATATTGTTTGTTTGTGTATTCCGAACCTCGGTTGGGAATTTATGGAGTTTAGGGTCTCAACCCAAGGTATTGTGTTTTGTGATTTTAGAAGTATATTTTCTGTGCAGGATCGGCCTTACTTTTGTAGGGAGATGTCTGTTTTACAAAGGAGACTCTGCATAAATTTTCGTAGATTTCTCGTAAAATGTGACAATCGGTCCGAGTCTAGTTTTGAATTTTTGATTGAATCTTTCTATAGTAATCCTAGAAGCGTAGAATTAGAAGTTTATTTTAATTGTTGATGTTATTTTATTTTTTTAGTTACGCTAAGACCGAGGCCTAACGGATCAGGTCCGCCGAGTCTGTCTCGTGGAGCGCAAATCTGTGAGTTATTATACTGTATATATATGCATTGCATATAGAATGCATGATTTAGGATTTTTCATTTTCATTATATGCTTTTAACAGTGATTTAAATTATAATATGATTTGGTATAATTAGGTTTATTTTTAGTATATTGTAGTACATATATATGTTTTAAATGTAAGTTTGTTTATAATTGTTTATTTAAATGATTAGTATACTTGAGGTATATTTTTAGTATATTTTAGGTATATTCTTAAATAAATGCATGTTTAATTGTTGATTTAAACTTAGTATGTTTATAATATACTATTGGTTTATTTTATTTTTAGTATATTTCATGATTTATTTAGATTTATTATATATATATATACTTGAAATATACTTAATTTATTTTAGATATATTTCCGGTATATATATGATTTTTTTCTATATATATTATAATTGGTTTGAATTTGTCTGACATATATACACTTGAAATATACTTAGTTTATTTTAGGTATATTTCTAGTATATATATAGTTTATTTTATCACTATGTTTATTATTCTGCATTATTTATTTATCCACATGAGTGATTTATTTTAAATGAAGGATATTAATAGAACGTGCTTCCTAGTCAGCAACACTAGGACCGTGTACGTACCAGTGCGATAAATTTAGGTATGAGTGAGGAATTAATTGTCGTGATTATAATTTGATTGATTATGATTTGATTGAGATATGATGTAATTGAGAGTGTGATTATTGGAGCTCGACTGACCAAGTGTCTCTGGGCCAATCACACTGACAGTCAGACTGCTGGAGCTCGATTGACTTAGTGTATCGGGGCCAGTCTACTGTCCAGAATGGAATAAGTGATCTATTCAGATTTAAATAAGCCTATATGGCTAGAGTGATGATATGATTGATTGAGGTTGCGATTAATAGGGTTCTATTTGATCCTTCATGTATTAAAATAAATATTTTCTGCATCTATTATATTTATAAAAGCAGAGTTTGGCATTTGTGTGAAATGTGTATATATATATAAGAATGTCTGATTGTTATGGTTTAGATTGCATGTATATATAGTATAATAATTCACTCAGTGAGGTCTAACCCCCCTCAATTATTTTTTTCAGGAGATCCTATATCATCAAACCTTAGTAGTAGAGTTCCTTGCCAGTGTTCTTCCGTCCTGGCTATTTTATGTAAATGTATATTTTGAACTCTGATTTGTATTCTATAAACTGTAGTAGTAGTGTTATTGTATCAGAAGAGCATTATTTTGTTTTGATATTTAATACTCAGAGAGTTGTATTTGAACATTGTATGAATATATTTATTTATGAAAGGATTTGGAGTATTTATTTTATATATTGATTCAAAAAATTTTAATTTTATTGTACTTTTTATTTATTTATTGCATGATTTTATTTTCTAAGGCTTTTTACGAGTTTCGGATTCTAAAAAATTCTCGTTCCCTAACGCCGGTCATGACTCCTAGTTTGGGTCGGGATACGACCTAAGTCCTTCAACAAATTTGGATTGTAATTTAGCAACAACATGAGAGGTAAACAAACTAGTATTGCTCATAAGAAGGACGTCATCCACATAGACAAGGTAATAAACAATTGTAGCTCTATGAATATAGTAAAATAAGGAAGAATCAGTCTAAGAGCCTTTGAATCCCAATTGTAGTAAATAATCAATCAAGCACTTAAACCATTGGCATGGTGCTTGTTTCAGGCCATATAATGATTTACGTAACTTACATACAAAATTGGGACAAGATTCATTAATGAAGCCAATTAGCTACTACATGTACACATCTTCTTCGAACTTACCATGGAGAAAAGTGTTGGAGACATCAAGTTGAGTGATGTTCCAACCTTTGAAGATTGCTAAAGAAAGACAAAGACAAATTGTCATAGGTTTAACCACGGGACTGAAAGTGTGATTAAATTCAATTCTTGGGCATTGATGAAACCTTTTGGCAACTAGGCGTGCCTTATACCTATCAACTGAGCCATCCAATTTTCACTTAATATGATAAACCCACTTACAACTAATCATATTTTGATATAGAGTATGAGGGACTAGGGACCAAGTTTGGTTTTTCATCAAGGCATTTTACTCCTCTCTCATTGCTAATTGCCATTCTGAGTGTTTATTAGCATGAGTAAAATAAGAAGGTTCATATCGAATTTGAGTAAGAAAGGTACGTGGTTTTAATGAGTTGGTTTAGGAGCGTGTTATCATAGGGTGAGTTTTTGTTGGGTTTGTTGAGGTGGTTATCGTTGGATAAGAGGAAAGATCAATTTAAAGTGATATAGAAGGAGTGGATGACTGATGGTTGGTGGAAGTGATAGTGGATATGTGTTCAAGTTGGATATGGTATAAGGAAGTATTTGACGTTGAAAAAGAGTGTGGTTCAGGTGTATGTGTGGGAATAATTGGACAGGAGGGAAGTGATGGTTGAGTTAGAGTACGATTGTTTTATTGTGGTGAGGTTGCAGTAGGTATGTGATTCGATAGGAAAATAGTTGGTAGTACATTGGATATTGGAGTGGAAGAACATGACACATCATCCTTCTTTGAAAATAGAAAAACTTATTCATAAAAAAGGACATGGCATGAGACTTAGAATTTATTTGACTGAGGATTAAAAATGCAACTTACTATAGCCAAGAAAAATATAGGGAATTGAATGAGTAGATATTTATTTTTAGTATAGGGTTTAAGCCATAGGTAACATAAACAACCAAAAACTTTAAAATCAAGATAATGAGGAGTAGATTTAAACAAACATTGATAAGGACTAATATTATTTAACTTTGGAGTTGGTAAATGATTTATAAGATAAACTGCAGTATCAAATGCATGTTGCCAAAATTGTGGAGGTGCAGAGGCATATTGTATGAGAACTAGGTTGGTTTCAATAATATGCCTATGTTTGCGCTATGCATTGCCATTTTGTTCTGAAGTTTTGGGGCGTGAGATTTTTCGAGTAATGCCATATTCATGGAGATAAGGTGCTAGTGCCTAAAATTTACTACCCCGAGTAGCTTGGAAGCATTTAATTAAACGTCTAAAAAAATTTTCAACAACATGATGAAATTTGATAAAGACATTCAGAACTTCTGATTTGTATTTAATGAAATAAATTCATGTGTATTTACTGAAGTGATAAAAAAAATATCATATAGTATTTATTATTATCATAAGATAAAGAAGGTACAAGGCCCCAGAGATCATAACAAATCAAGTCTAAGGGACCATCAACATGAGTAGTAGAACTAGGAAATTAAACGATGAATTTTGGTAATGTTATATGCATGACAAAGATGACTATTAGATGAAGAATTGTAACTAATATGTTGTTGACAAAGAGCTTGTTTAACTGTGGGAGAGGACGCATAGCCTAATCGTGCATGCCAAATTGGAAGAGTGCACAGATGAGCTTGGATGCGAGACTTATGTGGAGAGAGAAAAATAGAAAAGAGACCATCATCATTCCAACCTACATGGAGCAAAGCTCTCATGCGGATATCCTTAATTTTAAAATAGTCAGGGAAAAATTCAACAGAGGCACTGTTAGTTTTAGCAAAAGAAGAAATTGATAAGAGGTTAGCACAAGCAGTTGGAACATGAAGAATATTATTGAGATGAAAAGTAAAGGAATTAGGGGAAACAAAACTTGAAGAATCAATTCGAGAGATGGGAAGATTATTACTATTGGTGATCTTGACATTATCAGAGCCTTGGTAGTCCGAGCTGATGGTGAGGTTTTTCAAATCCGAAGTGAGATGGTGTGTTGCTCCGGTGTCCAATATCCATGGTTGAGTTGGTGAGGATGATGAAGCTAAGTGGCTTATTGGCTTTTGGTTATGTTGGTAGGAGAAAAGTGATCAGGTTGATTGCAAGGAGTGGGGCACTGAGTTGCTTAATGCCCATGACCATTGCAAGTATGACAAATAATTGGAGAATGGGATAATTCTATGGACTGTGTTGGAAAAAATTAAAGTAAAGATTACCAGTGTGTCGAGAGCCATAAGAGCTAGAAAATCGACATCGGCCTCTATTTCCTTGAGGACCTCGACCACGCGAGTGATTAACGGAACCGTGACTTCGGTCTGAAGAGGGATATGAGCGTTGATTCTGAGCCATGTGGGCAGTAGGAATGGTGACATCTAGATTTTGCCTTATCAGCTTTATACACTTAATTTCATGTCTCAAAATCTTAGCTACCATCGCCGTTTCTTGCAGCTCTGCTAGCATCCCAACTCTTTTGCACACTTGCTTTTACAACTCATGCAAAGAACACCATCAATAGTTAACGTTATTGGAGCCATCCTATGTTATATGGACATTTTAATTAGTAAACGTTTTTTTTTGTTTCTTTATATCCGTACTACATAAACACTTCAATTAGAAAACTTTTCCCACGTCCATGTTCCCATTTCCCGTATCCATATCCGCGCAACCTAATACCAGCAGCTGCCATGACTGTTAATTTCAGTCTTTTTGATGAATTAAATGACAGAGCCATTCCAAGAATTCCGCTTGCCACTAATGGCACAGCCTGAAACCCGTTCAAGATTTCAGTCACTTCTGATCCTAAGTTGGCTGCGTTTCGGCTAATTCCTCGTTTCATCATGCTGCACCCTGGACAAGTGCTACACGGCCTCTTTGTTTCCTGATGACACTTTCTTTCCTTAACTTCGCAAGCATCCAGCACATGTTTTGCACGAGATAAATTAAGGTCGAAATTGCCTTTTTCACCGTGTGTGACACTACCCTTGATGACTTCACGTTCTCTTGAATCATCACTATTTTCTCCGATAGTTCCTTGCACGCATCCAGCATTTCGGCGTTGGTATCAAGATATCGGTCCATGGTTTTTCCATCTGAATCTTGATACTCTAGGGCTATCCTTTGGGTGGTGATTGACACGTCAAGTACTGCATGACATAGCCTATGTGTACTGGTGAGTAAATTATGAAATGATGGCCCTCAGAGACAATATTTGAAAGGAGGGTAGTGACTTGTTGGTTGAATGGGCTTTTGATTAGCAAAAGGGGTGACCGCCGCGGAAAGTGATAGCCTCGCAGGAATGCGCAAGGACAGGCTTCTAAGAATTGCTGATGGTTTCATATTGTTTGTGTTTAAGGTTTGTGTATTGGAACTAAACACGTTGCATCTTTCAGTTTGTGTATATGTGCGTATATTTTTTTATGTATATATATATATATCTTAATGATTAAAATTTGTAGTTTAACTTAATGATTAAATTTCTTTAAAAAAAAAAAAAGAAACAGTAAATATGTAAGACTGGTGTTGCATGGCCAGCTAGCTACGCGCCAAAAATCTATCAGCACAAGCATTATAATATGGTAATTAGATTGGTGTTCAGTTTTAGGGAAGAACAAGAGGCAGGATGGTTACCCTGTGCTGTGCGAAATACCGAACCGAATCCTACTCTTTCTTTTCGATTTTTATAAATCACATAGAACTGAACCGAAAATTTAGTTCAATTTAATTTGGTTGAATTTTATACTTAACAATTCAGTTAACTAAACAAATTGAAATTTTATTTTTTATTTTTAGATAGTATAACAATTTCATAAAAAATGTTAAAATAATTAATATTTGATAAAAATTCAATTTAGTTTGGTTGGTTTGATTTTTATTTAAAATTTTAGTTTTCAATTTGGCTCAATTCAATTTTGGTTTGATTCAATTTAGTTAATTCAATTTAATCAAAAAATTCATAAATCTGACAAAACTGACTGAATGCACATCCCTACCTTATGCCCTGCATTCTTTTAAAGTGGGATCCATCAATGAAATCCCTACCTTATGCCCTGCATTCCTTCAAAATGGGGTCCATCAATGAAAAATCCCTATCTTATGCCCTGCATAATATATTATGGATATAATACTTTTTTCAAAACAATTAAAAGATCAAGAGATAGTGGAGGATTGAACCTATAATCTCATCTTACAATATACATCACCTGAGTCAATAAACTATAATTACAAAGGAGAACATATTGTGGATATAATAGTTAGCCAGGAGTAGGAGGTTACTTGCAAGATTACTAATTAATTAGCTCATTATTAAGGTTGTCATTTTTTTTAAAGCATTAGGAGGTGTAAGATTCGAATTCTATTATCGTTAATTTATAAAATTTATTTTTACTTAATTTAAAAAAAATAAGCACCACATACTAATTAAAATGTATAAATCCCTTTTGGATACAAGTTAATTAATTAATTAAAATTTTAAGATTGCACAATAATTGTAGGCAATAGGAGATAGCTTATGATGTACAGACATTTCAATTATAAAGTATTTTTTTATATATATCTATGTCCTTGTTTTTCATATTTGTTCAATATAAACATTTAAGTTTAGATGGTATTGTGGGCACTGGTAGTTTAATCAACCTACAACGAAAACCCGATGATGAGAAAGTTCGAGTTTTGAATACAAAGAGAGCCCGAGACTTCTCTGAAATTGACTCTGAAAACCCAAATACTAAGCCAAACCCACAAAAACTATGTCCAAGCCCAAGCCCATCGCCTCTTAATCCACAGGCCTTGAACTAGCCCAGGTGAAGAGGCGATCCCCTCAACGATAAGGCGTCGCCTCTTCACCCCAGGCATTAGTGAGGCAATGCCTTATCAAAGAGACACCGCTTCATCACACCCACTCTCTGCAGCATTAAATGTCATTAATATCAGTGGTTGGAAGTCCACTTGCTAAGATTGGTCATTTTGGGATGTAAAAGAAGAGGGAAAAAGGTAGGAAAGAGCCTAGGGAATGAAAAAAGGCAATGAGGAGAGGGTGAGAATGGGTTTTTATGAATTTGAAAAAGGAGAAAATAAGAAAGGCTTTAAAAAGGAATGTGGGAAAAAGTTAAGGAGGTTGGTGAATTATTAGAAAGAAAAGGCCTGAAAGAAAAAAAAACAGAGAAAAGAGAAAGAAAAAAAGAAAAGAAAGAAAGAAAGGAAGAAGAAGGGAGGATACTTTGAGGATTAAGGGACTTGATTCTTGAGAAGAAAAGGGAACCTCCTTACATTTAAGGCCACCTCTCCATCAACCAAGCTCTGAGGGCTCAATTAAAGAGCATCAAACACATCTAAGTCAATGAATCTCTTTATTTGGAGCTTTAAGTTTTTTTTTATCTTCGTTAAAAGCTTTGATTTGTTGTTATTTTATGTGTTTTCTTGAGCTAAATTACTTATTTGAAATTATAGATAAGCATGGTTGTATGAAATATTGAATATTGATTGTTGATACTTGTATATTTACGTCTATTTCTCATTTACGTGCTTGATCATCGCATTTCTTAGGATTTAAGAGATGTAGATTGTTCATGCCTCTGCTAAAGAGGTGACTTCTCTTCATAGAGGTGTCACCCCTTTATGGTGAGGCAATGGAGGCATCGTCTCTTGGTCAAGAGGTGGCACCTCTTTGAAGAGGTGGTGCCTCTTTGAAGAGGAGGTGTTTCTTTGAAGAGGTAGCGCCTCTTTGAAGAGGTGACGCCTCTTTGACAGAACTCTACCTTTTTATGCCATAATTTTTCGTCTGTATTTTGCATGTTTGGCATGATTTTCGTGTTTAATTTATTATATTTCTTGAAATTATGCGTGATTTATATATTGATCAATATTGTTTCTATATTATCTTCCTTTTTTATGTTATTTAGTGGATCATTTTATGAGTTTTTGTTCATTTATTTTTTATGAATATTATGTGTTGATGATTTGTAAATATTATTGTTGTTATTGCATGGAATTAACTTATATGTGTTGCAGGAACTATTTGGTGATTTTTAATCACTAGATGTTTACTTTATTTATCATTTTAGAGTATTAATTTTTATAATTAATTAGTTTATTTGTGGTTTATTATTAGTTTATGTATGGTTTATTTTTAGTATTTTTATATTTATTTACATCAAAAAGTTATAATTCTTAATCTTTTTCCCCTTTTATTTGGAATAAATGGTTGTAAATTATTTTTATCTATTTTATCTATTTATTTATGACTGAATATTGGGGATATAAGCCTAAAATGGGACTAATGTGCAAACTTGGAATAAAATATAAAATTAAAAATCACTCGCGATTTGTATGTTAATAAGGGAATAATGTAATAATCAAAGGTAATAAAATACCAAACACACACGGAGGCCAATCGCAAGGTTAGGTGAGCATTCTAAAAGCCCATACCCAGTTTCCAAATCCGATCTCTGATGGCAGCTTCTGAGAACCTCTATGAAATCCAGTTGTTGTATAGTGTGTCCCGGCTTTCATCCGGGTGGCGACTCCATCTCCATTTTAGGCCCCAAGCCCACTATGTATTTCCTAGTGAGCCCCGAGCTCGCACAGTGCGGTGGTCACCAACACTTAGGCGCACTACCAAAATTGCCACCAACAGTGGTGACTCCACTGGAGATAGAGAAACTGATTCCAAGAGTTTTATAATTTATCATCTTTGGTTATTTCTTTATTTCCTTCGCAAATTTTGCATTCACTACATGTTTTCACATGATGCACTCCAAGTTCCAAATAAACCGACAATAATCTTTACTTTGCTGTCTATGTTTCATTCAAACCTGGTGGTGAGGTATTTGATTATTATCACTCATAGCACGTACTTATCCGCGTCACACGGACCTTTGAGTGGGGAGATGTTATAGATGTATATAGCTGTAGGAGCCGAAGCTTATTACCCAAGACTCAGCTCATATAATGACCTATCAATTTCCACTAAGCTCTTTTTTCCAAAATGCATGTGCTTTATGTTATATGGTAATCCTCTAAATAAGGCCCAAGCCCATTACAAAATAAGCCTTGACAAGATGGGCCTTTCATGCCTATTATTAGCCCATTTCAAAGGGATCTTGATAAGGTGGGCCTTTGATATCATTCTTGGCCTATTTAAAATAGACTTTGGAATTATTTGGAGGAGTTACCACTTGTTTGTATTGTCTTGAGAGTTATCTTGTATTTTTCTGTTTTGTTATCTCCCGTTAATAATCAAAACCCAGAAGAAAAATCCTAGGATAAGGAACTCACTGTTGAACACGTGTATGGGAGAAATAAATGTGAAGACATCGTTAGAGAGCTTTTTATTTTATCCTCTGATACGTGCATATATGTTTTATTTTCTTTTCCTTCTTACCCGTAGGCTTGCATTTCATGTATATATGCCACGCATGTTTCTGACCCTCAATGGTTGCAAATATAGATCCACAATAGTCTACCAGTTGGAAGTGATATGACACAAGTCGTCTAGTTAGAATCTGTACAGGGGTCAATATGGCAGAATTTGATGCTGAAGCCTTCAAGGAACAGTTAAAAGCTGGAATGGCTTAACAAACCAGGGTGATCATGATAGAAATTATAGGGGAAATGATGGATAGCTAGAGGGGAACCACCATCACCACAGCCGCCAGTGCCCCAACCACAAGCACCTCAACCTCGACCTTTTGATTTGGATGCTAAGGTTCCTGAAAGGCAAGAGGTAGAAGATGATCAGTAGACAGTATTAGTAGAATCTATTATCTGGCAAAAAGAGGATGCCTTAGGAAATGTAGAAAAGCCGAATTAGGTTAAAGACCTTGTTAAGTCTATGGCTCAAATGCAGTTGATAATAAAGGGAAAAAGGATCGATGCCCCAATGAGCTATTCTGAGCTGAACCTGGATAAGGATGATGATCCCTTACCATGGAAGTTCAAGTTTCTTGACATAAAGAAGTTCACTGGCACAAAGGACCCCCACCTCTATTTAAAGCAATATGTGACCCGTATGAAGATGACTAAACTGACTAAAGCATAGATTATGAAGCAGTTCCCTCTATCCCTAGAAGGAGCACCTATTAGATGGTATTATGCACTAGAATCCCGTGTTCAAGGTGATTGTGTCACGACCCAAAACAGGGGTCATGACCGGCGCTAGGGAACGGGAATTCTTTCAAATCCGAAACCCGTAGCAAGCCTAAAAAAAATAAAATAAACATGCAATAATAGTAACAATATATAATGCAGCGGAAATAAAAATTATAAATATCATAATAACAATCCGCCACGGGATTTAAATCAAATCCTCATCATTTCATATATATAAACTCTTTTAATACAAATCAAGTTCAAATATATATAATACAACATCTCTTTAAAAGTTTAATGACTACTGAAGTGTCTAGATAAAATAAAACTCAATACTAAGAGAAGCAATTTACACAAAGAAGCCGGGGCGGAAGAAATCCGGCGTATAGGCCTGCTACTGAGGTCTGAAGATGATGACTCTCCTGAAAAATTAGTCAACGGAGGGGAGTCAGACCTCACTGAGTGAATTACTATAATATATATACATGCATACTAAATGCCAATGCACACAATCAAAGTATATATCTACTATGTATGTATACAGGCAAATACACACAGATGCAATAAAATCATTTTATATATTTTTATTGAAAATCACAGTTTATGAAGGATCAAATAGAACCCTATGATATCGTAACCTCAAAAACAGTGTTAGACAACACTCTAGCCATACAGGCTCACTTATTCCAAATATATCCACTTAATCCATTTAGACAGTAGACTGGCCCTGAAACACTAAGTCAACCGAGCTCCAGCAGTCTGACTGCCAGTGTGATTGGCCCCGAGACACTTGGACAACCGAGCTCCAACAATCACACCCAAATCACATCACACACATCAAATATTCATAACCAATCAATATCCACAAATGGTTAGTAATATAGCCTAAATGCTATAAGCGTACCGGTATGTACTCGGTCCTAGTGCTGCCCATTAGGTAGCACGTTCTATTGATATCCTTCATTAATAAATATAAAACATTCATTCACAAATAAATGATGCATGAAATTAAATAAAATAACATTATAAACCATATATATACTAGAAATATACCAAAAATAAACCAGGTATATTTCGAGTATATATACGTCAAATAAATCCAATCAAATTATAAATTAAGCTAGAAATATATTTAAAAATATTTTAAATATAATTTATTAATAAAACATGCATATAATTTAATATAAACCAAAAATAAACTAAAAATATACTTAAATACAAATTACATTATTTATGCACATTTAATCAAAATAAAACATATATTTCTAAAATCATGCATCCTAAAGCACATATATATAAAATAGTAACTCACACTTAGTGCGCTCCTCGAGATGGATCCGATGGGCCTGGTCCACTAGGCCTCAGTCTCGGCGCAACTAAACAAACAATAATAACAGACATCAGAATACCTAGCAGAAAATCCTAGAATTCGATCTAGAATATTAAACACGGAATCGAAATTAGGGTTCAACCGGATATCACATTTTACGAGAATTCTACCAAAAATTCGGTAGAACCTCCCCTGTAAAACGGACATCTCTTTACTCAAAGAGTAGAGCCGACCCTGCAAAGAAACACACTTCAAAAATAAGCTCAAAACAATCCACAACCCCTCGATCGGACTCTAAACTACAGTCTACCGACCGGGGTCCACAAACACAGAACAATTATAAAAATACCAAAAATACCCTTATAACATAGAAATACATTTTATACATAGAAATTACATAATTAACCTTTAAACACAGTAAAAATCGATAAAAACTCATTTAAAAATCGTATATTATATATATAATTGAAAATAATTCACGAAAAATAGTTTTAATTAGTTAAAAATACCAAATAATTTTTAGAAATCATTTTTATACCTTAAATAACTATTAAAACCAATTAAATTACATTTTTAGCCAATTTTGTATAAAATTACCAAAATGCCCTTATATATATATAAATATACTAAAATTACTTCAAAAATTCACCAAAAATAGTATAATTATCCAAAATTAATTTTCTCAACATATCTATCAATAATATTAATAATTAAACTCAATTAACCCATTAAATTCAATTAAAAACATAATTAACCTAATTTTCCCAAAATTACATAAACTCAAATAATTCAAAATAAATACTTAGAAATTCATAAAAATTCAAAATAAATTCCTAAAATTCATTTCAACACCTATATTTATCATAAAACACAATTTCATAATTTAATTAATTAATTTCCGAAAATTAGAAAATAATATTAAAATATTCAAAAATACCCAAAAATCAAAATAATCTCAAAAAATTCTAAAAAAATTAATACATGTAGATTAAGCTAAGGGGAACAATATTTGTGAAGGAATTTTTCATGAATCAAACAATTCGAAGTTCAAAAAAATCAAAAACCCTAATATGGCCGAAATCGAAAATTTGAAGCTTAAGAAAATTAAAACCTTTTCAGCTCAAACCAAAGCTAGAATCACACTCACCGGAGCTCAAGGAGAAGAAAGAGACTGACGGTGTCAAAAACAGTGGCCGGAATCGCGAGGTGTGAAGAAAATGCAAACTCTCGGCTTCCGGCCAAAAACCGACCTCCAGACGCCGGAAACGGCTGCTACAGGCAGCGAGGAAGGCTGGGGAAGGTGGTGGCACACCGGACGGCACACCAACGGTGAGAAATCGACAGTTTCAGGCGTCAGACGGCGGTGAGGGTGAAGATTGGGGAAGAAGATGCTTCGGGGGCAAAATGGTAATTTTTCTAAAAGTTTGATTTTTGATATATTGTATGTATATATATATACTTTATACTATATATTAAAATAATATTAAATTACACACATTAAATATACACCACATACATATAATTTAATATTTTAAAATTTAATAATAAATAAAAATAATTAAATTACAATAAATTAATAAACAAATAATAAAATATTAGGGTACTAAATTAAACCCTAATTAAATAAATATATACACACATAGGCTTTATTTAGTAATTTAAAAATACGTATGAGTTCATACAAGTCCGAAAATATATTTACAATAATTAATAATAAATTATTTACGTGAAAATTTCCCCGAAAATGCAAGTCCCGGAAAAATTTTACGTAAAGCACTTAAAATAATAATAAACAATAAAATTCAATTTTAATTAATCAATAACTTATGAAATATCAATATCATATTTAAAAATTATTAACACTGCAAATCCCGATGCAGTATTAAAATATTTAAAAACACGGGATATTACAGATTGGGAGGAACTATGCACTGCATTCATTAAGCTGTATAGTCTAAACATTCAGATGGAGGCTTCCCTGAGAGACTTGCAAAACCTGAAGTAGAAATTTAATGAATCTTTTTTGAATTATTTGATCAAGTGGAGAGCCAAATTAGCACAGATGAAGTAATGACCCACAGAATCTGATCAGCTGGTAATAGCTATGGAAGGGTGTATACTCCCTTTCTCCAAGAAACTGAAGGATTTAGGGATTCAAAACTTTGAGGAGTTGTACAGGTTTGGAGTACATAAGGAATCAGACCTTGCATAAGAAAATAAGTTCTTCAGTGGAAGATCTATGAACAGAGAAGGTTTTAGGTCTGGCAGTGGAGTTGGGCCGAGTAGTAATATACAAATCAATGCAGTCAAGTAGTCCCAAAAGTTTTCTAATTTGGGAAGACCACTCTCCAAAGTCTTGGAAAAGTTGATTGAGAATAACCTTCTACAACCCTTACCTAAATGACCTCTTTTCTCAAATGCCAACCCAAAACTATAGTGCAAGTATCACCAGAATAATGGGCATGATATAGAAAGTTGCACTCGCCTGAAACATGAGATTCAAGATTTGATCAATTCAAGTAAAATAACTGACCTAGAAACCAAAAAATTAAATACCAAAAAATTAAATAACCCTTTACCTAACTATCGAAATGTACCACCACAAATTCCCATGTCTTGATGATCAACATGGGCCTAACAGAGGAACAAGTTATTAATTCCTTTGTTAATGTCACACCTACCACATTAAAATCGCAACCAAAAAACATGAATCTGAGACAGTAGGATGTTGAGTCTCATGTAAATATGCTTGATATCTAGAGTTCTAATGACGAAGAGGGAGAAACAAATGATTTGTGGAAGAATAATGAAAGGAGAGCAGCATAGTCTGCTAAGAAATCGAAGGAGGGGAAGGAAGAAGTGAAGAAGGCTGAGGCAGAGAAAGAGGGAAGTAGTTTAAAAGTGGATCAAACAAAAATGAGAAAGCTAAGGAGATTATTAAGGCCAAAAGTGACAAGAAGACTCTTGCCAATATATGGGAGCTACTTATAAACTCCCTAGCCTATCAAGAAGCACTGGTTTTTACTCTCAATCATAGGAAGATACCTTCAACACACACTCCAAAGCAAATGGTGAACTCGCTAACTAAAAGTCCTCAAGGGGTAATTATGTTCACAGATGATAACTTACCCTTAGAAGAAAAGGATTACAATAAAACCTTGTTCATTGAGGCTGAAGTTAAAGGAAAGTTGACGTATTGTGTTATAGTCGATAATGGCTCAACTATCAATATGTGTCCTCTGAAGATCCTACCAAAGTTGGGCTTGATGTTAGTTGATTTGAAACCTTTGATGTAGTCATAAAGGCTTATAATGATACGAAAAGGCCAATTGAGGGAACTTTCTAGGCTTTAGTCAAGACAGGACCTATTGAAGTTTAGGTTAACCTTTATGTGATAAATATTCCAATCACCTTCACTATTCTTTTGGCAAGACTGTGGTTCCCTCCTTTGGGAGGAGTGTCATCCACCATTTATCAAAATATTAAGTTTCCACATGAAGGGAGGGTGGTTACTATAATGGTTGAGACAGAGGCCGCAATTGGTGCATTGAAACTAGCTTATACTAAGATACCGAACAACCTGAGTTTTGAAGTCTTCATGATTTATGAAGATGAGCTAAACCCAAAGATTAACAGTATGATGAAGAGCACGTAGTTCGTGCCTGGGATAGGACTCGAAAAGAATCAGCAGAGCCCACCAGGATTCGTCGAACCCAAGGTAACAATTTTAAGGCATGGGTTAGGATATTCAGGGGAGGATGATTCTGATGAAAAATAAGAAACTAAGGGCAAGTCTGGGAAGAACAGAATTAGGGCTAAGCCGAAGAAGGAGACGCTTTAAGAAATGTTTGTGGAAGAAGGTGCCAATTACCCTTACCAAGGAGCTCTTGAGCCCCTGATAATCACTAAGAAACTGGTCCCTAGATTTGAAATCTTAACTGAATATATGGATGGGAACCAAAAGCCTGTTGTGGAAGAGCCTATGGTAGAAGATCTAGTATTGACTTTGGAATCAGAAAGGAACATTCCTACAATGAAGCTGAAGGATACTTCTAACCAAGAAGAGGAATTTAACTTTGAAGCCTTTGTCCTTAATTCTATTATGGATGTTTTTTATGATGACATTAACTTTTCTATTTCTACTTTGTTTGAGACTGATGACATTTTTCTTTCTAAAACTAGCGTAATGAAGTCTGATTATGATTACTTGTGCGATGTATTTCCTAATGGGTATACTGTGTGTGATGATCATTTCATGCATATGTTTGACATTAATTGCAAAATGAATCATTTAATCTAGGTACAAGTGATAACCCTAAAAATATACTTATTGCTTCTGACTTAAGTCCTAACGAGAGAGAAAAAAATGAAAGAAACTTTTAAAAGAAGGCAAAAAGTATTTGCTTAGGGCTATAAGGATATGCGTGGAATCAATAAAGAGATTGCGGAATATAGGATTCCCATGCATTCTCACATCACACCAGTAAAACAGAAAAATAGAAGATGAAGGCTATAATGGGCTCTTCTAGTCAAAGAAGAAGTAGAAAAGCAACTAAATCAAAGTTCCTAGAAGTGGTAGATGACACCTAGTGGTTGGCTAACATAGTCCCAGTTCCCAAGAAAGATGGTATGGTCAGAATGTGTGTGGATTATAGAGACTTGAACAAGGCTTGTCCTAAGGTTGATTTTCCCTTGCCGCATATTGATACCCTAGTCTACAGTGCAGCTTCCAGTGCCATGTACTCCTTTATGGATGGCTTCTTAAGATACAATCAGATTATGATGGTAGTGATTGACAGGTTGAAGACTTCTTTCATCACTGAGTGGGGTGTTTACTATTACACTGTTATGCCATTTGGATTAAAAAATGCAAGAGCTACTTATCAAAGAATGGCTACCACACTACTGCATGACTTAATCCACAAAGAGATAAAAGTGTATGTAAATGACATGATGGCAAAGTCTTTAACCAGAGAAGGCATTTTGAAGCCTTAGATAAGTTCCTGACAAGAGCTGAAAAGTACAACCTTAGGCTAAATCCAAATAAATCTGTTTTCGAGGTGACATTTAGGAAACTATTGGGACATAATGTTAATCAAAAAGGCATAGAGGTGGATCCAAACAAAGTCAGAGCAATCAGAGAAATGCCTGCACCAAAGAATGAGAAAGAAGTCAGAGGATTTATAGGAAGGCTGCAATACATCAACAGGTTCATAGCAAACTAACTACCATTTATGAGCCGATCCTTAAGCTCTTAAAAAAGAATCAATCGATTATCTGGGATGATAGTGTTGGGGTTTCGTGTTACAAACACAGCAGAAAATTAAAATTTTATCATGTTCCCAAACCTAGATCCATGTAATTCGACTACTTGATTAAATCTAGAGTTTCAAGAATCTCACCAAAATGCAGAAGAGGCAAGATTTTCTAGAAGGATGAGAGGAGGTTCACATCGGTGACACCTTACCTCGAACTTTTTTCTTTGGTTGTTCAGATTAAGACGTCTCCAAAAGGATGCATCCTTTATAGGTATCCACACGAACAACCTTCACAAAATGAATTGGAGTATGTGCTAGCAACCTTCTTAATTATCTTACAAATCAAGAATAAAAGAAAACCTCTATGTTTGTTTTCTAGGAAGAGAGAAAACCATTTTAGAGGCAGGAAAAACAAAAACTATTAAACTCTAGAGAATATAACATATTTATAGACTCTGAATTAGGGTTTCACTGACCAAAAACCATTTTGGTAATTTCCATTTATTACATTCTAATTTTGTTTTAAAAATAAATCAAAAATAATATCTTATTTATTTATTTAAAATAACATTTATCTTAAATAAATAAATAAATAGAGTTTATTTTGGGCTTATTAAACCCATAATCATTTTGGGCTTGTTCTAAGTGTGTGACCCTGTAGGTTCACATAACATTGACAGTGGGCCTAAATCTTTATTTAGGCCTACAAGTCATAAGTGGCCTCTAACAAGACATTATGACTACCCAAGTCATGTGAAGTCAATAATCCAACATAACCTAATTACATTGAATTTTATCATCCCTTTATCACATGATATCTTAATTGAATATAAGGCATAGAATGTCATCCTTATATAGTTCAATATTCTGACTTGATTCCAAGTAGACTAAAAATGATAACTCTTTATCAATTTATTTCAACATGGCCATGCATTTTCCTTTAGTCTATCTCATCAAGGGGCCCATAGATATCTTTCTCATATTAATGAGGGATAAATTCCTTCTAAATCACTCACATTCCTCACATAACTAATTTCATATCCAACAACATCCTATCTAATCGTCCGGTTAAAGACAATATTAGAATGTGTCAAAACATAAAATAGCTATGTAGAAATCCATGATGATTTCAAGGTCAAAGGACCGAAATAAAATTACTGTGATAAGAAATACTTATGACAATATTCTATGCAGTATTCTCATAGTGGGTCAATCCAGTACATGATCTCTCATGATGTACCTATGAGTTGACTTAATATCTCATATTCATGATTAGTAAAACATAACCATTAGTCAACATCATACCAGCCTTAATACTTTAAAATTTATATAATTAATAAATGGCTAGGGATAATTAGAATAGAACTCTTATTTTAATCTAAGGGTTTTACTATCAAGTCACATACTTGATGGCCTTAGTAAGAATTAACCATTCATATAATTATCATAAAATCAAATGATAATGAAATACCTCTTTATTAATAAAATAAGAAAGTCAATACATAATCAAATGATTAACCTAGTGCATATCACTAACAATCTCCCACTTGCACTAGGCCCAATCAACATCGTTTAGAATACCCATGGACCTAGTATGACTCTTATGTTTAGGCTGTGGAAGAGGTTTAGTCAGTGGATCAGTAACATTATCATTTGTAGGTAGTCTGCATATCTTGACATCTCCTCTCTCAATGATTTCTCGAATGAGATGATAATGCTTGAGTATGTGTTTGGATCTCTGATGTGATATGGGCTCCTTAGCTTGGGCTATAGCTCCATTATTGTCATAATACAAGTTCACTGGATCTGATATAATAGGAATAACACCTAGTCCAGTTATGAACTTCTTGATCCAAACAGCCTCCTTAGCTGCTTTTGAAGCAGCTATGTACTCAGCTTCTGTTGTAGAATCAATAATAGTGTCTTATTTGGAACTCCTCCAGCTCACTGCACCTCCATTCAAACAAAACACATATCCTGACTATGATCGAAAATCATCCTTGTCAGTTTAGAAGCTGGCATCTATGTAACCATTTACAACTAGCTCATCTTCCTAACCACTATACAGTAAAAATGCATCCTTAGTTCTTCTCAAGTACTTAAGGATATTTTTAACTGCTATCCAGTGACTTTCACTTGGGTCTGATTGATATCTGCTCGTTGTGCTTAAAGCATATGAAACATCAGGTCAAGTACATAATATTGCATACATGATAGATCCAATAGTAGAAGCATATGGAATCTTACTCATGCGATCTCGCTCATCTTGTGTCATAGGACACTGAGTCTTGCTGAGACTAATGCCATGCAACATTGGCAAGAATCCTCTCTTGGAATCTTGCATACTAAACCTTTTTAATACCTTATCAATATAAGTGCTTTGACTTAGGCTAATAAGACTTTTAGATCTATTTCTATAGATCTTGATGCCTAATATATAAGCAGCTTCACCTAAGTCTTTCATTAAGAAACAATTCCCTAACCATGATTTAACATTTTGTAAAATAGGGATATCATTTCCAATGAGTAGTATGTCATCCACATACAACACTAAAAACATAATAGCACTCCCACTAACTTTCTTGTATACACAAGGTTCATCATCATTTTTAATAAAGCCACTCCATATTCTCTGGTATATGGATGTGAAGTTGTATTACCAGTTGAGGTCAAAATTCAGTCCCTAAGGGTTCTCCTAGAGTCTAAAATCTCTGAGTACCAATGGGTAGAAAGCCGATTGGCATAGCTAACTTTGTTGGATGTAAAGAGATTGAAGGCTATGTATCACTCTCAGTTGTACCAGAAAAGGATAGCCCAAGCTTATAATAAGAAGATTAAGCCAGGCAAGATCAAAGAGGGTGACTTGGTCTTAAAGCTCACTAAGCCAATCCTGACTAATCCACGGGGGAAGTTTAAGCCGAACTAGGAAGGTCCCTATCAAATGAAGAAGTTATTTTCAAAATGGACCGTTATTTTATCTGACTCTAAGGAAATGAATTCAGAGAGCCCATCAATATGAATAAGCTTAAGAAATACTTCTGTAAAGTCTCGCTAAAGAGAAAACCTCAAAAGAGGCTGCCTAGGCAAAAGTTAGAGACAAAAAAAGGGGGAAAAGTAAAAAGTCCTGCTAGATTGAAAACCTGAAAAGGTGGTCCAAAAAAAAGTAAAGGACATGTAAAGGAGAGAGTAAGAGAAAAGAGAAAATAGTTAGTTGAAAAACTTGCAAAGGCAAGCCAATTAACAATAAGAGATATGTAAGAAGCAAAATTGTATAGTCACATTGCGTTTAAATTAATTGTAATGGATTACCCTTATTATTATAAACATTGCATTAAATGCTTATTACATATATGTCTAACTCAAAAGGAAATCTCATTCGACAAAGAAAGTGCATAAAAAGACTAAGTTTCATAAACTGATATAATATTGTATGCTTCTCTTATGACTCCCCTGAGTGCTCAATGCCTGTAATGCCATTATCCTTCTATTTCCTATAAATTCATCCTTTTCTACTTGTTATAGTTGAACCCATGCCTTGTACTGGTCATTGGTATACTGATCTCCATTGTAGTCAATGAGCTCCACAATTCGCTATCTATGTCCATATTGTTTGTAAAGTTGAGCTGGATTATGGAAGGTGGCAAAATGGAGGCCGGTTAAAGGAACACAGTAGGTATAGGACCGAAGGGTCACATACTGCAGTTTCCACCATGGGCACATCCACTGAATCAAAGTATCATGGAATGTAGATAACCAACTGTGGATATCCTCAGGGACATGATGAAGTCTCTTAGCGCGATAGTGTTTCACCTTGTACTGAGCAATGTCTCTAGGTGGTTCGAGCAATCTCAATTTCTTTTGCAACCAAGCCTGTAGAATTGACAAATGGGTAAGTGTAATACCCCGTATTTTTAAATATTTGTACACTATACCGGGATATGCAGTGTTAATAATTTTGAATATATATTACGATATTTTCACGAGTTGATATGTATTTAAAACCTATTTTTATTATTGTGTATTATTTACAGTACTTTACGTAAAATTTTCCCGAGACTTGCATTTTCGGAGAAATTTTTACGTAAATAATTTATTATTAATTATTTTAAATATATTTTCGGACTTGCATGAACTCATACGTATTTTTAAAATACTAAATAAAGCCTATGTGTGTAAATATTTATTTAATTAGGGTTTAATATATATTACCCTAATATTTTATTATTTGTTTATTAATTTATTGTTATTTAATTATTTTATTTATTATTAAATTATTAAATTATATGTGTGGGTGTGATTTTTTTTAAATATTTTATTAAAATTATTTTTTATTATTTTTCTTTTTTCTTTTTCTTTTTCTTTTTCTTTTTCTTTTCTTTCCTTTTCTTTTTCTTCTTCTTCTTCTTCTTCTTCTTCTTCTTCTTCTCCCGAGTGCCCGACCACCCCTCACCATCGTCTGTCACGCCAATCACCTACCGTTGGTGCGCCTCCCGGCTTGCCACCGTCGTTCCCAGCCGTCCCCCACCGCCAGCAGCTTCCTTCCCTGGCGCCGGCGAGCTATTTTTCCATTTTTGGCCGAAATTCTTCTCCTCGCCGTCGACGACGATTCTGACCACCATTTTCGACACCGCCGGTCTCTTTCTTCTCCTTGAGCTTCGGTGAGTGTGATTCTAGCTTTGGTTTGAGCTTAAATGGCCTAGAATTGCTTAGGTTTCGAATTTTCAATTTCAGTCACATTAGGGTTTTTGATTTTTTTAAGCTTCAAATTGATTGATTCATGGAAACTCCCTTCACAAATGTTGTTCCTAGTAGCTTAATATACATGTATGATTGTTTTTGGAATTTTTGGAGATTTTTTGGATTTTTGGGTATTTTTGAATATTTTAATATTATTTTCTAATTTTCGGAAATTAATTATTTAAATTATGAAATTGTATTTTATGGTTAAATTAGGTGTTGAAATGAATTATAGGAATTTATTTGGAATTTTTATGAATTTCTAAGTATTTATTTTGAATTATTTGAGTTTATGTAATTTTGGGAAATTAGGGTTAATTATGTTTTTAATTGAATTTAATTGGGTAATTGAGTTTAATTATTAATATTATTGATAAAAATGTTGAGAAAATTAATTTTGGATAATTTTATAATTTTTGGTGAATTTTTGAAGTAATTTTAGTATATTTATATATATAGGGGTATTTTGGTAATTTTACACAAAATTGGCTAAAAATGTAATTTAATTGGTTTTAATAGTTATTTAAGGTATAAAAATGATTTCTATAAATTATTTGGTATTTTTAACTAATTAAAACTATTTTTCGTGAATTATTTTCAATTATATATATAATATACGATTTTTCTAATAAAACGAGTTTTTATCGGTTTTTACTGTGTTTAAAGGTTAATTATGTAATTTCTACCTCTAAAATGTATTTTTAGGTTTTAAGGGTATTTTTGGTATCATTAGAATTGTTCTGTGTTTGTGGATCCCGGTCGGTAGATTGTAGTCTGGAGTCCGACCGAGGGGTTGTGAATGAGATGTGGTGTTTATTTTTTGAAGTGTGTTTCTTTGCAGGGTCGGATCTACTCTTTTGAGTAGAGAGATGTCCGTTTTACAGGGGAGGTTCTGTCGGATTTTCGATAGAATTCTCGTAAAACGTGATGTCCGGTCGAACCCTAATTCTGTTTCCGTATTTAATACTCTAGATCGAATTCTAGGATTTCTATTAGGCTTATTCTAATGTCGGTTATTTATTGCTTGTTTAGTTGCGCCGAGACCGAGGGCTAGTGGACCAGGCCCGTCGGACCCGTCTCGTGGAGCGCACTAATTTGTGAGTTACTATACTATATATATATATGCTTTAGGATGCATGTTTTAGAAAAGTATGCTTTATTTTAATAAAATATGCATAAATGATTTAAGTATTACTTAGGTTTATTTTCAGTATAATTTGGTATATTTTCAACTATATGCATGTTGTATAACTAAATTATTCTTAAAAATGCTTTTATGTATATTTTGGTATATTTTAGTTTATTCTGTAATTGCATTGGAATTATTTGACGTATATATACTCGAAATATATCTGGTTTATTTTTGGTATATTTCTAGTATATATATGATTTATGTTGATATTTTATTGAACTTCATGCATCATTTATTTGTGAATGAATGTTTTATATTATTACTGATGAAGGATATCGATAGAACGTGCTACCTAGTGGGCAGCACTAAGACCGAGTACGTACCGGTACGCCTATAGTATTTAGGCTATATTACTAACCATTTGTGGATAATGATTTGATGTGATTATTGATACGTGTGAGATATGGTTTGGAGGTGTGATTGCTGGAGCTCGATTGACCAAGTGTCTCGAGGCCAATCACACTGGCAGTCAGACTGCTGGAGCTCGGTTGACTTAGTGTTTTGGGGCCAGTCTACTGTCTAAATAGATTAAGTGGATATATTTGGATTAAGTGAGCCTGTATGGCTAGAGTGTTATCTAACACTGATTGAGGTTTCGATATCATAGGGTTCTATGTGATCCTTCATAAAAGATGATTTTCAATAAAATATATATATAAAATGATTTTATTACATCTGTGTGTATTTGCCTGTATATATATTAGATATATATATACTGTTGATTGTATGCATTGTCATTTAGTGTGTATGTATATATATTATAGTAATTCACTCAATGAGGTCTGACTCCCCTCCGTTGACTATTTTTCAGGAGAGTCAACATCTTCAGACCTCAGTAGCAAGCCTATACGTTGGATTTCTTTCGCCCCGGCTTCTTTGTGTAAATTTCTTACTTGAGTTTTGAGTTTACTTTATCTTGACACTGCAGTAGTTGTAAATTAATTGTGAGATATTATGTATTTTTTTTAAGCGAGATGCATTTTAAGAATTTGAACTGGATTGTATTAAAGAGATTTTATATATATGATGAGTTGAGATTTAAATTAAATCCAATTGATGGAAATGTTATTATTATATTTATGATTTTTATTTCCGCTGCAAATTTGACATTGTTATTATTACTATTGCATATTTTTTTTTAGGCTTGCTACGAGTTCCAGATTCGAAAGAATTCCAGTTCCCTAGCGCCGGTCATGGCCCTTGTTTTGGGTCGTGACAAAGTTGGTATCAGAGCGGAGTTCTGTGTCAGGGCATAGTTATGTGAGTTGTGGCCCTAGTTTTTAAAGTTGTGTTTTCTATTGAACTACTGCAGTGAATTAGGTTTGAGTATGTCTTGATAAGTATTCCTTGCTTAGTTTTTTGCGTTATTCCTCCGTTGTTTGTTCTTTCTGAATCTTTCCGTTGTCTTTTCAGAATGAGGAGGCAAGCGCGTGTCGCTCCACCGGTCATTGAGGTCGAGGCTGATGAGTCTTTTCAGGATGAGGTTTTACCTCCTGAGTAGCCAGTTAGATGTAGAGGTCGTGACAGAGGTAGACCTCGAGGAGCGGCAGGTCGCCGTAAGAGAGTTACAGGACGAGGAGCCTGTTGAGCCTAAATTTGATATTCCTGTGCCTCCAGTTGTTCAGTCTGTTTAGCCTGCCTATCAGCAGGGTATGTCTGACCCTGAGGCAGCTTTGTTCTATGCCCGAGTTGGCAGGATTGCTTTTGATGGTACTTCTGATCCGTTAGATTTTCTGCACACGATTGAGACTAGGACTCGGACTGCTCATACCGAGTACCAACGGATCATGATCGTTGAGTTATCTGTCGAGGGACCAGCCTTAGATTGGTTTATTCAGATGATCCAGCCTTATATGATGATGATGACCTGGGCTCAGTTTCGAGAGCGATTTATGAGGAGATTCTGTCCAGAGCCTCTTCGTTTGAGCTATCGTCTTCGTTTGACCAGTATTTCTCGTGGAGATCGATCTGTAGAGGAGTATACCCGAGAGTTTCTTCGTCTGGGTAGATATGCTGAGGATCTGATGCGAGACCAGTATTTTGCTGTCACTACCTATGTCACTGGTTTGGGTTCTGCTTTTACTGGTATGCCCACAGCAGGTCTTACTCTCGAGTCTGTGATTGAGTTGGCTAAGGAGATTGAGCTGAGACTAGTTAGGCAGGGAGCGATGCCTGATTATTACCAGTTGGGAGTTCAGTCAAGTGGATTGCATGCTACTCCGTATTCGAGTTTTCATGTTGGATTGAGTAGTCAGCAGCGAGGTCCGACTCAGCAGAGTCAGAGATAGCAGCAGCGAGTGCATCGGAGCAGTAGACATGGCCATGGAGGTCAGCGTAGATCATTCAGATTTGGATCAGGTGCCTCGAGCAGCAGCAGTGGTCGTAGTTCTGGATCAGCGGTCAGCATTTGTCAGACTTGTGGTAGAGTCCATCAGGGACCGTATTATCTAACATCGCTGACATGCTTCAGATGCGGGCAAACAGGACATTTTGCCAGATCGTGTCCTTATTCCGGGTATCAGCAGTCGCAGATTCCGCGATTCCCACAGCAGTCGATTGCTAGTGCAGCACCCGTGCCATTTCAGTTACCACCAGCCCAGCATCAGAGTTCCACTCAGTTTGTTCCACAGCAGAGTCGTGGTAGAGGTACTAGAGGAGGTGCTAGAGGAGGTGCCAGAGGTGTTGGCCAGGCTTCTACCAGTCAGCAGGGAGGTCAAGGTCAGGCCATAATTTTCCATCTTACTCAGCAGGATGCTTAGGCATCTAATGCAGTCGTGGCAGGTATTGTTTCTGTTTGTTACCTGGATGCTTGGGTTTTATTTGATCCGGGTGCCACGCATTCGTTTGTTTCTCCTGTTTTTGCTTCTAAATCTTGTTGGCAAGCTTCGAGGATGGCTTTTCCTTTGTCTGTTGCCACTCCTCTGAGTGATTCCTTAGACGTCGATATTGTTCTTTCTGGTTATCCAGTTCTCGTGGGAGATTGAGAATTACCCGTTGATTTGATTCTGTTGGATGTGATGGAGTTTGATGTTATTTTGGGAATGGATTGGTTATCTCAGCACTATACCATGGTAGATTGCAGGAATAAAGAGGTGACTTTTAGAATTCCTGGTGAAGAAGAGTTTAAATTTGTGGGTGATAGGAGTTCAGCACCTCGAAATCTTATTTCTGCTATTACGGCTAGGAAGTTGTTGAAGAAAGGTTGTCAGGGGTATTTGGCATTGGTCAGGGATACGTCAGTGGAGAAGTTTTCACTCACAGATGTTCCTGTTGCTTGTGAGTTTCCTGATATTTTTCCCGAGGAGTTGCCAGGTTTACCACCTCATAGAGAGATTGAGTTCTGTATAGATGTGGTTCCAGGTACTACTCCTATATCTATGCCACCCTATAAAATGGCTCCTACAGAGTTGAGAGAGTTGAAGGAGCAGTTGCAAGAGTTATTGGATAAGGGTTTTATCAGACCTAGTGTTTCTCCTTAGGGTGCACCAGTCCTGTTTGTGAAGAAGAAGGATGGTACCCTGAGACTGTGCATTGACTATAGAGAATTGAATAAGGTGACAGTGAAGAACAAGTATCCTCTCCCGAGGATAGATGATTTATTTGATCAGCTACAGGGTGCACAGTTCTTTTCTAAGGTTGACTTGAGGTCGGGTTATCATCAGCTGCGGATTAGTGAAGCTGATATTCCTAAGACAGCATTCCGCACACGATATGGCCATTATGAGTTTCTGGTGATGTCTTTTGGTTTGACTAATGCACCAGCAGCTTTTATGGACCTGATGAACAGAGTATTCAGACCGTATGTGGATCAGTTTACGGTAGTCTTCATTGATGATATACTAGTATATTCGAGGAGTATGGAAGAGCATGTATATCATTTGAGGATTGTACTACAAACATTGAGAGATCATCAGCTTTATGCTAAATTCTTAAAGTGTGATTTCTGGATGGAGAGTGTTTCTTTTCTTGGACACGTAGTGTCTAAAGAAGGTATTCAGGTTGATCCACGGAAGATTGAGGCAGTGTCTGAGTGTCCTAGACCTACTTCTGTTATAGAGATTCGAAGTTTTCTGGGTTTAGCCGGGTATTATAGGCGGTTTATGCAGGATTTTTCCAGAATTGCAGCCCCTATGACTCGCTTGACTCAAAAGAATGTTAGATTCGAGTGGTCAGAGGCTTGTGAGAATAGTTTTCAGTTGTTAAAGGAGAAATTGACCACAGCGCCAGTATTAACTTTGCCTAATAGTGTGGATAAGTTCACAGTTTACTGTGATGCCTCTAGAATTGGTCTTGGTTGTGTGTTGATGCAGAATGGAAGGGTGATAGCCTATGCTTCAAGGCAGTTGAAGAAGCATGAGCAGAACTATCCCATATATGATCTTGAGATGGCTGCAGTGATTTTTGCTTTGAAGATTTGGAGACATTATTTGTACGGGGTGACTTGTGAGATATTTACTGATCACAAGAGCCTTAAGTACATTTTTCAGCAGCGAGATTTGAATCTGAGGCAGACAAGATGGTTGGAACTGTTGAAAGACTATGATTATGAGATCTTATATCATCCGGGTAAAGCTAATGTGGTAGCAGATGCCTTGAGTAGGAAGTCCTCAGGCAGTCTTGCTCACATCAGTGTTGTGAGGAGACCGTTGATCCAGGAATTGCATTTGTTGGTGGATCAAGGTCTGATGATGAAGATCAGTAGATTAGGTGGACTGCTAGCTCAGTTTAAAGTGCGATCTGTACTGAGGGATAGGATTAAAGTAGCTCAGAGCCGAGATCCTATTCTAGAAGAGCTTGCAGAGAATGTCAGAGCAGGGAAGTTCACTGATTTCACAATTGATGATGATGGTGTGTTGTGGATCAATGGTAGATTGTGTGTTCCTGATGTGGATGATTTGAGAGAAGAGATCCTAGAGGAAGCACATTCTACAGCCTACAACGTACATCCAGGTGTTACTAAGATGTACCACAGTATCAGAGATCTATACTGGTGGGATGGATTGAAGAAGGATGTCGCTGATTATGTTGCGAAGTGCTTGACGTGTCAGCAAGTGAAAGCCGAACATCAGAAGCCTTCTGGGAAGCTTCAGCCTCTTCCTATTCCCGAGTGGAAGTGGGAAAGGATAGCTATGGATTTTTTGGTCGGTTTACCTCGTTCTAAGGATGGATACGATTCTATCTGGGTGATCGTAGACAGGTTAACGAAATCTGCACATTTCTTGCCTATAAAAGCTACATATTCAGTTGCTAGATTGGCGAAGTTGTACGTGAAGCATATTGTGTGCCTTCATGGAGTACCTGTGTCCATTGTATCAGATAGAGGTTCGGTGTTTACTTCTCATTTTTGGCAGAAGTTACAGGAAGCGATGGGCACTAGGTTGGATTTCAGTACTGCTTTTCATCCTCAGACAGATGGTCAGTCTGAGAGGACGATCCAGACATTAGAAGATATGTTGAGGATGTGTGTCCTGGATTTGGGAGGTAGCTGGGATGATCATTTGCCACTCGTTGAGTTTGCATATAATAACAGCTACCATAGCAGTATTGGTATGGCACCGTACGAGGCGTTGTATGGAAGGAAGTGTAGATCCCCGTTGAGTTAGGATGAGATTGGTGAGAGAGCTTTGACTGGACCTGAGATGATTCAGGATGCTGCAGAGAAAGTCACCGTGATCAAGCGTAGATTAGAGACCGCAGTTAGCAGACATAAGAGTTATGCGGATCCTAGGCGCAGAGATGTGGAGTTTCAGGTTGGAGATTTCATTTTTCTAAAAGTATCTCCGATGAAGGGTGTGATGAGATTTGGTAGGAAGGGTAAGTTAGCACCGAGATATATTGGACCGTTTGAGATTCTGGAGAGAGTTGGCACTGTTGCATATCGGTTGGATTTGCCTCCGAGTATGTCACAGGTGTATCAAGTATTTCATATCTCGATGTTGAGGAAGTATATCTCAGACCCTTCACATGTGTTGCAACCCAACAGTGTAGAAGTGAGTGAAGATTTGATGTTTGTGGAAGAACCTGTGGCGATCGTTGATTTTCAAGTTCGACAGTTGCGTTCGAAGCAGATTCCGATGGTCAAGGTTCTGTGGCGTAGCGACAGAGTCGAGGAGCATACGTGGGAGACTGAAGCTGAGATGCGAGCTTCTTACCCGTATCTCTTTCCTTCTTGATCTTATTTTCTGGAATTCGGGGACGAATTCTTGTAAGGGGGGAAGACTGTAATATCCCGTGTTTTTAAATATTTTTATACTGTGCCGGGATATGCAGTGTTAATAATTTTAAATATATATTACCATATTTTCACGAGTTGATATGTATTTAAAACCTATTTTTATTATTGTGTATTATTTACAGTACTTTACGTAAAATTTTCCCGGGACTTGCATTTTCGGAGAAATTTTCACGTAAATAATTTATTATTAATTATTTTAAATATATTTTCGGACTTGCATGAACTCATACGTATTTTTAAAATACTAAATAAAGCCTATGTATGTAAATATTTATTTAATTAGGGTTTAATATATATTATCCTAATATTTTATTATTTGTTTATTAATTTATTGTTATTTAATTATTTTATTTATTATTAAATTATTAAAATATTAAATTATATGTGTGGGTGTGATTTTTTTTTAAATATTTTATTAAAATTATTTTTTATTATTTTTCTTTTTTCTTTTTCTTTTTCTTTTTCTTTTCTTTTTCTTTTCTTTCCTTTTCTTTTTCTTCTTCTTCTTCTTCTTCTTCTTCTTCTTCTTCTTCTTCTCCCGAGCGCCCGACCACCCCTCACCACCGTCTGTCACGCCGATCACCTACCGTCGGTGTGCCTCCCGACTTGCTACCATCGTTCCCAGCCGTCCCCCGTCGTCAGCAGCTTCCTTCCCCGGCATCGGCGAGCTATTTTTCCATTTTTGGTCGAGATTCTTCTCCTTGCCGTCGATGACGATTCTAACCACCGTTTTTGACACCGCCGGTCTCTTTCTTCTTCTTGAGCTCCGGTGAGTGTGATTCTAGCTTTGGTTTGAGCTTAAATGGTCTAGAATTGCTTAGGTTTCGAATTTTCAATTTTGGTCACATTAGGGTTTTTGATTTTTTTGAGCTTCAAATTGATTGATTCATGGAAACTCCCTTCACAAATGTTGTTCCTAGTAGCTTAATATACATGATGAATTTTTTTGGAATTTTTGGAGATTGTTTGGATTTTTGGATATTTTTGAATATTTTAATATTATTTTCTATTTTTTGGAAATTAATTATTTAAATTATGAAATTGTATTTTATGGTTAAATTAGGTGTTGAAATGAATTATAGGAATTTATTTGGAATTTTTATGAATTTCTAAGTATTTATTTTGAATTATTTGAGTTTATGTAATTTTGGGAAATTAGGGTTAATTATGTTTTTAATTGAATTTAATTGGGTAATTGAGTTTAATTATTAATATTATTGATAAAAATGTTGATAAAATTAATTTTGGATAATTGTATAATTTTTGGTGAATTTTTGAAGTAATTTTAGTATATTTATATATATAGGGGTATTTTGGTAATTTTACACAAAATTGGCTAAAAATGTAATTTAATTGGTTTTAATAGTTATTTAAGGTATAAAAATGATTTCTACAAATTATTTGGTATTTTTAACTAATTAAAACTATTTTTCGTGAATTATTTTCAATTATATACATAATATACGGTTTTTCTAATAAAACGAGTTTTTATCGATTTTTACTGTGTTTAAAGGTTAATTATGTAATTTCTACCTCTAAAATGTATTTTTAGGTTTTAAGGGTATTTTTGGTATTATCAGAATTGTTCTATGTTTGTGGACCCCGGTCGATAGATTGTAGTCTGGAGTCCGACCGAGGGGTTGTGAATGAGATGTGGTGTTTGTTTTTCGAAGTGTGTTTCTTTGCAGGGTCGGCTCTACTCTTTTGAGTAGAGAGATGTTCGTTTTACAGGGGAGGTCCTGCCGGATTTTTGATAGAATTCTCGTAAAACGTGATGTCCGGTCGAACCCTAATTCTGTTTCCATATTTAATACTCTAGATCGAATTCTAGGATTTCTATTAGGCTTGTTCTAATGTCGGTTATTTATTGCTTGTTTAGTTGCGCCGAGACCGAGGGCTAGTGGACCAGGCCCGTCAGACCCGTCTCATGGAGCGTACTAATTTGTGAGTTACTATACTATATATATATGCTTTAGGATGCATGTTTTAGAAAAGTATGCTTTATTTTAATAAAATATGCATAAATGATTTAAGTATTACTTAGGTTTATTTTCGGTATAATTTGGTATATTTTCAACTATATGCATGTTGTATAACTAAATTATTCTTAAAAATGCTTTTATGTACATTTCGGTATATTTTAGTTTATTCTGTAATTGTATTGGAATTATTTGATGTATATATACTTGAAATATATCTGGTTTATTTTTGGTATATTTCTAGTATATATATGATTTATGTTGATATTTTATTGAACTTCATGCATCATTTATTTATGAATGAATGTTTTATATTATTAATGATGAAGGATATCGATAGAATGTGCTACCTAGTGGGCAGCACTAGGACCGAGTACGTACCGGTACGCCTATAGTATTTAGGCTATATTACTAACCATTTGTGGATAATGATTTGATGTGATTATTGATATGTGTGAGATATGGTTTGGAGGTGTGATTGCTGGAGCTCGGTTGACCAAGTGTCTCGGGGCTAATCACACTGGCAGTCAGACTGCTGGAGCTCGGTTGACTTAGTGTCTCGGGGCCAGTCTACTGTCTAAATGGATTAAGTGGATATATTTGGATTAAGTGAGCCTGTATGGCTAGAGTGTTGTCTAACACTGATTGAGGTTTCGATATCATAGGGCTCTATGTGATCCTTCATAAAAGATGATTTTCAATAAAATATATATATATAATGATTTTATTGCATCTGTGTGTATTTGCCTGTATATATATTAGATATATATATACTGTTGATTGTATGGATTGTCATTTAGTGTGTATGTATATATATTATAGTAATTCACTCAGTGAGGTCTGACTCCCCTCTGTTGACTATTTTTCAGGAGAGTCAACATCTTCAGACCTCAGTAACAGGCCTATATGCCGGATTTCTTCCGTCCCGGCTTCTTTATGTAAACTGCTTACTTGAGTTTTGAGTTTACTTTATCTAGACACTGCAGTAGTTGTAAATTAATTGTGAGATATTATGTATTTTTTTATGCGAGATGCATTTTAAGAATTTGAACTGGATTGTATTAAAGAGATTTTATATATGTGATGAGTTGAGATTTAAATTAAATCCAGTTGATGGAAATGTTATTATTATATTTATGATTTTTATTTCCGCTGCAAATTTGACATTGTTATTATTACTATTGCATATATTTTTTTTTAGGCTTGTTACGGGTTCCGGATTCGAAAAAATTCTCGTTCCCTAGCGCCGGTCATGGTCCCTGTTTTGGATTGTGACAGTAAGAATGGTAAAAAGCAGGAAATGGTAAAAGAAATAAGAGACTCACCTCTAATAGAAATGGATTCCTAGAGAATCTCTTGGTCTCGAAAAGGTTATCAAGTCCAATAATGGTCTCAGTCAGAATGAGGGGGAAAGGGTTCAGTCCACTCTCCACTTGGCCGAGAACATACAGGATCTTTAGGTCACAGTTACTAAAAGAGGAGACTAACAAGAACTGAGCATATAGGCAAAGTGCCATTATTTGAGGCCAAGGAACCTCGTTGCTATCTACAGCCGCTACCATCTCTACAAAAGGGCTAAGTGGGATTTCGTTGCCAAAAATGTGATGAAGAGAAGATTGAGGGGACATATTGAAAGATCTTTCCATTTAACAATGGATGGTGTGAAAATTCGGGGTTACAACTAGAGGAATGACAATCTGTCAAGCATAATCTATGTGAGAGCCCAGAATAGCTTTAAATTCCTCTGGCAGGGGGTAAATCTCTAGTGTATTAAACCAAAAAACATGTTTCTAAGGATCCCAAAACTGAGCAAGAACATGGAGAAATGAGAAGTTGATCTTCTTAGCATCAAGGATCAAAAAACAGATAAGTGAAATGGCTTTATTCTAGCTCATGACCTACCATCCAGACTTTTTAGAATTAGTTATAATTGTTTTAAGCTTCTCTCAGCCATAATTGGGGGTTAGAATGCTATCTGGGAAAGAAGAATAGGGGAAACATCAAGATGAAGTGATCAGGGATTTTGAAGAAGACTTAGGGATTTTTATAGCTGCAGGACAAGCATGTAGAGGTGTTTGCCTCTACGATTAGGTGACACCTCTATGAGAAGAGGCGAATCAAATGTTGCCTCTTCACATAGAGGCAACGCCCCTTTAAAGAGGCAACGCCTCTATGACAGGCAGAGCAGATCTTCGCATTCCTAGGGATTTTCTAAGTTGTAATATGAGGAGTCAGAGCAAGGCGTTTCATAGAGAAAAGGTCTTCCTTCATTCAAAATTTCCCTAAAAATTATCAATGTAAAATATAAAGGCATAAAAAAGGGTCAATCAAATAAAAATCAATTCAAACAGATAGAGAGCAACAATGTAAAGCCTCTAATGTTTCTAAACAAGGATGCCCCTATTCTAACAAAAATTTATAAAGGATCCTCTCTACTCATCCTTATCGGACTCGTCGGCCTCCTCATCAGCTGGCTCATCCATAGAAGCATTAGTGGGATTGGTCCTATCATCCTCGTTACTATCCTCGGACTCTTCTTCGACTGCCCCCTCCTCCTTATTGCCCTCAACCTAAAAAGTGGTGAGTTGGCACTCCAAGATAGTGATCCTAGCATGGCTGGCCTCATCTCGATCCTATTAAAGCATAATAAAAGGTAAGAAATCATGAAAGCATGCATACATATAGAAATAAAGTATATTTTATATATACCTTCCACTGCTGCATCACCTGCATTAGGAAGTCCCTATGGGCCTCAACCACCTGGTACATATACTCTCCTTAATCTTGAGGTATCTGTTCCATTGATAATATTAGAATTAACCATGTGTTATAAGACTTGAGAACACAGTTGTTAGAGAAGCAAACTTACACGGGTAGTAGCCTTTAGGAAGAATGCTCGATCCAGAGTCATATCCAGCATCAAAAACTGATGAGAGAGCTCACTAAAAAGCATCCAATAATGAGTCAGAAGATTGAGAGTGGCAGTAAGTCTGTCGGCCACTACTTGGGACAGAGAACTGCAAGGGTTTGTCGAGGATGGCACCCTAGAAAAAGAGCCCTCACCACTGAGAATGATGTGTAGGCGCTAATAAGACCACTCCTGTGTAGAGGGCCAAGGGCAAGGAGCAGGTGCCCTAGTAGCTGCCTAAAAGATGAAAAATAAGTCAGAGAATAACATCTATAAGTAAATATAAAATAAAACATTTCATGCTTGCCTGAAGTGCAGGCTCTAAAAGGAGCACTTACTGCAGTAGATGAGCTCATGTAAAGCCCACATAGCGAGACTTCCTCCTCTCGTAATAGTCTATAGCATCATATCCCTGCAAGGCATGATTAAGCTAATCTCCCTTAACTCATGCACCCAGAAGATATACCGAGGAGGAGCAAGAGGTGGATGCCTCACTCGCACACCTAATTGCCATTGATGTCTCCTCTCCCCAAGGAACCACACTCTACAATCAGGCCTCTGAGTAGAACCCTCTTCCTGGACAAAGGGATGGAGTGAACCATGGCCTGTGTCCACCTAGCCTGAGGGCCCTATAAGTCTGGGTATAGCTGTAAGAATAAATAAGTAAGTAGGTGAAATTGATTAATGAGTTTATTGCTAATCTCAGTTACATTTGTAAGTGCATACCTCGTCATAAGTGAGCATGTTCAGCCACTCACGGTGGATGTGAACACGAGCCACAGGCCTCCTTTAAGCCCGGCTGGGACCCCACCTCGCCATCACAAGGAAGAGAGTGTCAATGACTCTGGTGATCCCCACTATTAGCTCCAACTCTAAAGCCCAATCCTGTAAAAGAAATAAAGGATTGTTAGTAAGATCGAAAAGTGACAATTGAAATGGAATATGGAGAGAGAAAAGAAAAAATGAAATACTAGTATGGCATGCCAAAAATTATAGAGTTGTCTAGCTCCGTGGACCAGCTCATCCATACTCCTGTAAAGATAAGCTAAGGCACCGCTACCCCAATCGTAGGTTGCCACCCAGTCTAGGTCCCTCAAAGGCATCAGGAAGCTGAAGTCCAGAAAGCTAGTAGTATCTGCGAAGAGAGTAGTACCCAGCAAATAAACAAGGAAAGGGCACACCACCTAATCGATCTGAAGGGGTGTAGTGGCCACCTCAACTCTAGTACGAGTGTAGAAGCTCATAATCGACTCGAGCTTCATTGTGTAAGTCCCCTTCATGTCCGGGCCCATCCCAAGCAGATGCTCGATGAAAGCAAGATGATCGGGAGATAACTAATGAAGGTTGGCATCGAAGGGAACATAATCTCCAGCACAAGCAATACCGACAACTGCAGCGAAGGCCACTAAATCCAAGGTGAACTCCCTGAAAGGAAGATGAAAGGTATAGGTGGTGTCAAACTACCTCTCTATCAGGGCATGCAAGGGCTGGTAATCTGTATGCCCATGCTATGCTTGGAGTGCTAGGATAAAATTGGAGAACCAGGTGTCATGAATCTGAGTCTGTAAGGCCTCAAGAAGCTCATCATACCAGATCCGTGCACCACTAATTTCCCAACACCCTTGAGGGTGCGGGCATCAAGCTAAGGGAGTAAAACAAGGAGTAAAATTATCATTTTATGCAATAAAAATTCAAAATTTTTATTGGATCTTATCGCTGAGGTGATGCCCCTATCGAAGAGGCGACCGCCTCAGTGATGAGGCAACGCCTCTTTACATAAAGGTGATTTGCCTTTTTAAGAGAAAGCTTGACTTGAAGAGGTGAATGCCTTTTTATGATCATGCAATTGCTTCATCAAAGAGGCGATCTCCTGATCAATGAAGCAATTGCCTTATCGAAGAGGCGATGCCTCTTCGTGTCGGTAATCTAATAAGATAATTTGAAATTTTAATTTTTGATCAAGAAAATTTGATTTCTTTTAGTTAAATTCATAAATATATATATATATATATATATATATATATATATATATATATATATATATATATATATATATATATGTGAACAATAACCCAATACTATTTGATGATATTTACAGGAAAAATTAAAGAAATTGGTATTAACCTCTCTAGTGGCCAAGCCACAAATATGGGATCGCAAGTCTGCAAACAGGGGGATCTTATCTCTGATATTGAGCCTGAAACTTCGAGAAGGGTGCACTGTAGGTTTCACTAAGTCCCACATGGGCAATTCTGGGGTCCATTCGGCATCCATGTCAGAGAATACGAAGAATGAGAGAGAAAGAGAAAAGGGAGAAAAAGAGACAAAGGTGAAAGTGACCTTTGGAGAAGAAAAGTGAGAATTTATATGGTTAGGGTGAGAGAGAAAAATTTTAGAAAAAGGAATATGAGGAGAAAAGAGTGAGGCCCACTTGATGAAATAAAGCACCGAATGGCCCAAGGCCCATAAAAAAATAAGAATTTCTACATCATTGCTCGGGTGTACCCCAAAATTAATCTTTGGACAAGAATAATCTAATTAAAGCATCAGAAAGAATAAGAGTTTGGTAGGTTTTGAATCCCAAAGTACGTGAAAGAACAAGTGTCTAGTCGGGTTTGAATCCCCGAAGTGCGCAAAAGAATAAGCGTCTGGTCAAGTTTGAACCCCCGAAGTGTGTAAAAGAACAAGCATTTAGTCAGGTTTAAATCCCCTAAGTGCACAGAAAAAAAACAAACATATGGTGGGGTTTGAATTCCCGAAGTGCGCAGAAAAAAACAAGCATCTAGTCGGGTTTGAATCTCCAAAGTTCGCATTTCAGGAGGTGTTTGGTCGAGTTTGAATCTCCAAAGTGCATTCTTCTTTTACTGAGTAATTCTTGGGCCAGGAAAACTCAGGTTTTACACCAAACTATAATGAGTAACTGATCGAACTAAGAAAACCCAAGGAACACAATTATTTTTCATCTCTTTTTACTAAGTAGAGGTTGGGCCATGCTCAAGATTCATGCCAAACTATAATGAGTAACTGATCGGGCCAGGAAAACCTAAGGAACACAGTTACGTTTCATTTCTTTTTACTGAGTAGAGGTTGGGCCGTGCTCAAGATTCACTCCAATTTATAATGAGTGGTTGATCGAGTTAGCTTAACCCAAGGATCACGGTTATGTTTCTCTTCTGTCTCTACTGAGTGAAGATTAGGTCATGCTTGAGATTCACGCCAAAATTATTAATGAGTGACTAATCAGGCCAGGAAAACCTGAGGATCATAGTCACATTTCAAAGATGAAGTTTGACCTCTTGGGTTTGAATTCCTAAGATTGACGGCCCGAGTAAAGCTTGCAAGTCAGGTATGTCATTCTTACTCTCTATTTGATGTGTCTGTTGCTTTTTCAAAAAAATTATTTTCAAAAAAAAAATTCTATTTTTCAAAAAACTAAAGGGGTAAACTATAGACACTGTTAGTTTGATCGGCTTGCAATGAAAGTCCGATGATGAGAAAATTTGAGTTTTGAATGCAAGAAGAGCCCGAGACTTCTCTAAAATCGACTCTGAAAGCCCAAACGCTAAGCCAAACCCACAAAAACCATGTCCAAGCCCAAGCTCATCACCTCTTGACCTACAGGCCTTGACCTGGCCCAGGTGAAGAGGCGATCGCCTCAACGAAGAGGTGTCACTTCTTCACCCCAGGCATCAGTGAGGCGATGCCTCATCAAAAAGGTATCGCCTTATCATACCCACTCTCTGCAGCATTAAATGTCAATAATGGCAGTGGTTGGAAGTCCACCTGTTGAGATTTGGTCGTTTTTTGATGTAAAATAAGAGGGAAAAAGATAGGAAAGAACTTATAGAATGAAAAAAGACAATGAGGAGAGGGTGAGAATGGGTTTTTAGGAATTTAAAAATGAAGAAAATAAGAGCGGTTTTAAAAGGGAATATGGGAAAAAGTTAAGGAGGTAGGTGAATTGTTAGAAAGAAAAGGCCTGAAAGAAAAAAAAATAGAGAAAAGAGAAAGAAAGGAAGAAGAATAGAGGATACTTTGAGGATTAAGGGACTTGATTCTTGAGAAGAAGAGGGAAACTCCTTGCATTCAAGGCCACCCCTCTATCAACCAAGCTCTAAGGGTTTAGTTAAGGAGCATCAAGCACGTCCGAGTCAGTGAGTCTCTTCATTTTTAGCTTTAAGTTTTTTTATCTTCATTAAAAGCTTTGATTTGTTATTATTTTGTGTGTTTTCTTGAGCTAAATTACTTATTTGAAGTTACAGAAAAACATGGTTGCATGAAATATTAAATATTGATTGTTGATACTTGTATACTTACGTCTGTTTCTCATTTACATGTTTGATCATCGCATTTCTTAGGATTTAAGAAATGTAGAGTATTCCTACCTCTGCTGAAGAGGCGAGGCAACATCTCTTTATAGAGACTTCACCCCTTCATGATGAGGTGATGGAGGCATCACCTCTTAGTCAAGAGGCGACACCTCTTTGAAGAGGTGACACCTTTTTGACAGAACTCTGCCTTTTTATGCCATAATTTTTCGTCCATATTTTGCATGTTTGGCATGATTTTCATGTTTAATTTGTTATATTTCTTGAAATTATGCTTGATTCTTATGTTGATCAATATTGTTTCTATGTTATCTTCCTTTTTTTGTGTTATTTAGTGGATCATTTTATGAGTTTATGTTCATTTATTTTTTGTGAATATTATGTGTTAATGATTTGTAAATATTATTGTTGTTATTGTATGTAATTAACTTGTATGTGTTACAGGAACTATTTGGTGATTTTTAATCACTAGATGTTTGCTTTATTTATCATTTTAGAGTATTAATTTGTATAATTAATTAGTTTATTTGTGGTTTGTTGTTGGTTTATGCATGGTTTATTTTTAATATTTTTATATTTATTTGCATCAAAAAGTTATAATCCTTAATTCCTTTTCCCTTTTATTTGGAATGAATAGTTATAAATTATTTTTATTTATTTTATCTATTTATTTATGACTGAATGTCGAGGATATAAGCTTGAAATAAGACTAATGTGCAAACTCATAATAAATATAAAATTAGAAATCACTCGCGATTTGCATGTTAATTAGAGAATAATTTAATAATTAAAGGTAATAATATATAAAACACACACGAAGGCCAACCGTAAGGTTGGGTAGACATTTCAAAAGTCTATACCCAGTTTTTGAACCTGATCTTTGATGAGGGCTTCTAGGAACCTCTGTAAAATCTAGTTATTGTATAGTGTGTCCCCGTTTTCATTTGGATGATGACTCTATTTCCATTTTGAACCCTAAGCTCACTATGTATTTCCTAGTGAGTTCCAATCTCGCACAGTACTATAATTGCAAACACTTGGACACATAACCAAAACTACCACCTACAGGTATATACTTCTATTAGAAGTCGCTTCTCTAAATCCATCTTCCTATTTTTCGTATTCCCATATCCGTATCCATATCACATAAAAGATAGCTACAATTTAATAATTGTTGTGAAATAAAGATTAAATTACTTATTTTGTTATAGAACTAAACTTGAATTTAGTAGTATTTAACTATAAGAAAAATATTTTATAGTAGAATGATTTTGAGAGAATTTAGAAAGAGTTTGGAGAGAATTTAGAGAACTATAATATTGAAAGAATTTGGAGAGTAATCTATCTTTTCTTCTTCTTAATCTTAACCTCCTCATTAATGAATTTCAATCCCTTTATATAGAGATTTTCTTTTCACTATTTGAGAACTATTCTCTCATAAGCAATATATTGTTCATTCACAAGCAATATATTGTTCATTCACATTCATAATACTCCCCCTTGAATAATAATATTTTGCAACTGCCTCGTTAAAACCTTGCTAAATAAAACCCAGTGGGAAAAACTTTAGCTTAAGGAAAAAGAGTACAGTGCATGATATTCTCCCCCTCAAGTCGATATGTATAATCTTCCTTCATATAGTATGTAGATGTTGCATTCCAATATCGTGAACGTGCTTTCTAAAGATTGTAGTTGGAAGTGTCTTTGTGAAAAGATCAGCTGAATTCTGGCTAGACTGAATATACTTGATATCTATATGATTGTCTTTTATTAGCTCTTGAGTGTATGAAAACAATCTTGGAGGTATATGTTTGGTTCTATCACTTTTGATATATTCTTCCCTTAACTGTGCAATGCATGCTGCATTATCTTCATATAAAATTATTGGACTTTTGTTGACTGGAAAACCACAAGATTCTTCAATATGATGTGTCATTGATGTAATCCACACACACTCTCTACTTGCTTCATGTAGTGCAATAATTTCATAATGATTTGAGGAAGTAGTGACAAGCGTTTGTTTCTGGGAACGCCAAGAAATTGCAGTTCCATTATTTATGAACACATAGCCTGTTTAAGATTTCGCTTTATGAGGATCAGATAAATGCCCTGCATCTGCATAACCAATCAATTCTTGTTTTGAATTGTTAGAATAAAATAAACCCAAATCAACATTTCCTCGAAGGTATCGAAGTATATGTTTGACCCCTTTCCAATGCCTTTTTGTTGGAGCTGAACTGAACCTTGCTAATAAATTGACTGCAAAAGAAATGTCAGGTCTAGTACAATTAGCAAGATATATTAGAGCTCCAATGGCACTGAGATATGGAAATTCAGGACCAAGAATTTCTTCATTTTCTTCACGGGGTCGAAATGGATCAGTCTCAATATTGAGTGATATAACGACCATTTGAGTACTTAAAGGATTTGCTTTATCCATATTAAAGCATTTCAAGATCTTTTCTGTGTAATTTGATTGATGCACGAATATCCCATTGTGCATTTGCTCAATCTGTAAACCAAGGCAATACTTGGTTTTTCCAAGATCTTTCATTTCAAATTCTTCCTTTAAGTATACTGTTGCTTCATGGATCTCATTTTCTGTTCCAATGATATTCAAATCATCAACATATCTGGCTATAATCACAAATCTGGATATTATTTTCTTAATAAAAATGCATGGGCAAATAATATTACTCACATATCCTTTATTAATCAAATAATCGCTTAAACGATTATACCACATGCGCCCAGACTGTTTTAACCCATATAAAGATCTCTGGAGCTTGATCGAATATATTTCTTTGGGTTTTGTACTTAATGCTTCAGGCATTTTAAATCCTTCAGGGATTTTCATATAAATGTCACTATCAAGCGATCCATACAAATAAGCAGTCACAACATCCATAAGACGCATTTCTAATTTCTTAGAAACTACTAGGCTAATCAGATACCTGAACGTAATTGCATCCATAACAGGAGAATACGTTTCATTATAATCAATTCCTGGCCTTTGTGAAAAACCTTGAGCTACAAGTCTAGCTTTATACCTTATTATTTCATTTTTCTCATTTCTCTTTCATACAAAGACCCACTTGTATCCTACAGGTTTCACATTTTTAGGCATAGGAATAATTGGCCCAAAAACATTTCGTTTGTTTAGTGAGTCCAATTCAGCCTGCATAGCATCTTTCCATTTTATCCAATCATGCCTATTTTGACATTCCATGACTGATTTTGGTTCAGGATCATCTTTGTCATTTATGATTTCACATGCAACAGTATATGACAATGTTTCATGACTTTCTTTATTTTCTATTTCTTCAGGGATATTTTCCTTGCTATCAATATGATTATCTACTCCCTTTCTCTTTCGAGGATTTTTATCCTTAGAACCAATTGGTCTTCCACGCTTCTGGCATGTTTTAGACTCATGAGTGTCTTTATTCTCAGGTTTTATTTCTAAAATTTCAATACGAGCAGGAGCATTGGCTGCTGGTATATATGATTTAGTCACTCTTTTTGTATCAGTAAATGCATCTGGCAATTGATTTGCAATTGCTTGTAAGTGCACAATCTTTTGCACTTCTAATTCATATTTTTTTTGTGAGGATCCAGATGCAATAATGATGGTTCATTCCATGAAATATCCCTTTTCCCTTCTTTCTCCCCTTTTTCTAATGTTGGGAAAACAACCTCATTAAATTGGCAATCAGCAAAACGTGCTATAAAAACATCACCAGTTAGAGGTTCAAGATATCTAATAATCGAGGGTGTTTCAAACCCAACATAAATTCCCAATCTTCGTTGAGGACCCATTTTTGTGCGCTGAAGTGGCGCAATGGGTACATATACTGCACAACCAAAAATTTTGAGATGGGAAATATTTGGCTCTTGACCAAATGCCAATTGTAGTGGGGAGTATTTATGATATGCACTAGGTCTGATGCAAATTAATGAAGCAGCATGTAGGATTGCATGACCCCAAACTCAAATGGGAAGCTTTGTTCTCATTATTAATGGTCTAGCAATAAGCTGAAGTCGTTTAATCAATGATTCAGCTAAACCATTTTGAGTATGTACATGGGCAACAGGATGCTCAACAATGATCCCAATAGACATACAATAATCATTGAATGCTTGAGATGTAAATTCACCAGCATTATCAAGTCTTACCCTCTTGATTGTATAATCAGGGAATTGTGCTCGTAATTTAATAATTTCAACAAGCAACCTTGCAAATGCAACATTACGAGTTGACAATAGACAAACATGTGACCATCTACTAGATGCATTAATTAATACCATAAAATATCTGAATGGTCCACATGGTGGGTGAATTGGCCCACATATATCACCTTGAATTCTTTCAAGAAACATAGGTGATTCATTTTGAATTTTAGATGGTGAAGGTCTCAAGATTAATTTTTCGAGAGAACAAGCTGTACATGGCATTTCATTTGATTGAGGAATTCTTTGCCCCTTCAAGGGATGCCCATGTGAATTCTCAATTATCCTTCGCATCATTACTGATCCAGGATGACCTAATCTGTCATGCCATAAATTTATTATTGAAGGATCATAAGATTTTTCTTTTACTGCCATATTTGATTCAATTACATGTATATGCATGTAATGCAATCCAGTAGGGAGTTTTGGCAGTCTTTCCAAGACTTGCATTTTTCCTGATTCATAGGAAACTATATTTAAATATTTGTTACCATTTATAGTAATAGATTGGGTATCACACCCATTTCGATATATGTCATCAAAACTCAATAAATTTCTTGTTGATTTTGGTGAAAACAAAGCTTCATCAATTATAAACTTTATTCCATTTGGTAACATAAATTTAGCTTTGCCAATTCCTTCAATCAGATCTACAGGACCTGATATTGTTTTTACAACTGCCTTTGTGGGCTTTATTTCAGAGAAATAATCTCTATTTTTCAAAATAATATGTGTAGTACCACTATCTGGTATGCAGAGATCTTCAATATTGTCTTTATGTTGAGTATAATCCATATTAAACTTCAAAATAGATAAACACAAAATTAATCAATTAAGGTAAAAACATAAAATAATTGTAAAGTAGGATATTTTATTTAATTTAAAAATAACATACATAACAATAACATATTCTTCAGAATCAAATAAGTAATAACAATATACTTAAAATTATAGATGTCTCAATTTCCATTGTCAGTAAAATCATCAGTAAAATCAGAAACATCTAAATGAGTTGTATCATTAACATGAGTATGATGCTCATTGAAGTTTATTTCCTTTTCTTTGCCTTTCAATGATGCCTTATAAAGTTGGCAAAGATGTGGTGGTGTTCGACAAATTCGTGACCAGTGTCATTTACTACCACATCTGAAACACACAGTTTCAGACTTATATTGAGGCCTTTCTTGAACACCACTGATGACTGATTTTAACTTCTTTTGAGGTTGAGTCTGAGTTTGTTGTGGAGTATTATTATATTTATTTTCATGACCATGGCCAAAGAATTGACCTCTTCCACGTCCACGACCTCTACCTCTCCCACGTCCACGGCTATTGTAATTTTCATATCTGGAATAATTTATAGCATTTGCTTCTGAAAATGCTATTGAGCCAGTGGGACGGGATTGATGATTTTTCATCAAGAGTTCATTATTTTTCTCAGCTACCAGTAGGCATGAAATTAGTTCATAATATTTTTTAAATCTCTGCATCCTGTATTGTTGTTGCAGTGTAACATTTGATGCATGAAATGTGGAGTAAGTTTTCTCCAGCATATCCTCATCTGTGACTGTCTGTCCACAGAAATTTAATTGTGATACTATTCTGAACATTGCAGAATTATAGTCACTCACTTTTTTGAAATCTTGAAAGCGTAAAGCTCTCCATTCATCAGTGACTACTGATAGTATTACATCTCTTTGATGATAATATCTGTCTTTTAGATCCTTCCAAAGAACACTTGGATCTTTGACAGTCAAATATTCACATTTTAATCCTTCATCAAGATGACGACGGAGAAAAATTATAGACTTGGCCTTATCTTGCAATGAGGTGTTATTATTTTCTTTTATGGTATCAATTAATCCCATTGATTGAAGATGCATTTCTACATCTAGAATCCAAGACATATAATTTTTTCCCATGATGTCAAGAGCAACGAACTCAAGCTTTGCTAGATTTGTCATTATGATAACTAATAAAAAAAATATAACTCAATTAGAATTCATAAATTTGATGACTACTAAAAAAAATCAAACATGATCAGAATTTACTAATTAATTATATCATGAATGAATATTGCAAGAAATAATAGTGGTACAAAAAATGATACAATAATACTTAAAATTATATCAAATAGAAATCATCTTCCATATTAATTATTCCTAAAACTATTATAATAGTCACGATCAAAACACAAATATAAATATACCAAATCATGTTTACAATTTAGAGTAAAGAGAGAAAGAGAAAATATATGAATTTGTGTGAATAAATAAAATTTATAGCTCATCTATTTATAATGAAAAATATAGCCGTTTATTATCGTTATATTACCGTTGGTAATAAAAATATAGCCGTTAGAATTTTTTTTTAATATAATATATTGAGAAATAAATTATATAAAGTAAAATCAATAAATAATGTCGATATGATTATTTATAGCAAGTGAGTTAACATAACGATATATATAAATATGGGGCAAAATCGTCCATTAATATAAAATGGGGTATAGTCTTCCATTAACATAAACAATAAAAAAATAAATGTGCATAAATATAAATTGGTAGGAGGCATAGTCATCCATAAGGTTAGAACCATTTCTAGCAATATTTACATCAATGGTGTAGTTAGTAAAACAAAATAAAAATAACAATTAATATAAAGTTAGATTGAAAAAATAAATATAAATATATAAATTAGTAGGAGGCATAGTCATCCATGATAATATATAATCAATTAATATATTCATAAATATTAAATATTAAGAAATATGTACCTTATTATTTTGATCGAGAGCTCCTCGTGTTGATAACGTGTTGTGAAATAAAGATTAAATTACTTATTTTGTTATAGAACTAAACTTGAATTTAGTAGTATTTAACTAGAAAAAAAATATTTTATAGTAGAATGATTTTGAGAGAATTTAGAAAGAATTTGAAGAGAATTTAAAGAACTATAATATTGAAAGAATTTGGAGAGTAATCTATCTTTTCTTCTTCTTAATCTTAACCTCCTCATTAATGAATTTCAATCTCTTTATATAAAGATTTTCTTTTCACTATTTGAGAACTATTCTCTCACAAACAATATATTATTCATTCACAAGCAATATATTATTCATTCACATTCATAATAATAATAAGACTTTAAAAGCAACTCCCATTCTTTTTTAAATAATAAAAAATAAAATTTCACTCAACACTGAAAATTATAAAAAAAAAAAGTACAAATAGTCTCTTTTTTCAAAGAGAATATAATTATACTAAAAACGCATTAGCATAGTATAAAAATTCTCTTCCATAAAAATAAAAAGAAATTCTTGCTAGCCATCTGTACCTTTTATATCTCAAATTTATTGACAGAGTCAAATTTAAAGTAAAACCTGACTATATTTTTCAAATTTTCACTTCAACATCACTTCAATCAACTATTCAACTACTCCAATGCATGGATCAAAATACCAAAATAAAAGTACTTCCACACTAAAATATAAACTGTGAAATTATTTATCAACATTTGAAATTTTTACTCAAATTCATGACATGTGTAGTAGATATATAAAAAAAAAAAAAATTCGGTAATTTTTTTACCAGAATACAAAGGCATTAGGTGTATAAATCTACAGTACAAAGGCATTCTGTCAGGCCGCTTTAGATTTCATTTTTATTAATAATTTTAATGGTCCATTTAAATCCACTCTCTAGATGTATTTCTTTGTCCAGATCACAAGCAAATCTGTATACTATATAATGTAGAAAAGACATTATTAAAATGGAAAGCCTACCAATATGGATAGCATACCATAACATACAATATACAACAAATTGTACACAATTAATTACTTGGTGCATGTATCCAATTTGCAGCAGTGTGTTTCCTTAGTAAAGGCTCAAGCACCTGAGTCTGTTTTACTCTTAAATATTCCAACAGTCACAGACCCTTTTTAAACCAAAAAATTACAGTCTTGGTTTCATAGGATAATAACATAGGGATCAGAGCAAGGCACTAAATACAGGTGCAATGTACTTGTAATACTTTTCTATTTCCAATTTCAAGAACCGTTTTAAAAAGCTGTGACTAAGACTTTTCAAATGATTCAATATCTACAAAGATAAAACTCAAAACTAAAAATGGGAAAAACAATTGCCTGGTGCAAGAAGCTCAAAGAAGTAAACAGAATCGAAGCATTCACTCCAAGGTTTTAAGAAGCCTAAACAAACCAGCTGCTTCCCTAATTCGTGAGAACTCAATACAAAATGCCTGGACTTCAATGAAGAGATCCTTGACTGCATAGCCAAAACAGTTTATTAATACCAACAAATAAGCTACCAAAATAACAATAGAAAGTGCACACACCATGCTAGAATGATTGATTGGTTGATAAACATACTACATGCACAAGACATCAAAGCAAGTTCACAAACATTCACACAGTTTTTAACACTACTACAGACAACGTAAATGTGACTATGCCACAAGCCTAGTAGCTGCCTCATAATGTAGACAGTTAGTACAACCTAAGTCCATCTATATATGCCTCCTTTAAACTAAAACAACATACATACATGTGATACAGATCCATCAAATCAACATACATGTTTCTAAACATGTTCAGAATTTTTTAGTGCCAAATATGCACACAAACATACATAAGGTGAAAAACTGTTGTTCAAAAAAAAAAATTGAAAAGATTGAATGCTCCCACAAATAATCATTGCCTAAATGTCAATTCCTTTCAGAGTGTAGCCAAGAATCCAACAAATCTAACATGTTTTTGAACAATCTAACATATATCTTCTATTTGATTGCTCCAAATCTGAGCAGAAGAAAATCATCACACAAACCACCCAAAAAGCCATTGTCTTCTGGTAATAAAATGTTGTTTGTGCATTAAATGACTTCAAAAAGGCATATACCAACCATCAATGATTCTATTCCGGATCAGACTCTGCAGGAAAACACAAACAAGTCTGACGAGCCTGTTCTGCATGTACTTATCCTGTAAAATAAGGAGGAGATTAAGGACCAACATTATGTATGCATATATATGTGCAAATTCCCCCAAATTAAAGTCCAAATCTTCTAAACTCTGTTGAAAATTTTCAACAAATGGCTTTGCTATTATCGTGTCTAATGTTAGAAGTGATTTTAATGCGCAATAACAATACAACAAGGCGGCAGCAGCAGCAAGTACAATAATAATAGCAATTGCAAAACAAATCATATTTCTGATAACACAGGAAAGTTGAAATGAAATCACTAAACAAATGTAAAATAGTTTAGATCACCCAGAAAATAACATGGACACATAAATATAGTAAGAATGAAACAGCAAATGCAGAATGAAGAATTTGGGAGCAGCCCATATTGTGAAAGGAGAGTTTTTATTTGGGTTAATTGAAAAAATGAATAAATAAATAACTGAACTGGCTAATTAAGTTAAATGGCCAATGCCAACCACCCAGTTTGAACCATAGCGGTCAACATTACAAAAAAAAAAAAAAACCAACAATCATAGGCCACTAAGTAGAGCAACAGAAAATGGCTACGAAAGAAACGATGTCTCCTAACTTCATAGCAGCAAGCAAATTCCTGAAAATCTTTCCCTGAATTCTGCTACAATTTTCCTTTTCCACAACTTCTCTCCTTGGCCTAAAGAGTCTCCTCTGCCAAAACCTAAAATTGGCTCTTGATAAGATGAGCACTACCTCAGCTAATACAGAAAGTGTGTTTAAGTTTTACAGTCTTTTGCTATGCCCAAGTGCTCCAATCATCAAGAACTGAATAAAGAAAGTACAATACCTTAATGTTTTCACAGGATGATATACAATTTGTTATGTACATGCGTACAAATTCCTTCGGAAGTTCAACTGCTGTTGTGAGCCTGTTAACCACTTCCATGGAATGAAGACTCATGTCCATATTGACAAGCACTGTAAAGTAGCTGAACGCGCATTGGAAAAGAAAATTAAAATAGTATTGGTTCCATCATATATGAGAGAAAGACAGAGGGAGAAAAGGGGGAGGTGTATATGTGCCAAAAACGTACTCAGCAATTTCAGGAGAATTTATCAACTTAGTAAGCACTTCAACTGCAATTAGGGGATTGTTATCCACCAACTCCTGATAGCAGGATGGAAATGCCTTTTAATTTCAGGCAACACAACTCATTGACTTAAAAAAGCAAGTGGGATTATTATATCACATACAGGTAACTTCCTCGGTGTCAGTCCACAGTGATAAACTAGCTTTGGATCATTTGTCAATTCCACCAGGAATTGCTGGACAAGGAAAGGGACAATCGTTGAGTCATTCCTTCATTAAAGTAACAAATGGAACACAAGACATGTAAGGATTCACATTTTGTCTTAAGGAAACTTTGGAATGCTTTCAATATATGTAGATGGAAAATAGAATATACAGACATATGTAAGCATGCAAATTTTTCTGAAATGAAGCTTTAGGATAACTACAAACCACCAGAACTATCTACTTATGACAAGCAATTAATTCAAAATGTTATATCCAAGGGTCTCTAAGCCATTTACAATTTACACCAGACACTATTATACAAGGAATAATCACATTTAGAGTACATATCTCACTAACATGATTAAGACCATTGATGTTCAAACCCACTAGCATCAAATAAATTTTCCTTAAATTGAGAAATAGTAATCAGGAGAGACATTCACAAAAAGTACTATGCAACTTTGAGCTTTTTCTTAACAAAAGGCTTCTAAATGTACCAAATCATATGTTACCATGTATCATCAATATGCATACTGGGAACACTACATACCCAAAAGCTATAAAACATGTCAAAATAGGTCATGAAATCATCATATTAACATGCAGTTTCAGAAGTAAGTGCATCAAAAAAAAAAAAAAAAAAACCATAACCATATTCCATTCCCTTAAAACACACCCCTCCCCCCTCCTACTTCTTTTTAGCCTTCCCCAACCCTCCAGTCCAGAGAGAATATCGAGACTGTGAGGTTAATTGTATTGCTCAGATGGAACAGAAGAAAGTAAAACAAATAGGAGGAAGAAAACAAAAGTGTGATCAATAGATTGAAGGGCTTCTTTATTCTTAAAACCTCTTGTTGCGCAGGAGCTAATGGTCCCTTCAAGGCTTTAGCGATCAAGTCCCTAACAGCTGCACCCCTGCTAGTATCCACACACATACCGTGATCCCACAAGAGCTCATGACTGTTGTCAGATTTGATCCAAACAAGCTGGAAGATGCTTCAGTAGCGTAAGTAAAAAGGATAATGTCAAGAGGTCTACTGATCCATACAACCCCACTCACCTCGCCCTTCTGTATTGGCAACATTGGTGGGTGAGGCCTAATCCATTGAGGATGTATTCCCTCTAGTGACAAGTGCACCAGCAATCCAGTGAGAGTCTCATCTCTATCTGCAGATCCAAGTTTAGGTCTGCCTCCAGCTTGCATGTCAAACCTACAAAGCAGCTATCTTATGTGTGGAATAATATTAAATGAATAACAATTGACTTTGAACAGGAATCTTAGAAATAAACATTATAGTGCAGAAACCAATGACTCTCGTCAGAGTTCATTGATTGGTAAGAGACATACTCTTCAGAATCTGCATTGCAACTGCGGGGTACATCAGGGTCAGGCACTACATTTTTCAATGCAACATTTTTTATTAAGCAATTATATGGTTCCAAATGGACTTTATCACAATGTTGTTGCTGCAACTGTTCACGCTGTGGGAAAACCTGACAATAACCCATAAATCTATCAACACAAGCAAGAATAACAGTTACAAGAAAGTAAAGCAAGGAACTGATTCAGAATGTACTCCTTACAGAAGAATTTCCATTTGCATCAGATAGATTCCCACATAAAAAGTAGAAACCACATTCAATATATATGTGCATAACTTACATGAGCTGAAGGATCAAAGACTTTGATATAATTTGCAGCAGACATTCTAAGAAACTGGAAAAAGAACAACAAAAGTGAAAAATCCCTCATTGTAACAAAGGCTATAATAGAAAAACTCTCAAAGAAAGATAGATTGATTATGTCACTAGCTCCATGAGATTATAATCAGCTATAAGCATTTTGTATACAATGGAACTTAAATGTGGAATTTCATTCTCTAAGACTCCTAACAAACAAAGAGATAACCATCCTAGACTGGCCAAGGTTCAATCTGGAAACTTCTGTTCTATATTCTACCCTGCTCTGCAGCAATGATTTCAACAAACCATGGCAAAAACACAGTCTTAGCTAGCCAAAAGAGTTGGCACCTAAAAAGTTCAGTAAATCCCCAACATTCTGATAATTTCATTACAAATATCTTATAATGAAGCTAAATCCACACAACTTCGTTTAAAAACTTCAACCACAGAAACTTCCTGCTAAATTACAACAAGCGTAACAAACACCTAAGCGTAATGCAAATATGCCCAAGATATTATAGCCATCTATTCTTGATTTATAAAAAAATGTTTTCCAACCAGCACTTGTTAACAGATTAGCACATGTTTGGAACTGTTAACAGCCTGATCATCATATATTAAAAAAGGTTGAAAAAAGAAAGTTCAAACCTCTTTGCCAGCACCAGCTCCTAACAATTGGAGAATAAATGCCCTCTCACATTTTTCGGCCTCATCATCAGAAGCTGCCTGTGCATGACAGACAAATAGCAACAGATTCACATGATATTGTTATTGTACATCTTTGTCAGACATGATAAAGGCATAAATTATAAGGTAATACTCAAAGAAGAATGATGTAAAACCAAAGATAAAAGAAGGAAAGACAAGAACAACACAAGTATAATGATTTAAAATTCACAAGCTTCCTGACATGTCTTGTTCCACAAATATCACATTGCTTTAAACCGAAAAAAAAAAAAAAGGAAAGATGAGGAACACAAATATAATGATTTAAAATTCACAGGCTTCTTGACACGTCTTGTTCCACAAATAACATATTGCTTACATTTACAATATAAAATATGAATGGGCTGGAAGATGATTGTTGGGAGGAATAAGCATGGTGAAGAATAGCAAGTGCAATGAGACGTTCAGTAGACTTGAGCATTTTCTTATCCTGCAATCAATTATAATGTACAGCTTATCAGTAAATTACATATAAACAATCTAACTGAACATGAACAGCAAAAGAATATAGCATTGAACTGTAAAAGTAAAACTTAAACATATAGAATGATTAATAATGAAACTTAATTACACATTAAAAATATATCAAAAATATCAAATTGTAAATGAAACGTAGACATATAAAATGATTATCAGTGAATTATTTCTTGTGATAATGCAATTATGAAATTAAAATAGCTTTAAAGTTACTTGACTTCTATTGACTACTAAGGTCATCTCCAATCCTCAACGCTAAAATAGTGTTAAATTTACACTGAAATATAGTTTCTACAATAATTTTTCTCCAACCCATTACACTATTTTTAACACCAAAAAGAATATTCTCTGTATATTCTTTTTTATATCCCATATTATAATATTTAAACATTTACCATATTACACCTATATTTATATTCTTTTAACAACTGCATCCACTAATAATATTTGCCAATATTTTCATAATATTGGTGGATCTGGAAGTGGTTTACTAAATTATTAAATTATTGTAAGCTTTATGTGTTATGTTTAATGTTTAATTTTAGTTATCTAATGTTTGTTTAATGTTTAGTTCTGGAGTTTGTTTAATGTTTAATGTTTGTTTTAATATTTAATGTAATGTAGTTTTAATGCATAAATAAAAATGTCATTTGCAATGAATATTTTTTTAATGTGCATTATTTAAATTTAATGTATAATTTTTTATAATATATTATATTATTTGTTATAAATAAATTAAGAAAACTATTTTAAATAAAATAAATATTTTGAACTAAATTGTTTAAAAATTAAGTCTATACAATGAAAAAATTGGACTAAATTGAATATCTTAAAAGTTAATAATATAATTTAAAATTAAAAAAGAAAAAAGAAAAAAAAACCTAAAATGCGTGAACATGCCAAATGTAAAAATACGTTTTGCATGTTCATTAAACCAAAAATGCGTTCAATTATGTGTTGGAGCCAAGAAACCTATATTTTCCCTTAAAGTAGTGCTGCCTTGGAGATGTCCTAAAGCTCAAGAACGAGCGTGAGAAAACTCCAAAGTTTAACAAACCGTCTCAAACAAAATTTTAAGCTCAACTGAGGCCCAAGCTCAAAGCAAATATAGACCAACCAAAGACCAACACTTTCATACTTGGCTTTGCTCCGCTTGTTTAGAACCAAATGACATAGAACCAAGCAAAGAGAAAAGGGAAGCAACTTAAAAACAGAGAAACAAATAACTACTTGCTTATAATGGAGAAACAGAGAAACATATGGATAGCATAATGTACAAATTTGGTTAAAAAAAGATAGGTAATGAATTACTAAGATTAAGGAGAGATGTTGTTTCGTGGTGATTAAGTCTCTCTGGATATAACATGAAGGGTAGAAACGAATTGTGCATTTGCGCAAGAAAATAATTGAAAATTCACATAAATTGATGATGAACAGTAAAACACATAAAGCGATGAATGTAATTGAGAAATATGCCCAAACCCTAAGTCAAGATTGTAATCTGTATACAATATCCAATAATAAACCCCTAAAGCCCTAACCATTCCCAAAAAAAAAAAAATTAAACAGAGGGAAAGAAATAACCGAAAACTACTTAAAAAAAAAAAAAAAAAAAAGAGCAGTATTGTTATTGAATTGAATAAGAGAGAGACAATGAAGGAAGGGTTTGCTGACCTCTAAGAGTAATAAGAGGGAATTACAGAGAAAAAAAAGCCGAGAGCGGGCAAATCTAGAGGTGAATTCCGTGAGGATTTCATCAATTGAGCGTTGGTCCGATGTAAGGAAGGCGTGCAGCGCATTGGATTCTTCAAAGTTCAAAGCCATGCTCATGCTCTTTTTTGTCCTATGAATTGTAATAATGTTAGATGCAGAAACAGAAAATGTTAAGACTCTGTAAGAAAGTGAAGGAAATGGCGAATGATTGATACAGCTGTACTTACATTGAGCAGTAGACTAGAGATGGAGTAGGAAGGAAGGAGACGATATGTTTGTTTCTCTTCTGGGATTCCGGCAGCCACAGAACAGAAGCCTTTGGTAACAAACAGCAAATAATAATAGAGAAATTTATAATTATATATTATATATTATATTAATTAATAATTAATATTAATTAATTAATATATAAATAAATATACAATATAATTAATTAATTTAATTAATATATAAATATGTAATATATTATTGAAAATTTTTAATTTATTTCTTTCAATTTTATTAAATTTCTTGCTAATTTAATATTTTAATTGTGTCTGTGATTTAATATCTTTATTTATTTGGGCCTATATTATAATTTATTTACATTAATTAACCCTATTTTTTAAATTAATTATATGTGTGTGTCTCCCCCTTTTTCTGAGTACTTTTATTTTATTTTATTTTTTTCATGCCCATTTTATTTTGTTTTTTATCTTCTTTGTTTCTTTAAATTTCTTAATTGGTTTTTTATTTTTTCTTTTTCATTTCTTTTTTTCTTTTTATTTATTTTTTCTCTTTAATTTTTACTTTTTTTTATTTTATTTTTTTCTCATTTTTTATTTTTTTTATTTTCTACTATTCTTATTTTTTTAATTTTTATTTCTTTTTTTATTTTTTTCTTATTCTCAATTATCCTTTTTTATTTTATCCTTATTTTTATTTTTTAATTTTCTCTCTTTTTATTTTTTCCTCATTTTCTATTATCCTTATTTTTTAAAATTTTTTATTTTTTTCTTTTTTTATTCTTAGTTCTTTTTTAGTTTTGGTTTTGGGTATATATATATATATATATATATATATATATATATATATATATATATATATATATATATATATATATAGGCAGTATGATCTATTTCAGAGATTATAATTAACATATTTAAATTATACAACTCATATTAGTTTGAATAAAGAATTAAAGTTTCAGATATTCTAAGAAAATATTTTGAAATATTGTAGACACCCAATTCAATCGGCTCGTGATAAAAAAATAAACTATGAATGCTCGATTTGGTCGGCTGACAACAAAGTCCGATGATGAGAAACGTAAAATTTGAATACAATAGGGAAATCTGAAATCTTCTCGAAAATGAGCCCGAGGGCTTGAAACCCACAAATCTGAGCCCAAAAACCCTTATAAGACAAGCTTAAGTCACCCTGGCCCATTTGGCCCAGTGCAGAGCAGGCCAAAGAGGCAACGCCTTTGTTTAGAGGCAATCGCCTCATAGTAGAGGTACCGCCTCTGCAGTAGCCATTTGCCTCCGCATTAAATGCAAAGGTAACTATGGCAGCCAACTTGTGAAGCTTATATCCAAGGTAAGATGACTTGACAACCATTTATTGGACAAATGGTAAAAGCTAATGAAATTTTGGAAATAATACTATCACGACCTAAACCAAGGGCCATGACCGACACTAGGGAACGGGAATTCTTTCGAATCAGAAACCCGTAGCAAGCCTTAAAAATAAAAACAACAATAAATAATTAAAATATGCTGTAAATAAAATTTCAATTTAACATAAATAGATAATATTTTCATATCATGAAATAATTTAGTATAATATTCAGATTAAATATCTAAATTGAAATCTCATACTGCAAAATAATTAAAACTCACTACCGTTATAAAATATAATTATTGTAGTTTACTAGAGTACAATAATAAATAACTAAGTAAGTAATTTACATAATAAAGTCGGGGTGGAAGAAATCTGACGGATAGGCCTACTGCTAAGGTCTGAAGAAGAGGACTCTCTTGTAAAAACATCAACTAAGGGGAGTCAGACCTCATTGAATGAATTATTATAATATGTATACACGCATAAATATATGTCAAATGCAGACACTCAAAAATATATATAATAAGTATGTATACAGGCATGTACACACAGATGCTAAAAATCACTTTATATTTAATACTGAAAAATATCAGTTTGTGAAAGATCAAATAGAATCATATGTTATCACAACCTCAAATATCAATAAAAATCGCTCTAGCCATACAAGCCCACTTAGTTCCAAATAAATTCACTTGGTCCAACTGGACAATAGACTGACCCCAAGACACTAAGTAGACCGAGCTCCAACAGTTTGACTGTTAGTGTGATTGGCCTCGAGACACTTAGTCAACCGAGCTCCATCAATCACATTAATCTCAATCATATCATTTTTAATCAAATCATAATACCACAAATGATTCTCACTTAAACCTAAAAATATCGCACCAGTATGTACACGGTCCTAGTGATGCCCACTAGGTAGCACGTTCTATCGATATCCTTCATTAAAAAATAAAACACACATACAAAAAAATAAATAATACATAATGGCATTCAAAATTATCAAACAAACCATATATATATCAGAAATATACCTAAAATAAACTAAGTATATTTCATGTATATATACATAAAATCAACTCAAACAATTCATAAAATATACTCAAAATCAACCAATAATATACTTAACATAATTTGAATATAAATAAAAAAGAAATCATATATTTAATTTAAAATATACCAATAATATACTAAAAATATACCTAAAATATACTTAAGCATTCAATAAAGCAATTATGCAAAATCTTACATTTAAAACATATAATTCTAAAACATGTAACATTGTAATATCCCGTGTTTTTAAATATTTTAATACTGCATCGGGATATGCAGTGTTAATAATTCTATTATATAATATTGATATTTCATGAGCTTTTATTTAATTAAATTGAATTTTAATTGTTTATTATTATTTTGAGTACTTTACGTAAAATTTTCCCGGGACTTGCATTTTCGGGGAAATTTTCACGTAAATAATTTACTATTAATTATTTTAAATAGATTTACGGACTTGCATGAGCTCATAAATATTTTTAAAATACTAAACAACGTATATATGTGTACTTATTTATCTAATTAGGGTTTAATTAATATTACCCTAATATTTTATTATTTATTTATTAGTTTTATTGTTATTTAATTATTTTATTTATTATTAAATTTTAAAATATTAAATTATATGTGTGTGGTGTATATTTAATGTGTGTAATTTAATATTATTTTATTATATAGTGTAAAGTATATATATATATACATATAATAAGTCAAAAAAATCAAATTTTTGGAAAATTACATTTCTACCCCCGAGCATCTCCTTCTTCCCCGATTTGCCTCCATTGCCGTTCCGCCGCCTGTCATGCCGATTTCTTGCCTTTGGTGTGCCGTCCGGCGTGCCACCTCCTTCCTCAGCCTTCCTCGCCGCCTGTTGCAGCCGCTTCCGACATTTGGAAGCCATTTTTTGTCAGAGAAGCCGAAAGTGGGAGCAACGTCGTTCACGACATTTTTGACCACCGTTTTCGACACCGCCAATCTCTTTCTTCTCCTTGAGCTCCGGTGAGTGTGATTCCAAGCTTTGTTTCACTTGAAATGGTCTTGATTTGCTTAGGTTTTGATTTTTCGAATTCGGCCTATTAAGGTTCTTGAATTTTTTTGAACTTCAATTTGATTGATTCATGAAAATTCCCTTAACAAATGTTGTTTCCCTTAGCTTAATATACATTTGTGAATTTTTTTAGAATTTTTGGAGATTATTTTGATTTTTGGGTACTTTTGAATATTTTAATATTATTTTCTAATTTTCGGAAATTAATTAATTAAATTATGAAATTGTGTTTTATGATAATTATAGGTGTTGAAATGAATTATAGGAATTTATTTGGAATTTTTATGAATTTCTAAGTATTTATTTTGAATTATTTAAGTTTATGTAATTTTTGAAAAATAGGGTTAATTGTGTTTTTAATTGAAATTAATTAGTTAATTGAGTTTAATTATTGATATTATTGATAAATATGTTGAGAAAATTAATTTTGGATAATTATACTATTTTTGGTGAATTTTTGAAGTAATTTTAGTATATTTATATATATAGAGGTATTTTGGTAATTTTACACAAAATTGGCAAAAAATGTAATTTAATTGGTTTTAATAGTATTTTAAGGTATAAAAATGATTTCTACAAATTATTTAATATTTTTAATTAATTAAAACTATTTTTCATGAATTATTTTCAATTATATATATAATATACGATTTTACTGTGTTTAAAGGTTGATTATGTAATTTTTACCTATAAAATGATTTTCTATGTTATAAGGGCATTTTTGCTAATTCTGAAATTTGTCTGTGATTGTGGACCCTGGTCGGTAGACTGCAATTTAGAGTCCGATCGAGGGGTTGTGGATTTGTTTTGAGCTTGTTTTTCGAAGTGTGTTTCTTTGCAGGGTCGGCTCTACTCTTTGAGTAGAGAGATGTCCAGTTTACTGGGGAGGTTCTGCCGAATTTTCAATAGAATTCTCGTAAAATGTGATGTTCGATCGAACCCTACTTCTATTTTTGTATTTAATATTCTAGATCGAGTTTCTAGGATTTTCTGCTAGGTATTCTGATGTCTGTTATTATTGTTTGTCTAGTTGCGCCGAGACCGAGGCCTAGTGGACCAGGCCTGTCGGACCCATCTCGTTGAGCGCACTAAGTGTGAGTTACTATTTTATATATATGTGCTTTAGGATGCATGATTTTAGAAATATATGTTTCATTTTGATTAAATATGCATAAATAATTTGGTTAGTACCTAAGTTTATTTTTAGTGTACTTTTGGTTTATTTTTGGTATATATTAAATTATATGCATGTTTTATTAATAAATTATATTTAAAATGTTTTTAAATATATTTCTAGCTTAATTTATAATTTGATTGGATTTATTTGACGTATATATACTCGAAATATACCTGGTTTACTTTTGGTATATTTCCAGTATATATATATATATAGTTTAAATTGTTATGTTATTTAAATTCATGCATCATTTATTGTGAATGAATGTTTTATATTTATTAATGAAGGATATCGATAGAACGTGCTACCTAGTGGGCAGCACTAGGACCGAGTACGTACCGGTGCGCTTATAGCATTTAGGCTATATTACTAACCAGTTTGAGGATATTGATTGGAATTGATTTATTTGATGTGTGTGATATGACTTGGAAGTGTGATTGCTGGAGCTCGGTTGACCAAGTGTCTCGGGGCCAATCACACTGACAGTCAGACTGCTGGAGCTCGGTTGACTTAGTGTCTTGGGGTCAGTCTACTGTCTAAATGGATCAAGTGATCATATATTGGAATAAGTGAGCCTGTATGGCTAGAGTGTTGTCTAACACTGTTTGAGGTTGCGATATTCTAGGGTTCTATTTGATCCTTCATAAACGATGATTTTCAGTAAAATATATATAAAATGATTTTACAACATCAGTGTGTATTTGTCTGTATATATACATATTAGATATATACTGTTGATTGTATGCATTATCATTTAATGTGCATGTATATATATTATAGTAATTCACTCAGTGAGGTCTGACTCCCCTCCGTTGACTAATTTTTTTCAGGAGAGTCATCTTCCTCAGACCTAAGTAGTAGGCCTGTACGCCGAATTTCTTTCGCCCCGGCTTCTTTATGTAAACTGCTTATTTGAGTCTTGGGTTTATTTTATCTAGACACTGCAGTAGTTATTAAATATTTAAAGAGATGTTGTATTATATTTGAACTGGATTTGTATTAAGACTTTTTTATATATATGAGATGAGTATTTAATTTAAATCCAGTTGGTGGAAATGTTATTGTGATATTTATGATTTTTATTTCCATTGCACTGTATTTTATATAACTGTGATATTATTATTATTATTATTATTAGTGCATGTTTATTTTATTTTTAGGCTTGCTACGGGTTCCGGATTCGAAAGAATTCTCATTCCCTAGCGCCGGTCATGGCCCCTGTTTTGGGTCGTGACAAACATAAAACAATGTATATATATCATAATAACTCATAAGGATGTGCTCCTCGAGACTAGTCCGACGGGCCTGGTCCGCTAGGCCTCGGTCTTGGCGCAACTAAATAATAAAAATGATCACAAATCATAACATATATCTAACTTAGACTTCTATAGACTCGATCTAGAATTACTAAGCACAAACAAATAAGAAAATCAGAATTAGACCTGATGTCACGTTTTACGAGAATTCTACTGAAAATTTGACAGAACCTCCTCTGTAAAATGGACATCTCTCTATTTTAAAAGTAGAGTCGGTTCTGCAAGGAAAATACACTTCAAATATCAGGATTCAAATAACCCTCGATTGGAATCCCGAACTACTAAAATTCCCAATCGAGGTCCACAATTCACCACAATCAAATACTAAAATAAAATATATAAAAATTCAATAAATACCAAAAATATCGTCCAAATATCAAATTATAGCAATTTAAGCATTAAAACACCAAAAGTAATTATTTTACCAATAATTACTTAAAAACCCTAATTAATAATATAATATTACTAAAAATCAAAATTTCCCGATAATTCAATATAATTTAATAAAAATTCATTTTACAAAATCAAATTACTTAATTAGTCCAAACATATATTAAAATTTACTAAAAAATTCTTTTATTTACAAAAATAGTATATTATATATTATTTGAAAATAATTTTTAAAAATTAGTAAATAATTTGTAAAAATCATTTTTATACCTCAAATAATATTAAAACCAATTAAACTTAATATTCAACTAAAATTATCACCAAATTACCCCTAATATTTAAAAATACACATAAAATACTAATAATATTAAAAAAATAAAAAAAATTATATACATACACAAAAATTATTTTCTCAACATATTATTCATTAGAATCAACAAATACACTTAATTAACCAATAATTACTAACAAAATATATATTTAACCAATATTTCCATAACTAACATAAACTAAAAATAATTATAAAAATTACACAAAATACACAAAAATTATAAATTAAATTCTATAATTAATATTAACCACCAATAACACCAAAAATTACAATTTCATAATTTATTTAATTAATGTATGAAAATAATAAAATAATAAAAAATTCACAAAAATCAAAATAATTCCCAAAAATTACACAAAAATTCAGGAATTGAGCTAAGGGGAACAACTTTTGTAAAAGGATTTCTCATGAATCAAGCAAAAATAATCAAAAAACCAAAAATGGCAGAAATAAAAACGAGCTTAAAACCTAACCACCATACATTTTCAGGCCAAAAGGAGCTTGGAATCTTCCTCCTCGAAGCTCCATAAGTTCGACACCACCAGAAACGTCCGATTTAGTGGCCGGAAGGAGGAGAACGGCAAGGAAACGTGTTTCTGGCGAAAATGGCAACTGAGATCGATACCAGCGCCGGAGGAATGGAAGGTGGTAGAAGGTGACAACTAGAGGGAGAGGCACTCTGATAACCGACAATCGGAAGTAGCAGACGGTGAGGGTGGGGGATTGAGAGGAAGAAGATGATATATAATGATAATACTATATAATAAAAATTTAATAAACTATATATTATAATATACATTATTATATTGTACAATATTCACACACCACACACCTATATTCACATATATATATATATATATATATATATATACACACACACACACATAAATTAATATTTTACACACTAATATTAATAATATACATATATAATATTAACACTTAACCCTAATTATATATGTGCATATATATATATATATATTAACTCATAAAATAAAAGTCAATAATGTAGTTTATTAAAATATTAATACACCAAATTAAGTGTTATTAAAATAATATTTCCCAAAATAATAAACTTTAATATATACACATTACGTAGAAAATTATAATTAAATGTAAAAACAATAATAATTATTCACAAAATGGTAAAATAATCAAATAAATCCTAAAATTATTAACACTGTATATCCTATTTTAAAATAAAATAATTTAAAAACTCGGGTTGTTACAAATACATAGTGATGTATGTGGGTCATTTAATCAAATGGCAAGAGGTGGGTTTTTCTACTTTATTACCTTTATAGATGATCTATCAAAGTATGAACATTTATATTTAATGAAATATAAAAGTGAATCCTTCAAAAAATTCAAGGAATTCAAGGTCTAAATAGAGAACCAAATAGGAAAAAGTATTAAAATCTTATGATCGGATTGAGGAGGTGAATACTTAAGTACGGAATTTATTCAATTCCTTAAGGAACATGGTATTATTTCACAACTAACTCCACCTAGCACACCTCAATTAAATGGTTTATCCGAAATGAGGAATTGAACTCTATTAGATATGGTTCAATCAATTATGAGCTATATGAATTTGTCTACTTTCCTTTGGAGTTTTGCATTACAAACTACTGCTTATGTTTTAAGTCGTGTTCCATCTAAGTCTGTTTATACCACACCATTTAAGATATGGCATAGTAAGGCACCAAGTCTTAAGAATGTTAGAATTTAGGGATGCCCAACCTATATCAAAAGGCTGAAAACAAACAAACTAGATGCAAGGTCAATTCAAGGTAGATTTATTGGATATCCTAAAGATAGTTGAGGATATTATTTTTATCTTCCTACTGAACAAGTTGTTGTTGTTGTAAGCAGAGACATCATATTTCTTCAAGAAGATGGTAAAAGAAGGAAGATAACATTAAAAGAGGAGTCTTCTAATAAAGCCAATCAAGTTTATCAAATGAATGATTGATCAAGAGTCTAATCCCACTGAAAATATCCTCATACGAACTCCTACAAGATCTAGTATGGTATCTCATCTACCAGAGAGATTTGATTTTCTACATAATATACAAAAGTTGCATATTCATAAAGAAAGCAATCATGATGATGATCCTACTACATATAAAAAAGTTTTATGTGATAAAGTGTAATAACTCTGGTTTTTAAATTATTTTAATATTTAATGAGATATGCAGTATTAATAAACTTGAAAATTTTATCTATTTATTTTAGTATTTTGTGAATAATCATTATTATTTTATGTTTAATTATATGTTCTACGTAAGTATATTATTTTGAACATTTAAATTTCATTATTATTTCTATTAATGTTTTATCAAATTTCATTATTTATTTTGTTATTAAATTATATTATTATTTTATGTATTATTATTATTATTATATATATATATATATAGATTTATTATAATGTGTGTGTGATTATTATTATTGTGTTATATATATATGAGTGTGTGTATGTATATTTATTAGATATTCTTTATTTTTTTGTGGTGGAGGAGAATTTGACCAAAGTATTATTATTACTATTATTATTATTATTATTATTATTATTATTATTATTATTATTATTATTATTATACATACATTATCAAGAAAACAAAAATCGTAAAACACTGTCAACCCTCTCTCTCTCCCACTGCAACCCGTACCCCTACCGTCAGTGTGCCTCCCTCTGTTCTGGCCGGCCACCGCCTTCTTCTCTAGCCTTTCTGCCGTCACCTGCACATTGGAGCATCGCCGAAGTAGCAAGAAACGACAGTAGCAATAGGTTGAGCTCATCGTCGTTTCTCCTTCGTCCGGCCACCATTCTTCATGATTCTGGTGCCATTTGACTCCCTTAGCTCCAGCCAAGAAGATTCCAAGCTCATTTTGAGCTCTAATCCGACAATTTGTGAGTTTTGCTTCAGTTTTGATTTTGAGCTTTTAAGATTTTTTTATTTTTTTAGGTTGATTTTGGTTGATTTAGACAAACTTCCTTTACAAATGTTGATTCTAGTAGCTCACTCTATCTCTATAATTTTTTTTTGAATTTTTAGAATTTATTTTAATTTTTGTGAATTTTTAAATATTTTATTATTATTTTATTAATTTTCATAAATTAATTATTAAAATTATAAATTTGGTATATTTGGAGTTATTATTAATTATTATTAATTTTAGAGTTGAGATTATAATTTTTGTGATTTTTATGTAATTTTTATAATTATTTTTACATTATGTTAATATTGGATAATTAGGTTTAAGTAGGGTTTTTGCTGACATTATGGTTTAAATATGTGTTTTAGTTAATATTAGTAATATATATATTGAGAAAATAATTTTTATGCATTTATATAATTTATGTGTATTTTGAATTATTAAGTTAAATAAGTTTTTTTGTTGAAATTATTGGTTAAATATGTGTTTTGGTTGATATTAGTATAATATATGTTGATTAAATAATTTTAATGATTTTCTATTATTTTTGAGGAAATTATTTAGTATATTGGATATTTTGTATTATAGGGTTAAATATGTAATTTTGTTAAGATTATAGTTAAACATTATGTTTTAGTTGGTTTTATAATTATTTAAGGTATTAAAATGATTTTTACAAAATTAATTACTATTTTTAATTAATTATTACTATTTTTCAAAAAAAAAATTGTTTTCAAATAATATATTATATATTATTTTGGAAATAAATTTGGTTTTAACTAATTTTATTATATAATTAAGCTATTTAAGCAATTAAATGTGAATTTTATTATGTTATGTTGAATAATTGTAAAATTGAATTTTTATTAATATTATATAATATTTGAGATTTTATTAGTTAAATTGTGATAATGTCACGACCCAAAACAGGGGCCATGACCGGCGCTAGGGAACGGGAATTCTTTCGAATCCGGAACCCGTAGCAAGCCTAAAAATAAAATAAAATATGCAATAATAACAATAACAATATTATATGCAGCGGAAATAAAAATCATAAATATTATAATAACATTCTCATCACTGGATTTAAATCAAATCTCATCTCATCACATATATATAATCTCTTTAATACAAATCCAGTTTCAATATAATACATCCCTTTAAATAAAATATATGAAATCCCACACTTTAATTCACAACTACTGCAATATCTAGATTATAAAATAAGACTCAAGTAAATAATTTACACAAAGAAGCCGGGGCGGAAGAAATCCGGCGTATTGACCTGCTACTGAGGTTTGAAGAAGTTGACTCTCCTGAAAAATAGTCAACGGAGGGGAGTCAGACCTCACTGAGTGAATTACTATAATATATATACATACACACTAAATGATAATGCATACAATCAACAGTATATATATAATATGTATGTATACAGGCAAATACACACAGATACAATAAAATCATTTTATATATTTTTAATGAAAATCATCGTTTATGAAGGATCACATAGAACCCTAGAATATCGCAACCTCAGAAATAGTGTTAGACAACACTCCAGCCATACAGGCTCACTTAATCCAAAGATATCCACTTAATTCATTTAGACAGTAGACTGGCCCCGAGACACTAAGTCAATCGAGCTCCAGCAGTCTGACTGCCAGTGTGATTCGCCCCGAGACACTTGGTCAACCGAGCTCCAGCAATCACACCCAAAACACATCTCACACATCAATAATCACATCAAATCAATATCCACAAATAGTTAGTAATATAGCCTAAAGCTATAGGCGTACCGGTACGTACTCGGTCCTAGTGTTTTCCACTAGGTAGCACGTTTTATCGATATCCTTCATCATTAATAATATAAAACATTCATTCACAAAAATAAATGATGCATGAATGTAAATGAAATAACAATATAACCCATATATATACCAGAAATATACCAAAAGTAAATCAGGTATATTTCGAGTATATATACATCAAATAAATCCAGTCAAATCATAAATTAAACTAAAAATATATTTAAAAATATTTTAAATATATTTTATTAACAAAACATGTATATAATTTATTATATACCAAAAATATACTTAATATAAACTTAAGAAATAATCAAATTATTTATGTATATTTAATCAACATAAAACATGCATTTCTAAATCATGCATCCTAAGCATATATATATATAGTATAGTAACTCACCTAGTGCGCTCCACGAGACGGGTCCGACGGGCCTGGTCCACTAGCCCTCGGTCTCGGCGCAACTAAACAAGCAATAAATAATAGACATCAGAATAAACCTAACAGAATTCCTAGAATTCGATCTAGAGTATTAAATACGGAAACAGAATTAGGGTTCGATCGGATATCACGTTTTATGAGAATTCTACCAAAAATCCGGCAGAACCTCCCCTGTAAAACGGACATCTCTCTACTCAAAAGAGTAGAGCCGACCCTGCAAAGAAATACACTTCGAAAAACAAGCTCAACACAAATCCACAACCCCTCGGCCAGACTCCAAACTACAGTCCACCGACCGGGGTCCACAATCACAGAACAATTCAGAAATACCAAAAATATCCTTATATCATAGAAATACATTTTATACATAGAAATTACATAATTAACCTTTAAACACTGTAAAAACCGATAAAAACTCATTTTATTTGAAAAACCGTATATTATATATATAATTAAAAATAATTCACGAAAAATAGTTTTAATTAGTTAAAAATACTAAATAATTTGTAGAAATCATTTTTATACTTTAAATAATTACTAAAACCAATTAAATTACATTTTTAGAAAAATTTTTGTAAAATTACCAAAATACCCCTATATATATAAATATACTTAAATTACTTCAAAAATTCACCAAAAATTATACAATTATCCAAAATTAATTTTCTCAACATATTTATAAATAATATTAATAATTAAACTTAATTAACCAATTAAATTCAATTAAAAACATAATTAACCCTAATTTCTTAAAATCACATAAACTTCAATAATTCAAAATAAATACTTAGAAATTCATAAAAATTCCAAATAAATTCCTATAATTCATTTAAACACCTAATTTAACCATAAACCCAAATTTAATAATTTAAATAATTAATTTCCGAAAATTAGAAAATAATATTAAAATATTCAAAAATACCCAAAAATCCAAAAAATCTCCAAAAATTCCAAAAAAATTCATACATGTAGATTAAGCTACTAGGATCAATATTTGTAAAGGGAGTTTTCATGAATCAATCAATTCGAAGCTCAAAAAAATAAAAAACCCTAATATGGCCGAATTCGAAAAATCAAAACCTAAGCAAATCTAAACCATTTTAGCTCAAACCAAAGCTAGAATCACACTCACCGGAGCTCAAGGAGAAGAAAGAGACCGACGGTGTCGAAAACGGTGGCCGGAATCGTCGTCGACGGCAAAAGGAAGAAGTTTCGGCCAAAAGGGAAGAAAGGGCTTGTCGGCGCCGGGGAAGGGAGTTGGGGGCGGCAGAGCAGCTGGCTGAGGAAGGTGGAGCTCCTGGCGGCACACCGACGGCCGGGAATCGGAAGTTGCAGACGGTGGTGAGGGGTGGTGGTCGGGCGCTCGGGAAGAAGAAAAAGAAGAAAAAGAAAAAGAAAAAGAAAAAGAAAGGAAAGAAAAAGAAAAGAAAAAGAAAAGAAAAAGAAAAAGAAAAAAAAAAGAAAAATAATAAAAAATAATAAAAAATAATTTTAAAAAAATATTAAAAAAAATCACACCCACACAATAATTTAATATTTTAATAATTTATTAATAAATAAAAATAATTAAATAACAATAATTTAATAAATAAATAATAAAATATTAGGGTAATATACTAAACCCTAATTAAATAAATATTTACACACATACACGGTGTTTAGTAATTTAAAAATACGTATGAGTTCATGCAAGTCCGAAAATATATTTAAAATAATTAATAATAAATTATTTACGTGAAAATTTCCCCGAAAATACAAGTCCCGGAAAAATTTTACGTAAAGCACTATAAATAATACACAATAATTAAAATAGGTTTTAAATAAATATCAACTCGTAAAAATATCGTAATATATATACAAAATTTATTAGCACTGCATATCCCGGTAAAATATAAAAATGTTTTTAAAAAATACGGGATATTACAGATAATTTTAGAGTATTATGTGAATAATAAGTGTATTTATTATTTTGAGGCTAAATGTGTATTTTTTTATTTTTGTGATGTTAAATTGTGATTTTTAAATATTATTTACAATTTATGTAAATTTAATTGTAAAATGGGATTTTTATTCCATTTATGAATTTTTATTATCAAATATTATTTAAATTAGACTTTTATGTTTTAGTTGGAAAATAAAGACTTATAAATATTTTTATGGATTTTTGATGATTTTTATTATTTTACTGTTTAATATGGTTGATTTGTGAATTGTGAATCTCAGCTAGGGATTTGTAGAGTTTAGAGTCCCAACCCGAAGTGTTGAGTATTTGGTGATTTTAGAAGTATATTTTCTTTGCGGGATCGGTCTTGCTTTTGTAATGAGATGTCCATTTTACAGAGGAGATTCTGCCGAAATTTTGATAGATTTCTCTTAAAACGTAACAACCTGTCTGAGTCTAATTTTAAATTTTTGATTGAATCTTTCCATAGTAATTCTAGAAGCGTAGAGTTAGAATTTATTCTGATGGTTGTTATTTTATTTTTCTAGTTGCGTCGAGACCGAGGCCTAACGGACCAGGCCCGCCGAATTTATCTCGTGGAGCGTTAATCTGTGAATTATTATACTGTATATATATGCATTGCATATAGGATGCATGACTTAGGATTTTTCATTTTCATTATATGTTTTAAACAGTAATTTAATTTATAATATGATTTGGTATATTTTTTATTTTTTTTAGTATATCTTGATATATATATATATGTTTGCATATTTTCTATATACATTTAATATATCACTAGAATATTTAGAGTTTATTTTTTATATATGTATGTTAGATATTTAGGTTTATTTTTAGTATATTTTGGATATATGTCAAAATTAAATACATGTTTCAAATGTATATTTATTCATGATTGTTTTATTAAATGATTAGTATACTTTACATATATTTTTAGTATATTTTAGGTATATTCCTAAATAATTGCATGTCATGTTATTGATTTATACTTAAATTGTTTTTAAGTATATTTTTGGTATATTTTTAATATATTTCCAAATAAATGCATGTTATATTATCGATTCATACTTAATTGTTTTTAAGTATACCATTAGTTTATTTTTGGTATATTACATATTTGATTTGACTTTATTTGACATATATATACTTGAAATATACTTAGCTTATTTTAGGTATATTTCTAGTATATATATGGTTTATTTTATCATTATGATTATTATTCTGCAATATTTGTTTGTCCATATGAATGTTTTATTTTAAATGAAGAATATCGATAGAATGTGCTGCCTAGTGGGCAACACTAGGATCGTGTACGTACCGGTGCAATAGATTTAGATTTGAGTGAGGAATTACTTGTAGTAATGATGATATGATTGATGATTTGATTGATTGTTTGAGATGTGATGTGATTGATGGTGTGATTGCTGGAGCTCGATTGACCAAGTGTCTCGGGGCCAATCACACTGACAGTCAAACTTCTGGAGCTCGGTTGACTTAGTGTCTCGAGGCCAGTCTACTGTCCATAATGGAATAAGTGATCTATTTGGATTTAAGTGAGCCTGTATGGCTAGAGTGATGATATGATTGATTGAGGTTGCGATTAATAGGGTTTTATTTTATCCTTCATGTATTAAAATAAATGTTTTCTGCATTTATTATATTTATAAAAGCAGAGTTTGACATTTGTGTAAAATGCATGAATATTCTTATATATATATATATATAAGAATGATTGACTGGATATGGTTTAGATGCGTGTATATATAGTATAATAATTCACTCAGTGAGGTCTGACCCTCCTCAATTATTTTTTTCAGGAGATCCTATATTATTAGACCTTAGAAGTAGAGTTCTTCGTCGGTGTTCTTCCATCCCGGCTATTTTATGTTAATGTATATTTTGAACTCTGATTTGTATTCTAGAAACTGCAGTAGTAATGTTATTGTATCAGCAGAGTATTGTTTTGTCTGATACTTTATACTCTGAGAATTTATTTGAATACTATATGAATATATATTTATTTACGATAGGATTTGGAATATCTATTTTTATATATTGATTCAAAAAATTTTAATTCTGTCGTACTTTTTTATTTATGTAATGCATGTTGTTATTTTTAGGCTTGCTACAGGTTCCGAATTCGAAAGAATTCCCGTTCCCCAGCGCCGGTCATGACTCCTAGTTTTAGGTCGTGACATAAAGATTCTTTAAAATGACTTGAAGCAATGAAAGCTGAAATGAATTCCATATATGCAAACTAAGTCTGTATACTTGTTGATCCACCTTGTCATAACCCAAACCAAGGGCCATAGCCGATGCTAGAGAACGGGAATTCTTTCAAATCCGGAACCCGTAGCAAGCCTTAAAATAATAAAACATACAATAAATAAAACAAATATACCGCAATATAAAAATACATCAGAATTTAAAACTACATAATTATGATAAAATAATCTCTACATATCATAGAATAAAATATTTAATACATCATTTAGAGATATAGCTCTCTGAATTTAAAATTAACATATATAATACAGAGTACCACTTCTGACCAACATAAATACAACTACTGCACTTTTTTAGAATATAATAATAAATAATTAAGTAGGTAATTTACATAATAAAGCCGGGGTGGAAGAAATCTGACGGATAGGCTTACTACTAAGGTTTGAGGAAGAGGACTCTCCTGTAAAAACATCAACTAAGGGCAGTCAAACCTCACTGAGTGAATTATTATAATATATATACACACATTTCTAAATGACAAATGCAAACACTCATAAGTATTTATAATAAATATATATATAGGCATGTACACACAAATGCTGAAAATCACTTTATAATTAATATTGAAAAATATCAGTTTATGAAGGATCAAATAGAACCCTAAGTTATCGCAACCTTAAATATCAATAAAAATCACTCTAGTCATACATACCCACTTAATTCCAAGTAAATTCACTTAATCCAACTGGACAGTAGACTGGCCTTGAGACACTAAGTCAATCGAGCTCCAGCAGTCTGACTGTTAGTGTGATTGACCCCGAGACACTTGGTCAACCGAGCTCCAGCAATCACACTATCAATCACATCTCACATCAATCAAATCAATCAAGTTAAAATCCATAAAAAGTTAGTAATTCAACCTACAATCTATCGCACTAGTACGTACTCGGTCCTAGTGCTGCCCACTAGAAAGCACGTTCTATCGATATCCTTCATTTTAAAATAAAACATACATTCGAGAATAAATAATATATACAATGGCATTCAAAATGATTAAGTAAACCATATATATACCAGAAATATACCTAAAATAAACTAAGTATATTTCAATTATATATACATAAAATAAACTCAATTAAATCATGAAATATACTTAAAATCAACCAATAATATACTTAAACATAATTTGAACATAAATCAAAATGAAAACATGCATTTATTTTAAAATATACCAAAAATATACTAAAAATATACCTAAAATATACTTAAGCATTTAATAAAGCAATTATGCAAAATTTTACATTCAAAACATATAATTCTAAAACATGCAACCTTGAGCAATGTATATATATAATAATAACTCACAGGGATGCGCTCCTCAAGACTGTTCCAACGGGCCTGGTCTGGTAAGCCTCAGTCTTGGCGCAACTAAACAATAAAAACAATCACGAAATTAGAATACATATCTAACTTAGACTTCTAAAGACTTGATCTAGAATTGCTAAACACGAACAGACATAAAATCAGAATTAGACCCAATGTCACATTTTATGAGAATTCTAACAAAAATTCGGCAGAACCTCCTCTATAAAACGGACATCTTTCTACTAAAAAGTAGAGCCGGTCCTGCAAGAAAAATATACTTCGAATACAAAAATCCTTACAACCTTCTGTTGGGATCCTGAACTACAAAAATCCCCAACCGAGGTTTATAATTCACCAAAAATCAAATACTACAATAAAATATATAAAAATTCAATAAATACCATAATGTCCTTCAAATATCAAAATATAGCATATTAAGCATTAAAACACCAAAAAAATTATTTTCCTAATAATTACTCAAAAACCCCAATTAATAATATAATATTATTAAAAATTCATTTTCTCAATAATTTCACAAATATTTATAAAAATTCATTTTATAAATCCAAATTACCTAATTAGTCCAAACATATATTAAAATTTACTAAAAATCCATTTTTTTTACAAAAATAGTATATTATATATTATTTGAAAATAATTTTCAAAAATTAGTACTAATTAATTAAAATTAGTAAATAATTTGTAAAAATCATTTTTATATCTCAAATAATGTTAAAACCAATTAAACTTAATATTTAACTAAAATTACTACCAAATTACCCCTAATATTTAAAAATACACATAAAATACTAATAATACTTAAAAATTCAATAAAAATTATGTAAATATACAAAAATTATTTTCTCAACATATTTCTCCATAATATCAACAAAATCATATAATTAACCAATAATTTCTAACAAAACATACATTTAACCTATATTTTCAAAATTCACATAAACTAAAAATAATTATAAAAATTACACAAAATTCAAAAAAATTATAAACTAAATTCTAAAATTAATATTAACCACCAATAACACTAAAAATCACAATTTCATAATTTATATAATCAATTTACGAAAATAATAAAATATTCAAAAATTCACAAAAATCAAAATAATTCCTAAAAATGACACAAAAATTTAGGGATGTAGATTGAGCTAGGGGGATCAACTTTTATAGAGGGATTTTTCATGAATCAAGCAAGAATTCTCGAAAAAAAATTAAAAACCCTAAAATGGCCAAAATTAAAAATGAGCAAAACACCCTACCAAAACACGATTTCAAGTTGAAAGAAGCTTAGATTCCTCTTCCTAGAACTTCCAGGAGTTCAACGGCACCAGAAACCTCCGATTTGGTGGCCGGAATCACCTTAAGAAGGAAGGGAAGGCAACGGAGCTAGCAGGGGAAGAGGTGGTTAACGGTGGTGTTAGTGATATGCACTAGATCAATCATTTGTGATTATGTATTGACTTTCTTATTTTGTTAATAAAGAGGCATTATATTATCATTTGATTTTATGATAATTACATGAATGGTTAATTCTTACTAAGACCATCAAGTATGTGACTTGATAGTAAAATCCTTAGATTAAAATAAGAGTTCTATTCTAATTATCCCTAGCCATTTATTCATTATATGAATATTAAAGTATTAAGGCTAGTATGATGTTGATTGATGGTTATGTTTTACTAATCATAAATATGAGATATTAAGTCAACTCATAGGTACATTATGAGAGATCATGTACTGGATTGACCCACTATGAGAATGCTACATAGATTATTGTCATAAGTATTTCTTATCACAATAATTTTATTTCGATCCTTTGACCTTGAAATCATCATGGATTTCTACATAGCTATTTTATGTTTTGACACATTTTATCATTATCTTTAATCAGACGATTAAAAGGATGTTATTGGATATAAAATTAGTTATGTGAGGAATGTGAGTGATTTAGAAGGAATTTATCCCTCATTAATATGAGAAAGATATCTAAAGGCCCCTTGATGAGATAGACTGAAGGAAAATGCATGGCCATGCTGAAATGAATTGATAAAGAGTTATCATTTTCAGTCTACTTGGAATCAAGTCATAATATTGAACTATATAAGGATGACATTCTATGCCTTATCTTCAATTAAGATATCATGTGATAAAGAGACAATAAAATTCACTGTAATTAGGTTATGTCGGATTATTGATTTCACATGACTTGGGTAGTCATAATGTCTTGCTAGAGGCCACTTATGACTTGTAGGCCTAAATAGAGATTTAGGCCCACTGCCAATGTTATATGAACCTATAGGGTCACACACTTAGAACAAGCCCAAAATGGATATGGGTTTAATAAGCCCAAAATAAACTCTGTGGAAATAAATACTTAAAGTGTTTTATTTATTTATTTAAGATAAATTTTATTTTAAATAAATAAATAAGATATTATTTTTTATTTATTTTTAAACAAAATCAGAATATAATAAATGGAAAATTACCAAAAGGTCATTGGTAAGTGAAACCCTAATTTGGAGTCTATAAATATGTTATATTCTCTAGGGTTTCACACACTTGTTTTTCCTGCCTCCAAATTCTTCTTCTTTCGTCTTAGAAAACAAAGACAGAGTTTTTCCTTTTGTTCTTGATTTGTGAGATAGTCAAGGAGGTTGCTAGCACACACACTCAAATTCGTTTTGTGAAGGGTTATTCGTGTGGATACCTATAGAGGACGCATCCTTTTGGAGGTGTCTTGATCCGAACAACCAAGCCAAAAAAAAAGCTCGAGGTCAGGTGTCATCGGTGTGAACCTCCTCTCATCCTTCCAGAGAATCTTGCCTCTTCTACGTTTTGGTAAGATTTTAAAACCCTAGATTTAATCAAGTAGTCGAATTACATGGATCCAGGCTTGGGAACGTGATAAAATTTTAATTTTTTCACTGTGTTTGTATCACGAATCCCAACAGGTGGAAGGGCAGGAGGCATACTGATGGCCGGCGAACGGGATGGCAGACGATGAGGGTGGTGAGGATCGGGGAGAGAGAAATAAATGGGGAGGGGTTTTTGATTTTTTTGTATATATATACATAAAACTATGTAATATAACTTAAATAAACTATATATTATAATATATATTATTATATTATACTAAATTCACACACCACACACTTAAATATTTCAATATATATACATACATACACACACACACACACACACACATATATATATATATTACACATCATAATTTAATAATATACACACATAATATTAATATTAAACCCTAATTATATATGTGCATATATATATATATATATATATATATATATATATATATAAACTCATAAAATAAAAGTCAATAATGTAATTTATTAAAATAATAATATTAAAATATTAATACACTAAATTAAACATTATTAAAATAATATTGTCTGAAATAATAAACTTTAAAGTACACATTTACGTAGAAAATTATAATTAAGCGTAAAAATAACAAAAATTATTCACAAAATAATCAAATAATAAAATATAGTTTTAAAATTATTAACACTGTATATCCTATTTTAAAATAAAATAATTTAAAATCTAGGGTTATTACACATCTGAAGATATTATACCTATAGGTTGTAAATGTGTCTTCAAGAGAAAGATTGATGTAGATGGAAAGATTGATACTTATAAAGTAAGGCTTGTAACGAAAGGGTTCGCCAAAGGCAAGGGTGACTACTAGGAAACTTTTTCACCAGCAACTATGCTTAAATCCATTCGAATACTTCTTGTCATAGCTGAACACTATGATTATAAGATTTAGCAAATGGATGTCAAAACTGCTTTTCTCAATGGTTTTTTTAAGGAAGAAATATATATGGAGCAACCTAAGGGTTTTGAATCTGAGAAAGATTCCAAAGTGTGCAAGATTAATAGATCAATTTATAGTCTAAAGCAAGCTTCAAGGAGTTGGAATCATCATTTTGATGAAGCCATTCGATCTTTTGGTTTTATAAAAAATGAAGATGAGCCTTGTGTGTATAAGAAGGTCAGTGGGAGCCAACTCACTTTCCTAGTACTATGTGTTGATGATTTTTTATTAATTGGGAATGATGTTGGTATGCTTACAAATGTGAAACTATGGTTATGTAAAACTTTCTCTATGAAAGACTTAAGGGAAGCTACCTATATTCTTGGCATTCAAGTCTATAGAGATAAATAAAAAAGAATGATAGGTTTATCCTAAAGTCTTTACTTAGAATAAGTGTTAAAGAAGTTCAACATGTTTGATTCCAAGAGAGGATTGTCACCATTTAGGCATGGTATCCATTTATCCAAAGATATATCACCTATAACACCTGAGGAAATGGAGCAAATGGCTAAAGTTCTTTATGTTTCGGCTAAAGGAAGCTTGATGTACACTATGTTATGTACTAGGCCTGTTATTGCCTATACTGTTAGTGTGACTAGTAGGTTTCAATTTAACCCAGATACGGAACACTAGATAATTGTTAAGGAAATCTTTAAGTACTTGAGAAGGACTAAATATTTAGTCTTAACTTATGGAGGAAGTGATTTACAAATAAGTGGTTTCACAGATTTTGATTTCCAATTAGATGTTAATGATAGAAAGTCTATCTCTAGGTTTGTGTTTATTTGTAATGGAGGAGCAATGAGCTGGAAGAGTTCCAAGTAAGATGTCACTGTTGATTCCACTAAGAAGTTGAGTATATAGCCGCATTGGATGCTGCTAAAGAGACTGTTTGGATTAAGAAGTTCATTATGGAGCTTGGAATTATTGCTTCCACTGAGTCCTTGATTCCTCTCTATTATGACAATAATGGAGCAATGGCTTTGGCAAAGGAACCGAGATATCACCAAAAATCCAAACACACAGAAAGACGTTTTCATATTATTAGGAAACTTATTAGAAAAGGCGATATTATCGTGCAAAAGATAGCTTCAGTTGAAAATGTCGCTAATCCACTTACTAAAGCATTAATGCAACTATAACTAGATTGACATCTTGAGAAGATGGGTATAAAATACTGTAGTGATTGGCTCTAAAGCAAATGAGAGATTGTTAGCATATGTGGTATGCCCTAGAGGCTAATCACATATTTGACATTATAAATTATCCCAAATGACAATAAAATATATTCTATTATTTAAAGTATTTATTTAATTGAATATTTATCCATTGGCATAATGTTAAATAAATTTATTATCAAGAGTTGATAATATGAGCTACAAATTTATTTAGTACATATGCCATAAAATTGTTCATAGTCGATTAATTAATATTTGGGTAATATTAATTAGACTATCGCCTTTATCTATTTTCTTTAATTAATATGTGATACTAATTGTAGGAGGTAGTAAGTCTCATACTATGAGATATCAAAATAGACATATGGATACTCATGTGATGGGTGGATCGAATGTGACATTAGATTTGTGATTGCATGGATATTCACTTATAGTCAACAATCACAATCTAGGTTATAATGGTGCATATAGTCCTTTGACCTTAGGTGACACGGTCATCCATATTTAAGTGATTAGGGTTTATTACTGCTTACATGCTTATATTAATTATACATGCGTATATGGCGTATAGTGGCTCTAGTTGGTTAAGTGTAGGGATGAGTGTTTAGCCAAGTTGGGATTTATTGCCTGGAGTGAATCGGGATAAAATCTTATGCTATCTAAGTTCTTTCCTTATCAATAAGTTCTTGGCCAGGACAAATATGACACAAACTAAAAAGAGTTTCAATGTTGGTTATATTTATCAAGAATAGAACTTGAGATGAGGTCATATGATATAACTATTAGAATTTGACTAAATCATGACTCTAGGCTATATCGGGATCTTCTAGTAAAAGGATTTTAGTGCACAGTAATTATGATAAAAGGGTTCGTGTGAATCAATACATGCATTTATTTTTAATTGGGTAGTTACGATATTGATGCTAGGGGTCACTCATAACTTATGAGAACTAAATGTACATAATTGAGATTTTCACATTTAGACTTGAAAAGAGTTTCAAATAATGTCAAGTGTTTATATTATTTTCTCATTATCAATTAGACATGAACCTAGTAAGTCACACTTAAAAGAGTTTTACCAAATCACCATCAATATTAATCTAATTATTGATTAAAGTATTTAATCAAATAATTAAGATTAATGGAATTGAATTTATGCTTTAAGCAATGATTCTAGCATATCATGAAATCCAATTCAAATAAAGGGTTTAATTATTAATTTATACTTAATTAATATGAGATATTAATTAAGGTATTAAATTAATAATATATATTGTTTCTAATTGGACTTGGATCAATGGTCCAAGATGTTTGGACCTAGGCCTAAAGGGGTTTTAGATCAAGGATTAATCCAATATATTGAGAAAGCCCATGGATTTAATCCAAACCCATTTGTTATATGGATTGAGCTTGGGTTAAGTGTTGGCCCAATTACCAAGCCCAAATTCATATGAACATGACTCGGTCAAAATTTGTCATGTTAGGCATATCTTATCCTTTATGTGTATAATGTTGATTATGGGCATAATAAGTATTAAGCTTGGCTTATTAGGCTTGTCATTTTAGTCACACATTATCACTTAAGTGTAAAATGTTGACCATGGCAAATTTGTCAAGTTAGACACATATTATCTCTTATGTGTATAAATTTGACTAAAGCAAAGATAAGAATTAAGTTACATGAATATGTGTAAAGAATGAATGTAGACAAATACATAAGATGCATTCAATCTCTACATACCTTTTTGATATACTTATCTCTTATACAACTTGTATACATATCTCTTATAGAATCATGATGAGTTGTATACATATGATATAAGAGATTATGTCATTAGGGTTTGCTTTCTCTACATATATATATCTTAAGGAAGTGTTTCTTAAGATAGGTTAGAGACTTTGTGTAGAGACACAAAAGGATAAAAAAAAAAAAATAAACACATACATACTAAAACCCGAAGTGTTATTGCAAGGAGATTAAATTGGTGCAATTTTGTAAAGGTCACTAGAGAGGTCTCTTGCCACTAATCCAATCTAAGCAAAAAGGTGAATTGGTGGAGCTTTAGTGTTTCAAGTTAGAGGCCTAACACTTGAGAGGCTAAGTATTTGATTCAAGAGTTGAACCAAAGAATTCAAAGTTTGTAAAAAACTTGTGATTTACATCAAACTTAGGAAATTGTAAATATTCCTAAACTTAGACTTTCTAAGTTGTTGTTTTACATATATTGATGTATTGTTTAACTATGTGTAAAATGCAAAATGAATCTATAGGAATGGAAGCTTTTATGTGATGAAGGGTTATACAAATAAAATTTTTGAAATTTCACCCCATATAAGGTTTATGCTCAGCACACTTTAATATTGCATTACCGTTTCCTTTCAGGTTTGACCCGTTGCAAGATTGGCAGAGGAGGTACTACAATTGGCTAAAGAGATGGGAAAAGAGGCTACTCTCATTGAGTACCTCAATATGATTCATGCCTTTTACACCTTGCCTGAATTGCCAGCAAGTCAAGGATTTTACTGTTAGTATATTGTCTAGACTAGACAAGTCTTCTTCTTCCAACTAATAATGTTCCAGTGCCATGAACATGATCCTCAGAGCTAGCAAGCTAGCTAGTAACAAACCTTAATTAGCTACTGCATTGCTGTTTTAATAATTATTCATTTGGTCCTTCTAATACAAGCATAATGCTCAAGTTTAGAAATATTTTAGTTGGACCATCACATCATTTAGCATTCATCTGTTTTTTTTTTTCTTCAAACAAACTAAGCCTTAGCTAACAATAGAATAGTAAAAAGTTTTAAGTATTACGCTCTCAATTAAATGTCTTTAAGTCCCTAAAAAGATGTTTCGTCATCATTTAGCATTCATTTGTTCCAAATATAATGCATCTTTTTCCCAAACAAAAGATAATAATTATTTGACGATAAAATGCAACAATCATACCATATCATTATATGCAGGGAATTAAGTAATATTTCACAATGCATTCTTGCTTGAGATCAATGACTTCTACATTAAGGTAAGTCGAAAATTACATCACGAAATTCCACTAGTTAGGCTTCCTGTCCAATGCTTCCTTAAGTTTAATCCCCAACGCATATGCCAGCGGAGGAGGAACAGCATTTCCAATTTGCCGGTGCTTGTGGTGGATGTTACCAGCAAACTTGTAACTATCCGGAAATCCCTAGACCAAAAAAAAAAAGGGCAACGATCTTGATTCCATTTATGAGAAAATATAATGTATGCTCTCACACTCCCACTCCCGATTAGAGCTGAGCGGAGAAGGCAGGAAAACAGATAAGGCCACTCCCAATTGATCAAAGGTATTGTTCAAGGAAAAAAATAATAATAATAATCAGAAGGTTTGCCCTAAAACAAATTTCTAGGGCGAAACAGGCCCATCAATTATGCAATTCTAGTAGAGTTTTCAACTATGTTTGTTTGCTTCCCTGATACTTTGTGATGTTTTGAATCACCGCTCAGATGAAGGCACTTAAAAATCTATAGTGGTTTGCAACAAAAAAGCAAATTTTGACAACTTACTTGAGATCGAGCACATTCACGAACTGTAAGTATCCTGTCCTGCTCGGGATGGAAGCACATCCCCACCTTACCCATCGGTTGTGGATCTGTTATTGAAGTTGGAAAGTTCCCTTCCCAATCCAACCTTCCAAAAAGCCCCTTCCACTGATTGTGCCGCTTAGCAGTGTTTGGCAGGCACCACGGAATCAAATCAACCACTTGACCAGTAGATAATTTAACCTGCACAGAACAGTATTACAGAGAACTGTAATCCCTCCAGACTATAAAAAAATAGAAGACCATTAACATCAACATGAGAACCGAATTGTGCACACGTACCTTCTCATCTGGAAGGTCACGCCAATCGGCACCTGGCCGCTTTGGAATCTTCTGACACCTGATGAGATTCAGCTCATTCATTTCTTTTGATATATGGTCAGTCAACGTAACCATGTCCCCTCGAATTCTCTTTTGAAACCACGAGACAGGGTCATCTTTATACTACACAAGAAAAAGATTTAAAAAAATGTAAAATGTATATTACTCAATGTTAAGGAGCTCTTGAAACAAAATTTGTCTTATATACCTCCAAATTTGTTGTAAAGGCACCATTTCCAACAGCGGGGAGTTCACCAATGGTATCTCTGACAGTTATTGCACGGAAAGGGGCCCCACTAGCAGTACTTCGAACAGCGGCATAATGCGAATTTCCCGACAACATGATTTTTAGTTCTGGAGCAGAAAACACATGCATTGGCTCCGGCCACTCAGGAAGTATCTCTTCAGGGGAGGCTGCCCATATGAATGCTCGTTTTCGTGACTGAGAAACTCCATATGCCCCAGCTTCCAGTATACCAAACCTCACCTAAGCATAGGCCAATTTATATACAAGTAGCACAAACAACTTATATATTAGTGTGATCGATCTACCACAAATAGCGCAATCATCTTACTTCTAGTAAAATCTACCTGATAACCCATCTCAAGGAGTGAAGCGACGGTTAAACGGAATGTCTGACCTTTATTGAAAGACACGAAGTTCCTCACATTCTCTAATAAGAAATACTTCGGTCGGAAGTAGTCAGCAAAGGATAAGAATGCTAAAATCATCTCACATTGAACTTTACTCCAACTGCTCTGACTAAACCTATTCATTCCAGAGAAACCCTGCAAAGAAAGGCCACTTTACTCTTTGTGATCCATGGATGCTATGAGGTTGAATCAGAAAACAAGGCTAATTTGAACTTACTTGGCATGGAGGGCCTCCATTGATAAAATCCACTTGTCCTGGCACTGGCAAATCATTGATTACCTTCTCATCAAGTGATGCAGCCAATTCTGTAGCCTCAGAAGTTGAGATGCAGTCATCTGCATCCCCACATTTCTCCATTACAGCCCTACAATACAACCAAAAAGTTGTCAAACCAAAATTTAGAGCAACGGCAGGCAAATAGATTCACAGTAACATCACTTGCCTAAGGATCACATTGCAATTATTAACGAACACCAATGACTCTGAATGATTAAGCTTGAATGCTTCTCCAGCAGGCTCTTCATATTCTATAGCCCACTTGGTTGATGAGACACCTGCATGTTGAAAACAAAAAGAAGATCAGGTTCAATAATGACAGATAACAAGTATATTACTGAAGACTCAAATAACCGAACAAAGAAGATCACCAGTTTGCTGCAGCCCCTCTGACAAGCCACCACAGCCAGAAAAAATATCCAAAGTGGCTAGACGTCTCCCTTCAGTTGCTTCTCTTTCATTTTCAGCTTCATCCTCTCCCTCTTTGCACTTACCCTTCCTCTTCCTAGATGCAGCATCACTTTCCCGAGTCACATTTGAGTATCTCAATTTGATATGAGCTGGCAACTGTTCACAAGAGATACTAAACAATCACTTATAGCTCAGTAAACAAAATTCTTATGCAGCACATCATTATTTGCAAATATGAACTGGCTTTGAATGACATAACTAGATTAATGCTCTTACGAGTTGATCAAAATAGTTTGCACATTATCATGTGATGGAGAAAAAAATAACTACCTGCTTGAGAGACCCTTTAGAAGGATCATAGAGATGCTCACAAAAGAAAAAATGATCAAAAATTGCAGCAGCACTGCATGTAGGAATATCATTTTTCTTTCTGACTTCACATTTCCCTTCAATAGTTTTAGCAGATAAAAGATGTGTTTCTTCACTGTAATAGACCTGAAATTTTAAGCCATAGAACTTGTAAGGCACCTGAAGTCTTGGATAACAAAGCCTATAAATGATAATAGAGGACGACAGAAGCATGATCACATACAGGCAAGCAAGGTAAAATATCTAGTAAGATATACCATAAAAATCTTGAAATGAGGTTTACCTCACAAATATCAGAATGATATGCCTTCTCAGATGAGATGTCCTCTGGTCTAAAAAATCTCCTAACCTTGACTTGTGTGGATGTGGCTTCAGTCTGTTTTGGTTCCTTTGGGACAATGATCTCCAGCAACTGGCACACAACATAAGCCTTCAACCCTACATTCCTCCCACTCTTGTAAGTTTCAGTCTCCCTTCCTAAGGTGAAGTGACAAGGGCTTACATACACAAAATCATTAACTGAATACTCAGTTCCCATGTGTAGAAATCCAGTCATAGAAGAATTCACTTTAAAAATGTTCTTTTCCATTTCGACCTCTTTAATTTTGCAAGAGTGGCAGGTACCAGATCCAAGACCCATTGTTTCAACCGGAAGGCTGAAAAATGCACCCTTCTCCGGCCAATACAAACTTTTACAATAATATTCCAGTGGCAATCCTTTCCTTTTTCTTTCTTCTGCTGTAGCTCTATCAATTTTATCAGCAACAGCATAATCCTTCCTGTGATGATGTCCCCATGGCATTTTCCGAACTTCCACAACAATTGCCTGCTTGACATCCTGCAATTCGTGATTCAGGCACTCATTTGTCATAAAGACCTCTCTCTCATTGGCAGCATTGCCGAGTACTGTCCCTGAGCCATGCTGCATCACTCTCCCATGAAACATTTTGCTTCCATCTGATGTTTCAAACATATACTCCACAAAATAGATGGCAGGAAGTTCATCCAATTCATCAACCTCAACGAGGACAGTGGCCCCCACTTTAATAACATCTCCATGAACAATAGCGCTCTTATAAATAGCTTCACCAGAATGCATTTTGCTAACAGGATTCCCATCCCATTGTACTTCATCCTTTGAGTATGATTTAGTTCGTGGTGGCATTGAGCAAGACTTTCGTGTTTTATTTGGAACTAATAGCTTCTCTTCTTCTATGTCATCTTCATTTTCCTCTTGCTCTTCAAGCTCATCCTCTTCTTTTGCTTCACAGTTATTTCCCTCTTTTAATTCGTCTGGAGAGTAATTGGAGTAGTATTCACCCCATATTCTGTTAATCAGTCTTGTTGTTGTTGCCTGCATAGCCTTCCTCTTGGACACCACAGGGTACATAGCACTCATGGCAGCTTGTGGATTTAAATTGGGTTGATTCTTTTGCACAATTTGCTTTTTCTTCACAACCCATTTGGTATGGTGTCTCTCCTCCATCTTACTTGTTAGACCAATCACAAATGCACATTTCTTGATTTTTTCATCTGGAAATTCAGCAAAAAGCTGCAGTATTATCTGTCCATGCACAACCACATATCTCTCAACAGTTGCTGGATCAGAAGATATGTAACCATGATCATCCCTCTTGAACTCAGAAACCTTTCTAATTACATCTGCAAAAGAAAGCCGGGATACACGACTTTGTTCTTTCAACAATGTAATGATGCTTCTTGCAAGTTTTGCTGTTTTCAGCACTGGCTTGTACCATGAAGAATATTGCTTTGAAGGCTTTCCAAGTCTGTACCTGAATATAATGAAAGAGGAAAATCAAATAATCAATCGCATAAATGCAATTTTCAATTAGTTTATAAAAGAGTTCTCGTTCAAATAAAACCAAACTCATTTTTCATGATAAATATCTGCTGTTTTTTCTTATGACACATGTAGTCTCCTTCAACAAGCTGGCCATCATTTGGTCTCAAGCATTTTAGTGCAGTTCGTAATTAAAGAAACATTAACTAGTGAAAACAACCAGACAATTCACTATAAAGAATTAAGAGAATCTTTTTAAGAAAGAAAAATGCATTCTGCTGTTCGATTGCCGTACAAGAACATACAACATACCAGGCCATATCTGTCCGGATGGATACAAAAACCATTGAAGATCCAAATTCAATCATCCACTCCTTTATTGCACTCAAATATATTGGCAAACCCATATCATGCTGTTCCCCTGAACCCCCTGAAGAAGATTGATCAGGATCATCATCAAGACAGAATCCACTTCCATCATCTTCGGTCATCCTTCCTGATCCAAAGATGGTGACATCTATATCTTCACATGGTTTCATGGGAAGAAGCTCCAAGGAAATCAACCTTGAATCAGAATTATATAGTGACCAGTTATGAAGCATTTGTTTAGGAAGTTCATCTGGGTCGACCATGATATGCTCTTCAGAATCGATAGCTATATATTCATCAGTTTCTTCATCAGAATGCTTGTAAAATGCAGGCAAAGGGTAGTCATTTGCAATTTCATCTTCGTTGATTTTAATGTAGATCGTATTTGATGAAGAAGCTGAAACTTGGTTTTTCTTTTGCTTCTTTGTAGTTTGCCAATACTCTTCTTCTTGCAACAGTCTTGCTAACTTTGCATCTTCATCTTCCTCAGTTGCAGCGGAGGATACAGATTGATTCACATTTGACACACTGTCTCCAGATTGTTGATAAATTGTCAAATTCCCAGTGGTCGTTGCTGCCTTTGCCAATACAAGATTTCCATGCTTCTCGCTCTTTTCTTTCAATGCAAGAAGTGCAGGCAGCTCTGCAAACTTCTGGTCATTCTTCTTTGATGTCTCATCTAACCCTCCTAGTTGTTTGCAAATGAATTGACCCTGAGAAATGACAAAATCCTTGATGGATGCTGCACCAGAAAAACACTTGCTTCGACTCATTGATCGAACGACCCCTGCAAGCAACTCATCAAGAGTGAGGTCAGGATTTCCTCCAGAAGATTTTGACAGTTTTTTGTACACCTCTACACAAGCACGGGCCTTTTCAAAGAAATGATCATAGTATTTTTTGTAGTTACTTGCAGGCTTGAGGCAATCATAATCAGCTATATCTGTTGTAAGCCATATGACTGGAGAGCCATCTTCATAACCAGAGATGTCCCATCCTTCTATTCTTCCAAAACCTTCACACCGAACACGCTTTTCTTTTTCCTTGTCAGGACTTTCATCAAGAGGCAATACAAGACCAGAGATAAACATATCATCAACTTCAATCATCTCAAGGGGCTGTGGAGTGCCAGTTTCATTATGCACAACAAAATCTGTCAGTCTTCTGGTAGGGCGACCGTCATCTTGTCCTTGTGTTAGGTGAATAGCTAAAATCTCTTCATTAGCAAATTGATCTCTCCTTGATTCAAGAACAGAAAACTCGTCAGAAAATCGCACAGATTTCTCCTTGAAATCCGTGCATGCAGCAGCTCGCTTAGGCCTTTTATGGGAACCAGCAGGCTCTTCATTCTTCTGAGAGGAACTCCGCTTCTTTTCTTTTGTGCTGTTCACTTGTTCCTTGTTTGCTTTGGAAACTAAAGATTTCGGTTTACCTTTGTTCTTCTTCATTCCTGATACAAATAACAGTCCAATGAGATTCAGTTTAATAAGGATGCAAAGATGGAAAATATCTGCCCTGATACAAAAATCCAGTGAGATTCAGTTTGATAAGGATGCAGAGATGGAAAAATATCTGCAACTGGACATTGTGAAGACATAAATGAATTAAATAGTCATATGGATGAGCATGACGAGTTCAGTTGAAGACATCTGATATATACATAGGAAAAACAAGGAGCATAAAACTATACCTAATAAACAAACGTAGAAAGCATTGTAACAGTTCAGGAAAATAACCAAAGTAGAAATCTTGCATCAACCATAGGCATTGTGCTTGTCATTAAATAAATGACATTCCTGCATATTCTCCCATTAGATTCCAATTATAGCATAAATTTACAAGGCTGACCTACTGCCGTCATTGCATTGAAAAAGTAAATTTCGGCAAATCATTTGCCTACAAGATCAAAAGGTTTAAATAATGAACGAAAGGAAGTATAAACCAGAAACCTATTATCAGAAAGGGAAAAAAAAAAGAACATCCAGGATTCATTGCTTTACACTTATCCCATGAACTTGCAAACAGCAATAATTGATTAGTAGCAAATTTTGAAAGAGTTCTCTACGATTCATTAAAGAGCACCGATGGATAAAAAGTGAACAAACATAACGCAATTACTGGATTAAAATTTAATAGATGATAAAATACAAGAGATTAAAAAATAAGTCCGCATGCTCTTACGCACCTGATGCAGAATCAGAATTGGAGATTGAAGAATCCAATAGCGATGCAGATCCCATTCTTCTCTGAAAAAAATAAATAAAAGTTGAATATGTGTTCTGCACAAGATCGAGTCCGTTTGCTCAATAATATTATGAAATGATCAATGGTAAGAGAAGACAAATAAGAACCAACACACTCGCACATGAGGAAAGAAACGTTATATTGCAAAACAAAGCCCCGTGTTCTGTACCTAAAGCTCACAGCTTGCTTGCATTGCAGCAATGGCTTTATTTTTAGCATAATTTGAGCGGGAAAATTGAACAATCAGTATAAACATTTGGCGCCCACTACCACTTTTCCAAAATCCCATAAAAAAAAAAAAAATCAATGCTCCCGCGCAATGGCAAGCAAAGCCGGCACCTTTTTTCAATCATACGTGGCTAAAAAATGCGAGTGGTGGAGGTCGGTGCGAGAGATCATGGGCTTGAATCATTAAATTGGCTATATTATTATTAAACAGTCTAATTTAAAGAAATATATTTTTAAAATAATTTATCTATTTTATATCTAATTGAGTTTAAAATTATTGAATAGATAACACAAATAGCATTATATATATATATATATATATATATATATATATATATATATATATATATATATATATATATATATATATATAATACACTATCATTGTCGATGCAAGTAATAATTTAAGAAATTTTCTAATTTTTAAATTTTTTGATATTATTTTTACAGAATTAGATAGTTATTATGAAAATTAAATAATATAATAAATTATAAATAACAATAAAAATTACTTATTTAAAATATAAAAGATTTTTAAAGGTTTAGGGTTGAAATGTAAAAAAAAATTAATTTCAATAATTGACTAAAAAAATTGGGTTGACTAACATATAGGACTAATGGAAAGATATTCTAAAATTTATAGAATTTAATTAAAAAAAATTCTTGTAGGATTTAATTGAAAAAAAATATAAATTTTAGGACTAAAAATACAATGATTTCAAAAAAAATATTAATTACATTTCTTTTGATATTTTTTTATATATTGAAAAATTACAATTTATATACTAACATAACTACCATTTAAAATCTCTTAAATGAGGGGTTTAATTTTTTTTAAAAAATATTTTTTGCATTTAAATGCTTCAAAAATTATTTAATGGCAAATATACTCCTCAATATGAAAACATTAAAGGCGAACACACTTTTACAAAAAAAAAAAAAGTCAAACTACTCAAGGTGCTAAAGAAAACTAGGGATATGAAAACCAATCAGATTGTAAAATCAAGTAAATTTTATTGTGATTTTTTATTTATGCATATTTGAAAATTTTAGTTTTAATCCAAGCATATTTGAAAAGTTTGTAAACACTCAGTTTGGTTGGTTTGTAATAGGGGATGAACTATGGATGTTCAGTATGATCAGTCCACACTTAAGTCTGATGATGAGAAATACAAAGCTTGAATGCAAAGGAGAAGCCCAGAATCCTCTTGGAAATGAGCCCAAGAGTTTAAGACCTTCTAAACCAAGCATAAAACCCTTTAGAACCATCCAAAGTTGCCTTGGTCCACTAGGCCCAATGCAGGGCAGGCCAAAGAAGTCATGCCTCTATGAAGAGGCGATCGCCTCTATGGCAGTAGCTAATGAAGTAATAGCCTCATCGTAGAGGCGCCACCTCTGTGGCAGCTACTTGTTAATGCAGAGGTGACAATGGTGGTTGATAGTGGGCCCACCTCAACTAAAACCTAGTCTCTAATATAGAAAAGAAAATTTTTGGAAAGAGAAAAAAAACTATGAAATGCAATGATGAGGAGGGGTAGTAGGGGCATGGCCTAGGGAGGAGGATTAAAAAAGGAAAGAGAAGAAAAAGAAAAAAAGAGGAAAAAAAAAGCTAGACCAAAAAAGGAGAAGAAAGAGCTCTGAAACTGGAAGGGAAAAAGAGGAGGAAACCAAGCAAAAAAGGCCATTTTCTAGAGGAAGAAAGGAAAAGAACTTGCATTCAAAGGAAGTCTAAATCACATTCATCTTTGAGGGCTAATCATTTTGGATCAAAAGCTCATTTTCTAGTAATTTTTGTTACTTTTTTCTTATGATTGAGTTATTAGCTTGTATGATGTTTTGTTAGTTTGTATAGCTTTTGAGTTCATTGTTTGTTCACTTATTCTTTTGTGTTCATTATCTATGATTTGTCATGTTTTAGCATGATTGGTTGAGTTTTAAGTATAGAAGTGTGTTTAGTGTCCTCACCTCAGTAAGCCTTTGCTTGAAGCATAAGATTTTATCATTTTGAGAGTCGTCCAAGGCATCGCGCCACTTTGATAATCCTTCACGTGGTCTCACTTCTCATTTATTAAAAATTATGCATGGTTTGAATCTACATGGATCCCCTTGCCTGTATATATGATTACCATTATGTACAATATCATGATCATGTGATATTACTGTGTTATTTGTAAAATATTCTATGACTTGTACTTTCATTCCCTATGAGCATTATTTGTTGATTGTCGATTATGAGATAATGTTATTATTTATAGAAAAGAACTAACTTGTGTTTGTTGCAGGGATTGTCTGGTGACCTTTAGCCACCAAATAGTCATTTGATTAATTAGTTCTTGAGGGGTTTTCGCTGGTATAATTAGTTTATTACTAGTTTACTTTTAGTATATGTATGGTTTATTTTCTGTATATTATACTTTTATCTTGCCCCAAATCATTGTAATCCTTAATCCCTTCCTCTTTTGATTTTGAATGAATGGTTGTAAATATTAATTATTTATTTTATTTATGATGAATGTTGGGACAAAGTGCATGAAATAGAATTAATGTGCAAATTCGTATTTAATTATAAAAATTGACAATTATTTGAAGGCAATTACGATCTGCGTGGTAATAAAGAAGCGACCGAATAATTAAAGGTAATAATTTACAAAACATAAACGGAGGCCAAGCACAAGGTTCTGTAAGCATTCAAACGCTCATACCTAGTTTTCGAACCCATTCTTTGATGACAACTTTTAGGAACCTTCGTGGAATCTAGTTGTCATATAATTGTGTCCTGATTTTCATCTGAGTGGTGACTCCATCTTCGACTAGGCTTAAGACCTATCTTGTATTTTCAAGTGAACTTTAGCCCACATAGTGTAGTGGTCACCAAACACTTGGGCGCACACTAAACCTCACTGCCTATAGTGGCGACTCCACTAAGGATAGAAAAATTAATTCTAAGTGTTTGGTAATTTATGATCTTTAATTATTCCTTTATTTCTTTTGCATTATCTATTGCATTCACTATACTTTTTGCACACAATAAGCGCGTCAGTCCAAATTAACCCTATAGTAATTGTTATTTTGCCATCTACGTTTCACTCAAACTTGGTAGTGGGATATTTGATTATTATCACTCACGACACGTACCAATCCACATTGCTTGACCCTTGAGTAGGGAGACGTAAATGGATGTATATCATTATGGGAGTTGATGCCTAATACCTAGGACTCAAGCCTATGCAATGGCCTAGCAATTATCCTCAGGAATTTTTCCTAAATGCATGCATATTTTTGCCAAATAATGGATCCTTAAAATAAATTTTGAGCCCGTTTACAAATGGCCCAAGGTAAAATGGGCCTCATGCCCAATCCAAGTCTGTTATAATCAAACCATGTCAAGATGGGCCTTTCATGCCTATTCATAACCTATTTCAAATGGGCTTTGACAAGGTAAGCTTATGATTCTATAGACCTTAGTCCATTAAGGATGGACTTGGATTTTATTTAAAGGACCCATTACTTGTTTAAATCATTTTAAGAGTTATTTTGCATACGTCAATTTTATTTTCCCCTATTAATAATTAAAACCCAGACAAAAAAAATCCTAGGACAAGATACTCACCTTTGAATATGTGTATGGGAGAAATAAGGGTGGAGGTTATCATTTTCAAGCTTCACATTTTGTTTTCATGTTATGTGCTTGCTTAAATTTTCTTTCTTTGTTTCCTCGAATAATAAGGTGGACCTGCATATCATGCATACATGTCATGCATTATTCTAACACGTGGTTTTGTAGCACTATAGATCCTTCAAGCTCATCTGAGTGGGTCAGAGCTAGTTCTGGCCATTTAATTAAAAACTCAGAAGTAGAAATGGCAGGTGGCTTTAATCCAGAAGCTTTTAAAGCACAATTAAAAAAGGAGTTATTCATAGAAACTCGATCCATGACAAGGGAAATGATGAGGGAGATCACTAAGCTGATTTAGGATAAACGACTTGCACAACCAACTAAACCGATTGACCTAGCTGCTGAAATCCAGAGAAGAGAAAAGGATGAGGATAATGTGACTTTATTTATTGATCCCATGAGCAGAAGAAATGTGGAACCAATAGAAAGTGTAAAGAAACCTAAATAGGCCAAGGACATGGCCAAGGTCATGTCTCAAAAGCAAATGATGATGAAAGAAAAGGGTATGGACACTTCAATGGATTATACCAATTTGACTCTAGAAAAAGGTGATGACCCTCTACCTTGTAAGTTTAAATTCCCTGACATAAAGAAGTTTTTAAGGACTAAGGACCCCCACTTGCAACTCAAGCAGTATATCACCTATATGAAAGCGAATGAATTGACTACGGCTCAAATAGTCAAATAGTTCCACATGTCGCTAGAAGGCATGCCAATCCGATAGTACTATAAATTAGAACCTCATGTCTAATATGATTTGAAGGAGTTTTATGCCGCATTTGTAAAATAATAAAACCTTAATATGTAACTAGAGGTGCCTTAGAGAGATTTGTAGAATACTAGGCAAAGGTTTAGTGAGTCTTTAACCGAGTACCTAACCTGATGGAGAAGGAAGTTAGCTCAGATGAAGCGAAGACCTATTGAATCATACCAATTGGTAATAGTGATAAAAGGATATGTTCCAACACTGTCTAAAAAGCTAAAAGACCTTGGGATCCAAAGTTTTAAAGAGCTATATAGGTTTTGGGTCCAGAAAGAATTAGATTTGGCCCAAGAAAAGAAATTCTTTGACGAAAGGTCTGGGGTAGAAATGAAGCTAAATTAAGTAGCAATGTGTAGATTAATACCATCAGGCAACCCAACAATGGTTCACAGATTAATGTTGTTAAACAACCTTAAAGATTCTCAAATTTGGGGTAGCCTATATCCAAGGTCCTTGAAAAAATTATTGAGAAAAACTTGTTAGAACCCTTACCCTCACAATAACCTTTACTTAGTGCCAACCCAAAGCTTTTCTATAAATTTCATTAGACCATCGAAAATGACACTGATAATTGTGCCTAATTGAAATATGAAATCCAATAATTGATCAATACAGGAAAATCACCGATCCAAAAACTAGAAAATCAAACACTCAAAATAACTCTCTACCTAATTATCAAAACATGCCATCACCAAATGCACCAATCCTGATGATCAACACCGGTCTAACAGAAGAGCAAGTCTTAAACTCTTTAATAGATGTTATCCATGGCCCACCATAACCCAAACTTAAAGACCCAAACCTAAGCAAACAACCCATAGAACTTCATGTGCATGTCTTGGACATTTGGAGCTCTGATGGTGAGGACGAGGGGGAGATTGATCTGTGGGATTATGAGGAAAGTAGGTTAGGCTAGTATGTGAGAAAGGTCGAAGAGAAAAGGGAAGAAGCCAAAATTGCCAAGTTTGAACCAGAAAAGAAAGAAAATTCAGAGAAAGAGGAAGAAGTAAAGAAGAGTGAGGAAGCTATTGCTAATGTTTAGGAACTACTCATGCACTCTAGAGATCACAGGGAAGCACCAGTTTTGGCTTTAAATCAAAAGAAAGTCTCCACGGGTTGCACTCCTAAGCAGATGGTTAATTCGACTAACCAAAATTCCCCAAGACACCATAATGTTTCTAATGATGATTTGCCCTTAGAAGGGAGGGATCACCATAAGGCTTTATTCATCAAGGCCGAGGTGAAAGGAAAGATGACTTATCGTGTGATGGTGGACAATGGTTCCACCATTAATATATGTCCATTGAAGATCCTATCAAAGTTAGGATTGACTGTGGATGAATTAAAGCCTTCTAAGGTAATCATTAAAGCCTACGATGACATAAAGAGGCCTATTGAGGGAACGCTCAGGGCATTGATCAATATGGGGTCTATTGAAACTTGGGTTGATCTACATGTGATTGACATCCCCATAACCTTTGCTATTTTGTTAGGAAGGTCGTGGTTTCATCCTTTGGATGGTATGCCCTCCATTTTCCATTAGAGAATTAAGTTTTCTTATGAAGAAAGGGTTGTCACCATCTCAGCTAAAACTGAAGTCGCTATGGCTGCCCTGAAGTTAACTTCGGAGCTACTCCGGAGCTGAAAGATGTTGATGATCAAAGTAAGGAGCTAGATCTCGAAGGCTATATCCTTAACTCCATCATAAATATTTTTCATGACGATTATGATGTTTCTCTTACTTTTTTGTTTGAAACTGATGATTGATTCTTTTTAAAAGTGAATGCAATGAAGTCTAACTTTGCTTATTTATGCAATGTGTTTCCTAATGGTTATTCTATTTATGATGATCATTTCATGCACATGTTTAATATTAATTCCATACGAATTAAATTATTTAATTTAGGCATAAATTACAACCCTAAAAATATACTGCTTACTTCTAATTTAACTCATGATTAGAGAGAAAAATGAAAGAAATATTGATAAAAAGATAAAAAGTATTTGCTTTGAGCTATGAGGATATGCCTAGAATCGACAGGGAGATCTCAAAACATAAAATTCCCATATATCCTCATATATCACTGATAAAGTAGAAACAGAGGAGGTTAAAGCCGGAATGGGCTCTCTTAGTTAAAGAAGAAGTCAAGAAGCAGTTAAGAAGTCCATTGAAGATCCTGTCAAAGTTAGGATTGACTGTGGATGACCTAAAGCCTTCTAAGGTAATCGTTAAAGCCTATAATGACACAAAGAGGCATGTTGAGGGAACGTTTAGGGCATTGGTCAAGACAAGGCCTATTGAAACTTGGGCTGCCTACATGCGATTGACATCCCCGTGACATTTGCTATTTTATTGAGAAGGTCATGGTTTCATCCTTTAGATGGCTTGCCCTCCACTGTCCATCAAAGAATCAAGTTTTCTCATGAGGAAAGGGTTGTCACCATCTTAGCTAAAACTGAAGCTGTTGTGGCTGCCTTGAAGTTGATTCCCAAGGAGATCCTTATAATCCCAAATTTTGAAGTCTACGTAATCTATGAAGATGAAATAGATGTAAGGGGTTTTAAATATAATGTGTGGCATGAAATTTATGCTTAGCATGGGGCTAGGAAAGGATAAAAGCGGACCCTCAGAATTTATGGAACGCAAGATACCCATTCTGAAGCACAGGGTAGGATTCGAAGGGACCAATGATTCTGGGAAAGAGGTGAACATCTGGGAATGGTTTGAGGAAAAAGAGGAAGAGGTTGTGGCTGAGAGGAAGACTTTGTGGGAGACCTTTATGAGGGAAGGCACCGGGTATCCGTATAGTGGAGCCCCTAAACCTTTATTGGTGGTTGGAGAAGTAATCCCAAAGTTTAAAATTTTTGCTGAATTTGTAAATGATGTTAAGAAAGCTACTGAAGAAGTTCCTTTGGAAGAACTGGTACTGGCCAAGGAAGAGTCTAAAGGGAACAAAACTACTCCGGAGCTGAAAGAGTTGATGATCAAAGTAAGGAGCTGGAACTCAAAGGTTACATCCTTAACTCCATCATAAATATTTTTTCTGATGATTATGATGTTTCTCTTGCTTTTTTGTTCGAAATTGATGATTTATTCTTTTTAAAAGTGAATGCAATAAAGTCTAACTTTGCTTATTTGTGCAATGTGTTTCTTAATGGTTGTTATGTTTGTGATGATCATTTCATGCACATGTTTGACATTAATTCTATGTGAATTGAATCATTTAATTTAGGCACAGATGACAACCCTAAAAATATACTGCTTACTTTTAATTTAACTTATGATGAGAGAGAAAATGAAAGAAATATTAATGAAAAGATGAAAAGTATTTGCTTGGAGCTATGAGGATATGCTTGGAATCAACAAGGAGATCTCTTAACATAAAATCCCCATATATCCTCATATATCACCGATAAAGCAGAAATAGAGGAGGTTGAGGCCGAAATGGGCTCTCTTAGTTAAAGAAGAAGTTGAGAAGCAGTTAAGAGCAAAATTCTTAAAGGTAGTAGAAGACACCTAGTGGTTGGCAAACATAGTCCCGGTCCCTAAAAAAGATGAAAGGGTCAGAGTGTGCATGGACTATTGAGACCTGAATAAAGCTTACCTTAAAGATCATTTCCCATTGCCACACATCGACACGTTAGTTGATAACGCAGCTTCCAAAATGTACTCCTTCATGGATGGATTTTTAAGGTATAACTAGATCATGATGGTGGTGATAGACAAGCTAAAGATGTCCTTTACCATTGAATGGGGCATTTATTATTATTAGGTGATGCCTTTTAGATTAAAGAATGTAGGAGCCACTTCTAGAGGATGGCAACTGCTCTGTTGCATAATATAATCCACAAGGAAATAGAAGTGTACGTGGATGATATGATGGTGAAGTCTACAACCAGAGAAAAGCACTGTAAAACTTTAGTGTCACGACCCAAAATAAGGGCCATGACCGATGCTAGGGAACATAAATTCTTTTGAATCCGAAACCCGTAGCAAGCCTTAAAAAAATAAAAGCATGCAATATGATATAATAAATAAATTATTTATGCAGCGGAAATTAAATCTTGAATATAAAATAATAATTTCTCAGCTCACTTTAATAACAATATTCACATCTCACATATAATAAAATCTCTTAAGTACAAATATTTCAGAGTAACACTCTGAATTTAAAATCTCATACAATTATAAATGTAAATACAGTTCATAACAAATTAAAGTACAACCATTACTGCAGTGTCTAGAATACAGAATAAAACTTAAGTAAGCAGTTTACATAATAAGGCTGGAGCGGAAGAAATTCGGCGGATAGGTTTACTGCTGAGGTCTGAAGAAGAAGACTCTCCTCAAAAAAATATTCAACAGAGGGGAGTTTTGATTGAGTGAATTATTATAATATATATACATGCATAACCAAATGTCAAATGCAGACACTTAATAGTATATATAATAAATATATATACAGGCAAATACACATAGATGCAGCAAAATCATTTTATAATGAAAATCATTGGTTTATGAAGGATCAAATAGAACCTTATATTTTCGCAACCTCAAATATCAATAGAACTCACTTAAGCCATACAGGCCCACTTAGTTCCAAATAATTCACTTAGTCCAACTGGACAATAGACTGACCCCGAGATACTAAGTCAACCGAGCTCAAGTAGTCTGACTGTTAGTGTGATTGGCCCCGAGACACTTGGTCAACCAAGCTCCAACAATCACACTCTCAAACACATCTCATATCAATCAAATCAATCAATAATTCATAATCCACCAATAGGTTAGTAATTTAACCTAAAATCTACTGTCGTACCGGTACGTACTCGGTCTTAATGCTGCCCATTAGGAAGCACGTTCTATCGATATCCTTCATTTATATAAAACATACATTCTAGAAAATAAATGATGCATAATGATATTTAAAATAGACAAATAAACCATATATATATACCGGAAATATACCTAAAATAAACTAAATATATTTCAGGTATATATACGTATAATCAACTTACATAAATCACAAAACATATTAAATTCAACTAATAATATATTTAAAAACAAGTCATATTTATTTGAAAAAGGAAAACATGCATTTATTTCATAATATACCAAAAATATACTAAAAGTATACCTAAAATATACTTAAATATTTAAATAGGTAATTATGCAAAGTTTATATTTAAAACATAGAATTCTAAATCATGCACCCTAAGCAATGCATGTATATCATAATAACTTACAATTGAGTGCTCCTCGAGACGGGTCCAACAGATCTGGTCCACTAAGCCTCGGTCTCAGCGCAATTAACAAATAAATAAATAACATGAAATTAGAATAAATTTAACTTAATTTCTATAAACTCGATCTAGAATTCTAGACACAGATAGAGAATAGGAATTTGACCGAATGTTACATTTTACGAGAATCCTACAAAAAATTTGGCAGAACCTTCTTTGTAAAATTGACATCTCTCTACTTAAAAAGTAGAGCCGATCCTGCAAGAAAACACACTTTGAATACAAAATATGCTCGCAACCCTCGATCGGAATCCCAAACTGCAAATTCCACTGACCGAGGTCCACAATTCACAAAATATACATAAAATATATTAAAATTCCATAAATACCAAAAATACCTTTTTGATACTAAAATATAGCAAATTAAATATTTAAACATTAAAAATAATTATTTCACTGATATATACTTAAAAAACCCTAATGTTAATATAATATTATTAAAAATCGATATTTCAAGATAAATACACCAATATTAATGAAAATTCATTTTATAAATCCAAATTATTTAATTAGGCCAAAAACATACTAAAAATTACTAAAAACCCATTTATTTACAAAAATTATATATTATATATAATTTGAAAATAATTTTTGAAAAATAGTTTTAATTAGTTAAAAATAGTAAATAATTTGTAAAAATCATTTTTATACCTCAAATAATTATTAAAACCAATTAAACTTAATATTTAACTAAAATGACTATCAAATTACCAAAATACCCCTAGTATATGGAAATTCACATAATATACTATAATTACTCAAAAATTCAATAAAAATTATATAATTACTCTAAAATTATTTTCTCAACATATAATTTAATAAAATCAACAATTATACTCAATTAACCAATTAATTCTAACAAAACACATATAAAACCTATATTTCCAAAATTCATATAAACTAAAAAAAATTATATTAATTACAAAAAAAATTATAAATTAAATTCTAAAATTAATTTCAACCACCATAAACACTAAAAATCACAATTTCACAATTTATTTAATTAATTTGGTATGTTGATTATATCAAAATTAGAGAGAAATAAAAATCTTAGTTTATTATGGGTAGGGATCAAAAATTAGAAAATAATAATAAAATAATAAAAAATTCACAAAAATCAAAATAAATTCTAAAAATTCCACAAAAATTTCAGAGTGTAGATTGAGCTAAAGGAAGCATATTTTGTGAATTAATTAAGCTTTAATTTTAAAGATCAAAATTCAAAAAAATCAAGAAATAAAAATGGCCAAAAATGAAATCAAGCTCAAATCCTTACCAAATCAAAATTTCAAGCTACAAGAAGCTTTGAAACGGCTTCTATGGAGTTCTAGGAGCTCAATAGCACTGGAATCATCGGATTTGGTGGCCGAAAAGTTGATGAACGGTGAAGGGAAGAGTTTTGGATTTATGAGCCAAAACGGGCTGAAATGGCGCCGAAGAAGGTGGTGGAGCAGCTGGAGAGGGAGGCAGCACTCCGAGAGGCACACCGACAACCTGGGATCGGAGTTGTAGCGTGAGGAGTGGGGGAAGCGACGGTTTTGAGAGGTTGAAGATGAGTTTCTTCTTTATATATATATATATATATATATATTATAACTTTAACTTTAATAATATAATTTAATAATATATATACATTAAACACACACCATACAATATATTATATACATATTTATATATATATATATATAAACACATATATGTATATATATAACACATGCATGAAAATATCCCTAAGTATATATGTATGTATATATATAATAATAATAATAATACATACATACATACATACATACAATAATGATAATGCATAAAACAATATAAATTAGTAAAATAGAATAACATTAAACAATAAAATATTATTTAAATATTATTTTTCAAAATAATGGGTTTCAGAATAATTTTTACGTAGAAAATTTTAAATAAACAAAAAATAACATTAATTATTCATAAAATAATTAAATAATCAAATATATATTTAAAATTTATTAATACTGCATATCCCGATACAATATAAAAATATTTAAAAATTCGGGTCTTAACATTTAGACAAGTTTCTAGTAAAGGCAGAAAAGTACAATCTCATATTAAATCCAAAAAAGTGTGTTTTTAGGATAACATATAGGAAAGTACTGGACACATCGTCAGTCAGAAAGGAATAGAAGTGGATCCGGATAAGGTTAAGGTGATTAGAGAAATACCCATACCAAAGAATGAAAAAGAAATCAGAGGATTCATGGGGTGCTTGTAGTACATTAGTAGGTTCATAGCTAAGTTGACTATGATTTACGAACCGATCTTCAAGCTCCTAAAAAATATCAACCCATGATATGGGATGAAAAATGTCAATAAGCTTCTAAGACTTCAAAGACTATTAAGAATTATCTAATGAATCCTCATGTTTTACAATCACCAAAGCTAGGTAAACCCTTAATCCTATATCTGCCAATCGAGAAAGAAGTAATAGGGGCAATGTTGGCTCAGGAAAATGAAGAGAAGATAGAGTACGCTGTGTACTATTTAAGTAAGAGGCTTCTGTGGTATGAAACCAATTACAGCCTTATGGAAAAAACATGCCTAGCGGTGATTTAGGCGAAGAAAAAGCTTTGGCAATACTTCTAGTCCTACAAAGTATAGACAATTTCTAAATATGATCCCCTTAGATACCTCAAACAGACCCCATCTCTTATAGGAAAATTGGCTAAATGGCTAGTTTTACTCACATAATTTGACATAGACTATGTAGCCAAGAAAGTGGTAAAAGGGAGAGCGGTAGTAGACTTTCTGGCCTAGAGCCCAGTAAATGATGAATAATAATGGGAGTTGGAGTTTCTTGATGAACATTTAAGGGAAATACATGTACAAGGATGGGAAATGTACTTTAATAGAGCTGTCAACAATAAGGGAGCTAGTGTTGGTGTAATCCTAATTACGCTAGAAGAAGAAATGATCCCGATGGCAAAAAGACTCGAGTATGAGATAACGAACAATCAACAAAGTACGAGGCCTACATCTTTGGTTTAAAGGCACTATACAGTATGAGGGTAGAGAATGTTACCGTATATGGGGATTCTATGTTGGTTATAAAATAAGCTTCTAAAGAATGGGAGATAAAGGAAGATAGGATGTGCCCATATTGGGATTATTTGGCTATTATTTCATTATCATTCGCTTAATGCAAATTCGTCCACCTGCTAAGAAAAGGAAACCAAATAGCTGATGCCATAACTACCCTAGCTTCCATATGGGAAGGTGGAAAATAGACAGAAGTGAAGCCTTTAATTTTAGCAAAATCTTGAAAACCTTGCCATGAGGATATAAGGGTGATGTCAGTTGACACTATTGAGAGGCCTTGGTTTTATGACTTACAGAGGTATTTAGAATAGGGTAGTTCCCTGAGGATGCCAATAAGAAAGAAAGGATGTCCTTGCGAATGTTATCTTGACAGTTCATAAGTTACAATGGGATGTTGTACAATAGGATACCGACTGGAGTGCATCTAAGATGTGTCAATAAAGATGAATCCCCAAAGCTTATGAAAGTGGTACATGAAGGAGCATGTGGACCACACATGAATGAGACAGTCCTGTTAAAGAAGATAGTTTTTTAGGTTTATTTTTGGCTTACCATGAAAATAAATTACGTCAAATTTGTGAAGAAATGTCACAACTGCCAACCTTATAATGATGTTAGTCACGACCCAAAACAGGGGCCATGACCGGCGCTAGGGAACGGGAATTCTTTCTAATCCGGAACCCGTAGCAAGCCTAAAAATAAAATAAATATGCAATAATAACAATAACAATATAATATGCAGCGGAAGTAAAAATCATAATATCATAACATTATTCACATCAACTGGATTTAAATCAAATCTCATCTCATATATATATATAATCTCTTTAATACAAATCCAGTTTCAATATAATACATCTCTTTAAAATAAAATACATGAAATCCAATACTTTAATTCACAACTACTGCAGTGTCTAGATAAAATAAATAAGACTCGAGTAGATAATTTACATAAAGAAGCCGGGGTGGAAGAAATCCGGCGTATCGACCTGCTACTGAGGTCTGAAGATGTTGACTCTCCTGAAAAATAGTCAACGGAGGGGAGTCAAACCTCACTGAGTGAATTACTATAATATATATATACATACACACTAAGTGATAATGCATACAGTCAGCAGTATATATAATATGTATATATATACAGGCAATTGCACACAGATGCATAAAATCATTTTATATATATTTTCATTAAAAATCATCTTTTATGAAGGATCACATAGAACCCTAGAATATCGCAACCTCAGAAAATAGTGTTAAACAACACTCTAGCCATACAGGCTCACTTATTCCAAATATATCCACTTAATCCATTTAGACAGTAGACTGGCCCCGAGACACTAAGTCAACCGAGCTTCAGCAGTCTGACTGCCAGTGTGATTGGCCCCGAGACACTTGGTCAACCGAGCTCCAGCAATCACACCCAAACCACATCTCACACATATCAATAATCATATCAAATCAATATCCACAAATAGTTAGTAATATAGCCTAAATACTATAGGCGTACCGGTACATACTCGGTCCTAGTGCTGCCCACTAGGTAGCACGTTCTATCGATATCCTTCATCATTAAATATAAAACATTCATTCACAAAAGTAAATGATGCATGAATGTAAATGGAATAACAATATAACCCATATATATACCAGAAATATACCAAAAGTAAACCAGGTATATTTCGAGTATATATACGTTAAATAAATACAGTCAAATCATAAATTAAACTAAAAATATATTTAAAAACATTTTAAATATATTTTATTAACAAAACATGTATATAATTTATTATATACCAAAAATAAACCAAAAATATACTTAATATAAACTTAAGAAATAATCAAATTATTTATGCATATTTAATCAACATAAAACATGCATTTCTAAATCATGCATCCTAAGCATATATATATAATATAGTAACTCACCTAATGCGCTCCACGAGACAGGTCCGACGGGCCTGGTCCACTAGCCCTCGGTCTCGGTGCAACTAAACAAGCAATAAATAATCGACATCAGAATAAACCTAATAGAAATCCTAGAATTCAATCTAGAGTATTAAAATACGGAAACAGAATTAGGGTTCGACTGGATATCACATTTTACGAGAATTCTACCGAAAATCCGGCAGAACCTCCCCTGTAAAATGGACATCTCTCTACTCAAAAGAGTAGAGCCGACCCTGCAAAGAAATACACTTCGAAAAACTACACAAGGCATAATCAAAATCCCACGGTCGGACTCCAAACTACAGTCCACTGACAGGGGTCCACAAACACAGAATAATTCCAGATATACCAAAAATATCCTTAAAACCTAGAAATACATCTCATAGGTAGAAATTACATAATTAACCTTAAAACACTATAAAAACCGATAAAAACTCATTTTATTAGTAAAACCGTATATTATATATATAATTGAAAATAATTCATGAAAAATAGTTTTAATTAGTTAAAAATACCAAATATTTTGTAGAAATCATTTTTATACCTTAAATAATTATTAAAACCAATTAAATTACATTTTTAGACAATTTAGGGTAAAATTACCAAAATACCCCTATATATATAAATATACTTAAATTACTTCAAAAATTCACCAAAAATTATACAATTATCCAAAATTAATTTTCTCAACATATTTATCAATAATATTAATAATTAAACTCAATTAACCAATTAAATTCAATTTAAAACACAATTAACCTAATTTCTCAAAATCACATAAACTTCAATAATTCAAAATAAATACTTAGAAATTCATAAAAATTCCAAATAAATTCCTATAATTCATTTCAACACTTAATTTAACCATAAACTCCAATTTCATAATTTAAATAATTAATTTCCGAAAATTAGAAAATAATATTAAAATATTCAAAAATACCCAAAAATCCAAAAAATCTCCAAAAATTCTACAAAAATTCATACATTTAGATTAAGCTACTAGAAACAGAATTTGTGAAGGGAGTTTTCATGAATCATTCAATTCGAAGCTCAAAAAAATCAAAAACCCTAATGTGACCGAAATTGAAAATTCGAAACCTAAGCAATTCTATACCATTTTAGCTCAAACCAAAGCTAGAATCACACTCACCGGAGCTCAAGGAGTCGATGAAGACCGGCGGTGTCGAAAACGGTGGCCGGAGGAGGGAGAAACGGCGAAGGGAAGATTTCGGCCAAAAGAGGAAAACTAGCTCGCCAGTGCCGGGGAAGGGAGCTGCTGGCGGCGGGAGACGGCTGGGAACGGCGGTGGCAAGCCGGGAGGCACACCGACGGTAGGTGGCCGGAGTTGCAGCGAGAGGGAAGGGAGAATGGTGGTGGTCGGGCGCGCGGGAGAGAAGGAAAGGAGAAGAAGAAGAAGAAAAAAAGAAAAAGAAAGAAAAGAAAAAGAAAAGAAAAAGAAAGAGAAAAGAAAAAAAGAAAAGAAAAAAAAAGAAAAAGAAAAAGAAAAATAAAATAAAATAATTAAATATTAATAAAATAAAATTTTATAATTTAATAATAAATAAAATAATTAAATAACAATAAATGAATAAATAAATAATAAAATATTAGGGTAATATATTAAACCCTAATTAAATAAATATACACACACAGGCTTTATTTAATAATTTAAAAATACGCATGAGTTCATGCAAGTCCAAAAATATATTTAAAATAATTAATAATACATTGTTTACGTTAAAATTTCCCCGAAAATGAAAGTCCCGGGAAAATTTTACGTAAAACACTGGAAATAATACACAGTAATTAAAAATAGGTTTTTAATACATATTAACTCGTAAAAATATTTCATATATATTCAAAATTTATTAACACTGCATATCCCGATACAGTGTAAAAATATTTTAAAAACACGGGATATTACATAGCCGCTTACCGTCTATGGAGCTCCAAGGAATGACTTCTCCTTGGCCCTTCGCTGTATAAGGAATTGATATCATAGGAGAAATAAGGTTGAAGGTGTCTAACAGTCATCAATACATTGTCATGGCCATAGGCTATTTCTCCAAATGGTTCGAGGTTGAGTCTTATATTACTATCGGCTCTAAGCAAATGTCAAGGTTCATCGAGAAAAATAAAATCTACAGATACAAGTTGTCGCACCACATTGTTACTAATAATGGGGTTCAGTTTCGAGCAGAGATGACTGTACTGTTAAAAGACTATAAAATTGAGCATTATAGATCATCTTTGTACAGGCCATAGGCAAATGGGGAAGTGGAAGCTATAAATAAGAATGTGAAGAAGATCTTGGCCAAGATGATAGAGAATTACTGAGATTGGGTAGAATACTTACAATTTGCATTATGAGGGTATCGAACCACTGCCAGAACATCAACAAGGGTTACTCCATATTCCTTGGTATATAGATGTGAAGTTGTGTTGCTAATAGAGGTTGAGATCAGGTCACTAAAGGTTCTATTATAATCCAAAATCCTCAAATACTAGTGGGTGGAGAGTCGATTGGCATAGTTGACACTATTAGACGATTGGCACAGTTGACACTATTAGACGATTGGCACAGTTGACACTATTGAACGAGAAGAGGGTGAAACTATGTACCACTCCCAGTTGTACCAGAAGAGAATAGCCCAAGCTTACAATAAGAAAATCAAGTCGAGGAAGATCAAATAAGGGGATTTAGTGCTAAATCTTACAAGGCCGATCATGACCAACCCACGAGGGGAATTCAAGTTGAATTGGGAAGGACCGTATCTGGTGAAGAAGTTATTCTCCAAGAGTGCTGCTGCCTTGTCTAACATGGAAGGAAATGAATTTAGAGAGCCTACAAATTTAGATAAGCTCAAGAAGTAGTTTTTGTAAAAGTCTTACTGGGGAGAAGACCTTCAAAAAGGTTGTCTAGGTAAAAGTTAGAGACAAAAATTAAAAAAACTAAAAGTCCTGCTAGATTGAAAACCTCAAAAGATGTAATCCAGGAAAAAGTTAAGGATAAGTCAAGAGGAGAGAGAGGGATGAAAATGGTTAGTTAAAAAAATTACAAGGGTAAACCAACTAACGACATGAGATGTATCAGAAGTAAAATGTATATGCATATTGTGTTGAAGTTAAATGAAATAGATTGCTTTGATTGCTATTAAACATTACATAAATATTTATTACAAACTATTTAATTGGAAAGGAAACTCCAATTAACCAAAAAGGAAAGTGGCGACTGGATTCATGAGCTAATTTTATTTTCTTTTATTTTGTTGATCACCCTAAGCACTTGATGCTTGTAACTCCCTTGTTCTTTTATTTCTAATGAACTCATCTTTTTTTATTTATTATAAGTAAATCCATGCTTTATAATGATCATCGGTAGTTTGATCTCCATTGCAGTCTATGTTTCTTTTGATGATTTTGTGAGGCTAGGTAGCCACTAAATGATCCAGAAAGTTTTGAGAGAGGTGTCCTGGTTCGAATTCATAAACTAGCCCCATGATCAGTTGTTTGTGACCATATTGATAGGAGAGATGAGATAGGTTATACAAGGTAGCAAAATGGAGGCCAACGATTGGAACACAGTATATGTAAGATTGAATAGTCACATGCTACAATCTCCACCAAGGGCACATCTAGTGAATTAAGGTGTTGGGGAATGTCAATAACCAGCTTTGAACATCTTCTGGTGCCGCAATACAACCTCACAGTTCGAAAATGCTTGGTTATATAATGCCTAACATCTCGAGGAGGTTTGAGCAAGCCCAATTTCTCATAGAGCCACATCTGCAAAGTGTTAAATGATTAAGTGTGATGACAAAATAATGAAGGAACAAGAATTTGATATAGTTGAATTTAGCTCCAATAGAAATGGACTTTCAGAGAATCATCTTATTTTTGTGAAGTTGTCAAGTTCGATAATGGTTTCTGTTAAAATGAGAGGAAAAGGGTTGAGCCCTGCTTCCACCTGATTGAGGACATAAAGGATTTTTGAATCATAATTTCTAAAAGGGGAAATGAGCAAAAATTAGGTGTATAAGCAGAGGGCCATCAACCTGGGCTAATGAACTTCTCCTTTGTCTGTACTCGTGATGGTTTCAAGAAAGGTCTTCAGTATGATTTTTTAACTGAGAATACAGTAAGAGGAAGATCGAGGTGGAAGATCAAACATCTGGCCATCTGGTACTGAATGGAATGAGGGTTTGGGATCACAAGGTTAGGAACTACAAGTTGGCAAGTGGAGTCCATGTGGCAACCAAGAATGGCCTCAAACTCCTTTGGCAAAAGGCATACTTTAACTATATTGAACCAAAAGATATGTTTTTGAGGATCCTAAAATTAAAGAAAAGGGAAATTGATTCTCCTAGCATGTAACAATCTAAAGACTGAGATGTGAAATAGCTCTTATATGGCCCATGATTCATTGTCTAGGCTCTTTAAGTTTGATTGCAGTAGTTTGAGAATTCGTTCAATCATGATTTAAGCTTTCAAGGGTGTTTAAAGAAAGAAAATGAGGGTTAGGGATGAAGGTGCTTCAAGAATGGGGCTGAAGTGAAGAAGTTGAGCTTTTAAAGAGGAGGAATCACCTTGTCTATAAGGTAATCACCTTATCACAAAGGCATCGCCTCAGTACTAAAAGGCAATCACATCTTTACTAGAAGACCATGAGGCGATTGCCCCTCCAACAGTGACAATTAGCAAAATTTTGTTAGAATCATGTAGTCTCAGTAGTATAAATTAGAACCTAGCAGAGTAGACATATATTCATGCAATCATTGGAACTAAATTGCATGTAAAAGATGAAATTGATAGAAATAAAAGTCAAATTATGTAAAAATTCATCCAAGACAAGAAAACATGTATGTTCATTATTCAAGTTAAACAAATGAAAAAGCATTAATCAAGAGAGTAATTCATGGGCCCTAGCCTATAAAGCATCTGACTTAGTGCCCTCAGGATTGGCTCCTCCTTTGACATTATCATCGCTCCCATCCTTATCATCATTATCCTTATTGATTTGGAACACATCAATCTAGCGCTCAATGGTGGCAATCCTCACCTTACTGAGCTCATCATAATCCTGTTCAAATAAACCACAAGTTAGTAAATCATGCGAGGATGCATACATATAGATACAAAGAGCTCTTTACCTTCCACTGTTAGGTAATTTCCAATATATAGTCACTTTAGGCCTCTATCATCTGGTACATGTACATGCCTTGCTCTAAAGGAATCTGCATCATTAAATGAGTGTTAGAGCTAACAAACATGTCAAGAATGATTACAAAAATAGGTTAAAAGCAAACTCACGTGAATAGCACCACCAAGAGCACATGCAGGCGTGAGATCCTTGTCCAAAGTTAGGAACTGACGAGATAACTCTCCAAGAGGGACCCAACAGCAAGTCAAAGGGTTAGGAATGTGAATAAAATTACCAGCAATAAACTGAGAGCTAGAAGTGGTAGGAGGTCTCATATTCTCAATAGCAACTAAAGTCCCCTCTCTACTTATATCAAGACGACGTCTCAAAGGCTTCCCTTTCTGCACCTAAAGCCTAGCATGAAGTGCAGGTTTAGCAACTATAGCATGAAGAGAAAGAAAGATTATATGAGGATACGATGATTTTGAAGGTAAGAGATTGGCATCGAGCATTTACTTGAGAAGTAGATGTACTGGAGATAGGAACTATTAGTAGGAGATAGGTACCGACTCTTTACTCGCATAATATGATCCACGGTTGGCTCTTCAATGATAGCCTGATCAAGCTCAACACCCTTCAGTTGGTAAGTCCATAGTATACTCCTCAGAGGATACTTGGGGATGCATTTTGCTCTAATGCCCCTATTCCAGTTATGACTCACTCACCAAGGCACCAGACCTAATAGCCCAGTCCATAGAGGAGGACTCTCCTCTGAGCTAGCGGTCTGGACTGAGTCATCTCAATGCTCCACCTGCCCTCAGGCCCCTATAAATTATTTTGGATCTACAAGAAAAGCATAAACAGGTATGGGAATTAAGTTTATGCAAGTTACTAATAAATGTAAATATGGTTTTTTATAGGTACCGTATCCTGTGTCAAGGAGTTCAGATGCTACCGATGGATGTGTACTAAGGTGAGATGTTTCCTCAAAACTCGGCTACCACCCCATCTATTGATGGTAGGAAGGTGATCCCTTACTCGCTGCACACCAATGAGTAGCTCCAGCTCCAAGGCCCAAACCTATTAGAAAAATGGTTAGCTAATGTCAACGAATAAATAATAAGACAAATCAAGAAGAGAAGAAGGGTTACAGCTTACCAGAATGACATGCCAAAAGTCGCATAACCTCTTGGCCCAATAGACCACCTCATCTATGCTTTGATATAAGTATACAAGAGCGCAGCTAACCCAGTTAAAGGTGGACACCCGATCTAAGTCTCAAAGAGGCAGTAGGAACATCATGTCCATGGAGCTAGCAGTATCGATGAAGAAGGTTGTGCCGAGGAGGTAAATCAAAAAAGCTTGTACCACCTGGTAGACCTCGCGCGGAGTGACTATCGTCATAACTCTATCCCAGGTATAGAAACTCTAGATTGAGTCAAGCTTGAGGGTATAAGTCCCCTTCATATCTGGGATCATACCTATGAGGCACTCGATGTATGCAGCCTTATCTAGAGTCAACTGGTGTAAGCTCATGTCAAGAGGAATGGTATCTCCATCGCACGCTATCCTAGTAATGGCAACAAAAGAAATGAGGTATAGGGTGAGCTCCCTGAATGAAAGATGGAAGGTGTGCATCGTATCAAACCACCTCTCTATTAATGCATGAAGTGGCTGATAGTCTGTCTGACCCTGGTTTGAAGGTAGCGACAATATGAAGTCTTCAAAACCAGTGTCTTGAATTCGGTCCTTTTGGTCAACAATTAAATCACTATAAAAGACTTAAGCCCCATGGAAGTTCCCAACGCCCTTGAACATCTATGCATTATACTGAGAAAGGAAATCAGGGAAGTTGAATTAGTGTAATGCATTTTGTTGTCTTTTCAGAATAAAGACTTAGAATAAGAAAGAATGGGTTCGGCTCACCCTGTTGATAAGACGTGGCACCTTAGTAATAAAGAAATCACCACTGTGCATTAAAGGTGATGCCCTTTATGTGTTGGCGATAGAGCAATTATCTCTTGTAAAGAGATGACCACCTCTTTGATGAGGAGATTGCCTTTGCATAGTGGACACAGCGAACAATTTCTTACTTTTTTATTAAACCCATAAATGTAGTAATCAAATGATCCAATTTTTGATCATAAATGATAAATAAGCATGAATGACCACTAACCTGATATGATTTGTAGGAAAAATAAGGAAGAATCAAGTACTAACCTCTCCAGACGCTGATGAACAAATGTGGGTTCTCAAATCCGCTAGGAGAGGAATTGAATCTCCTCTTGTCAATTTGAGATTCCATGGGGTGTTAGCAGAAGGTGGGACATGATCCCATTCAGGCACGAGTGGTATTCTCTCATTTTCTATATTTGAAGTAGTGAAAGCGTAGGAAGTTAAAAAGAAATAAAAAGAAGGAGAAAAGGAAAAAGAAGAAAAGAGAAGAATATGCTTTTATAGTAAGGGAAAGGGTAGGGTAAGTTTTAAGTTTTTTTTTAGGAAAAGGAAAAAAGGAGAGAAATAAAAAAATAGAAGAAAAAAATAAGAAGAAAAGTGATGGAACCATATATATATATAAATGATTATGAATGAATGATGATAATGAAATGATAGGAATGAATGAAATGGTGAGAGTTCTTCGGGCGTGTCTCGGGAATTAAGGTCGGGAAGTGAAATTTTTTTTTAGTTGATGTTTTAAGGCCAAGAAAACTCCAAAGATCGTGCTGCGAAAAAGGGTTCTTCAGGTTGTATCCTCAAAACTCGGGTTCAAGAGAAGGGTCATTTGGATTGTATCTTAGAAGCTCAGATTAAGAGAAGGGTTATTTAGGTAGTATCCTCGAAGCTTGAAGACCAAGATAACTATTCGGGTAGTATCCTCGAAGTTAAGGTTGAGTGATGATCAGGCCAAAAAAACCCAAAAGTCTGCATCCTCGATGAAGTGATGATCGGACCAGAAAAATCTGAGAGTCACATCCCCAATAGAGTGGTGATCGAGCTAGGAAAACTTGAGAATTAAAGTCACGGTTGAGTGATGATCGGGCCAGGAAAACTCAGGAATTGCATTTTAGTTGGTTAGTGATCGAGCTAAGAAAACTCAAGAACCGAAGTCAAGGTTGAGTGATGATCGGGCTAGGAAAACTTAGGAATTGTGTTTTAGGTGGTTAGTGATCAGGCCAGGAAAATTCGAGGATCACATTTTTGTTGAGCAGTAGTCGGGCCAAGAAAACCTGAAAGTCTATGTCCCTAGTGGAGCGATAATCGGGTTAGGAAAACCCAAAAATCATAGTCTTTATATAATCTACTAGATATTAATGAGTGACTGATCAGGCTAAAAAAATAAGAGAACATGGTCACATTCCAGGTCGAAGAATCCATCCCTTGAGTAAGGCTTGGGAGTTAGGTATGTCATTTATTATTTTTGCTTATGCTTGTGTTTTGCATGTGATTTTTTAAAAAATTATCTTTGTATGCATTTGGTTTTTTAAAAAATTAGGGGCAAACTATAAACATCCGATTTGGTCGACCCATGATAGGGGACGAACTGTGGATATTCAGTTTAATCGGCCTATACTCAAGCCTGATGATAATAAATACAAAGCTTGAATGCAAAGGAGAAGCCTGGAATCCTCTTGAAAATGAGCTCAAAAGCTTAAGACCTTCTAAACTAAGCCCAAAACCCTTTAGAACCAACCCAAATCACCCTAACCCACCAGCCCTAATGTAGGGCAGGCTAGAGAGGCGACACCTCTGTGAAGAGGCGATCGCCTTTATGGCAACAACTAATAAGGTGATTGCTTCATCGTAGAGGCGTTGCCTCTGTAGTAGCCACTTGCCTCTGTATTAAATACAGAGGCCTGACAATGTTCGTTGATGGTGGGCCCACCTCGACTGAAACCTAGTGTCTGTTACAGAAAAAAAATTTTAGAAAGAGAAAAAAAGCTATGAAATGTAATGATGAGGAGGGGTAGTAGGGGGCATGGCCTAGGCAGGAGGATTAAAAAAGGAGAGAGAAGAAGAAGAAAAAGAGAGGAAAAAAAAACTAGACTAAAAAAAGAGAAGAAAGAGCTTTGAATTGGAAGGGAAGAAGAGGAGGAAACCAAACAAAAAAGGCCATTTTCTAGAGGAAGAAGGAAAAAAAACTTGCATTGAAAGGAAGACTAAATCACATTCATCTCTGAAGGCCAATCATTTTGGATTAAAAGCTTATTTTTCAATAATTTTTCTTACTCTTTTCTTGTGATTGAGTTATTTGTTTGCATGATCTTTTGTTAGTTTGTATAGCTTTTGAGTTCATTATTTGTTCACTTGTTCTTTTGTGTTGATTATTTATGATTTGCCATGTTTTAGCATGATTGGTTGACTTTTAAGTGTAGGAGTGTGTTTAGTGTCTTCACCTTAGTAAGTCGTTGCTTGAAGCATAAGATTTTATCATTTTAAGAGTCATCCAAGCTTGTTAATTGGGCGATTACCTTTTCAAAAAGGCGTTGTACCACTTTAACAGGCCTTCATATGGTCTCACTTTTCCTTTCTTGTAAATTATGCATGGTTTGAATCTACATAGATCCCCTCACCTGTATATATGATTACTATGATGTTTAATGTCATTATTATGTGATATTATCATGTTATTTATAAAATATTCTATGACTTGTACTTCCATTCCCTATGAGCATTATTCGTTGATTGTCGATTATGAGATAATGTTGTTATTTGTGGAAAAGAACTAACTTATATTTGTTGCATGAATTGTTTGGTGACCTTTAGCCATTACATAGTCATTTGATTAATTAGTTCTTGAGGGGTTTTTGCTTATATATTTAGTTTATTGCTAGTTTACTTTTGGTATATGTATGGTTTATTTTCTGTATATTATACTTTTATCTTGCCCTAAATCATTGTAATCTTTAATCCCTTCCCCTTTTAATTTTGAATGATTGGTTGTAAATATTGATTATTTATTTTGTTTATGATGAATGTTGGGACAAAGTGCATGAAACAAAATTAATGTGCAAATTTGAATTTAATTATAAAACCTGATAATTATTCAAAGGCAATTACGATCTGCATGGTAATAAAGAAGTGACTGAATAATTAAAGGTAATAATTTATAAAACATAAACGGAGGTCAACTGTAAGGTTTGGGTGAGCATTTAATGCTCATACCCAGTTTTTAAACTCATTCTCTGATGATGACTTTTGGGAACCTCCATGGAATCCAGTTGCCATATAAGTGTGTCCCGATTTTCATTCGGGTGGTGACTCAATCTCTGACTACACTTAAGACCTATCTCGTATTTCTAAATGGGCCTCGAGCCCACATAGTGTTATGGTCGCCAAACACTTGGGCACGCGCTAAACCCGTTGTCTACATTTAGGTTTTAATCTGATGATAAAACTAGAGTATCTATATCAACAACTATTTAAATGAACTATTGCACTACTAAAAAGGACTAAAATTGTTGATGCTAATCTTACAACTTGGTCAACTTCATATAATTTCAATATTATTGTTAGATAGTTTGATTGGCCCGCGAGTAGAGGTTTGGTGATGAAAATCGTGTAAAAGTAGGCCCTAAGTGTAAAAGTCTAGTCCTAATCTGCCTCCTAATGGGTTGAAGGTCCATAAAACTCTCATAAATCCTTTTAAGTCAGGATTTTAGTTATTGTGGTCCTATTTGTTTTTTTTCAATATGGCTAAAAAACATATGCTAAGAATCTCTTTTCCCATTGGCACAATTTCCAAAATAATGGAGATCGTTGCCAATAGAAGGGGGAGACAAAGCATGTCCAAGAGGATGAAAAACAGAATAAGTTTAGGAATGAGGGGGGATTTTTTGTTGGAAAAAAAATAGAGATTTTAAGGGAGGGAAGAAAAGAAAAAAAGTAAGTAGAAAAGAAGAGAAGAATTTCAAAAAGGAATCTAAAGGGGAGAAGAAGATCCAAAAGGGGAAAAAAAAAAAACTTTCGACAAACAAATTGAATATGATAAAATTTTGAGGGCCAAATACAAGGCAATCAAAACTAGTGAGGCAATAAACCATATTTACATTTTGTTCTTCTTTCATCTATTTTTAAATATTGTTTAATTAATTCCATATCAAATAAATAGTATTTTGTTGTCATGAATGAATGAATTGTGTTAATATACAATTTTATATGTCATTTTCAAACTAAAATATATGAAACTTGTAAAATTTCTTTAAGTGAAAAGCTGTAAGAGTTAAGGTGTCACCTCATCAAAGAGGCACCGTCTTAATATATTGCAGTGATTGATTGTTCCCTTAGTTTGTTAGGATGACGTCTCATGAGGCGTCACCATTACAAATTCAGGGCGTCCCTAACTCTATTTTTAGGCTTCTTTTAATATAATTTTATTTAATTTGATTTCTAATTATAGAAGAGTTTTATTATTTTCATTTATTATTGTTTTATTTTATTTTATCATTTTATTATTAATTACTAGTGATTAGATTATATATTAATTTGTTCTTTAATTAACGTGGTAAAGTTAGGTAATTTAATATTGTAAAATATTTAATTAATCCTATATTTTAGTTCAATGTTTTTTTTTTCCTTTTAGAGAATTAATTTAAATTTTAGTTTTAGGATGATGGAATAAACAAGTGGTACTTTGGTTAATGTGCAATTAATGACTTTATTTAATTTTCGCTGTATGTTAGTTTTTTTTATTGTATATGAAAAATGATTGTAACTCATTTTTCTTCCATCTTTTATTTGCATGCATAATTTATTTATTTTGTTAATCTAATTGTAAATGCGTAAAGTGTTGGATGTTGAACTTAATTACACGAAAATGGACTAATTGTAAATTTGAATTTAATTGTAAAATTAAAAAATTTATTGAAAGTCTATATATATATATATATATATATATATATCACATGCTTTTACCATTTATTAAAAGTCTATAACATTTCAAATTAAATAGAAATATAAATAAATAATATTTTAATAGAATTGAATGAAATGTTCGAATGCATTGAACTGTAACTTGCTTGGGAATGGAAAGGCATCTAGCCGTACAATAGGTGGTAAATGGCAAATGCCAAACGGCAAAGATGCGGGAAAAGGCCCCCCACCCCTGCATTCAAAACTAGCCTTTTGATATATATCGTAAATAAAGTCAAAAGGAGATAGGTTAGGTTGGATTCCAACCAATTTTTTTTTTAGGGAAACCTCTCTTAGATGCCTCACTTGTGAATGGGAAGACACTAATGTTATGGGCTCAGAGTTTTAGCACAGAAACATTCATTCGTGCGACATTCCGAACCTCTCGCATACCCGAGGTTAAACCTTTTTCATCTCCGATATTCACTGGTTTCGTTCTCCCATGGGCTCATCAAAGGAGCTCCCGACCAGTGACCACCTAATCAGCACGCCCATTTAAGGAATGGACGGTTGCTCGGCACGTATTTACATCCTTTTATCTATCCCGCATCCCACATTAAGCACAACCAACAAACATCTCACGCAGTTCTGCGTGTCAGGACAAACGGTTCGTGACATTCTCCTTCACTTGATTTCGCAGCGTCCTTGTTGCGTGAGGAAGACTCCTCCCCCTTTTCTTTTAGTTAGCCAGGATTTGTGCGCAATTCCCTGCCTACTCGTCCTCTTACATTGAGGCTGCGATCCACTTGCAACTACCCTCCACTGCTCAGGGTGTGCCCGCACGGATACGAGTGCTTGGTGAACTTTCATTGCGGCTTCCTACCTACTCGTCCTCGTCTCAATCTCTTTTTAGAGGACTCACTTGCGAGCACCCATTTCATCGACCTGCCAGCGTGGTAAAAAGCGCTTGGCAAACTCGCAGCTAGCACACAATCGGCTCTGATACCATTTGTCACGGGCTCAAAGATTTAGCGCAGGGACATTCACCCATACAGCACCCTGGGCCTTCCGCATACCCGAGATTAAGCCTTTTTCATCTCCGATGCTTATTGGTTTCGCCCTCCCATAGGCTCATCAGGGGAGCGGAGACAGCTCCCGACCAGTGTGGTGCCTAATCAACACGCCTATCCAAGGAATGGACACTGCTCGGTACGTACTTACATTCTTTTTACTATCCCACATCCCACATTAAGCACAACTAGTAAACATCTTGCGCAGTTCTAAGTGTCACGACAAATGATTTGATCTGCGGGGAGGTGATTCCAACTAATTTGAAGAATTACATTTTCAAGTGTATGTGTATGTGTATCCATAGACGTGGTCTCGTAAAGACAAATAATTTTCAAACGAGTAACATGCTCTCCTTGTTACAGTTGTCGCCGTTCGGGAGCCCTCCTTGTTTGTTGTTTTCTCTGTCATACCGCAAGTGCAAATTCTCTTCCTTCGATTCAGGAAATCATCCTTTTCTACTTCTACTCCTATTATTATCATTATAAATATCAGCTACTTCACTTCCACATTTACAATTCCCTCCCTACCCAAAACATGATCCAATCACGTCCCCCTCTCCAACTCTCTTACGGACCTCTTCCCGATCAAATTCCCAATCACTTCCAGAGCGGGCTGCTGATCATGGAGGAATGCCAGCTCCCAGTGATAGACCTCAATGCTCTTCACAGTGCTGATTTAAAAGAGAGATTAGCTTGTTCTTCAGCTATATCCAGGGCCTCGACTGGGGATTCTTCCAGGTGGTGAACCACGGTATAAGCCCTGACCTACTCTCCAAGATGACGAGAACAGGTGAAGTTGTTCCAAACCCCCTTCGCCAGGAAGGCTACTTTTGGCCTTCTGAACAATTCATACAGATGGGGACATACAATGGCTACTGCTCGAAATCAATTCTCCTGGTCTGAGGCTTTCCACATTCCTCTTACTAAAGTTTCAGATGAAGCTTGCTATGGAGAGTTTAACACTTTAAGGTACAAACTTTTTGTTTCCTTATCTCACGCTTCAGACATTTTTCTTTTCTTTGTTTGAAAATCCTGGACCCCTTGCTTCTTCGTCCTGGATATGTTGCCACAACCCTTTCTTTTAATGGCATTGCATCCATCATCAGTTCCATAGTTGCCAGTATAGGTTAATTTACTTTAATTCCATGACCACTAATGCACATCAAATCGACAGGGAAGCTCTGATGGAATTTGCAGCAGCTATGTCAAAGCTGGCCAAGTTGCTTGCAGGGGTCCTAGCAGAGAACCTGGGTCATCCAAGAACAGTGTTCGAAGACATTTCTCATGAAAGCAATTGCTTTCTTCGGTTGAATCACTGCCCACCCTGTTCAATATCTTCTCAGATTTTTGGCCTGGTGCCCCACACTGACAGCCACAATCCTTCATTAAGTCCAAGTTGGCGGACTCCAACTCATGAAGGATTCTAAATGGGTGGCTGTGAAGCCTACTCAGGATGCTCTTATGGTTAACATTGGAGATCTTTTTCAGGTATTAAAATTTAAAATGCATTCCAGATTTTCATCCTTATCATACGTCTAAGTATGCCTGTATGAACGTTCTTAAGAATATAAATAAGAAAATGCCACCACCTCGCTTGAGAGATCATACACTTGAGAGCTTGCTGGCACTCATGCATGATGCCCTTCGTTTAATACTAACTTTTCCACTGGTAAACTGGATGACAGCCACAGGCATGGAGCAACGACGTTTACAAGAGTGTGGAACACAAGGTGATGACCAATGAAAAGATGGAGAGGTGCTCGCTTGCCTACTTTCTATGCCCTTCCAACGACTCCCTGATAGGAAGCTGCAAAGAGCCTTCCATATATAGAGAATTCACTTTTGGTTAGTACAGGCATCAAGTTCAAGAAGATGTCAAGAAGACTGGCCGCAAATAGGCCTTCCAGGATTCTTACTTCGAAATACAGATGAGAAGGTTGAGCATCTCTGCTGATTGGAGAGAGAGAATGTCAAGGATTTGAATGCAAATTTATCACGAAAGAAAGAAATAGATACGAGGCACGAAGTTTGCTCAAACTGAATTCAGCTCTGCAGGGGATAAAAAGCCCCATCCATAGATCTCATTTAACTCACATTAACTTCAGCAAGCAAAAAAAAAAAAAACAATACTACTCTATTGAAAATATCAAAGAGAAAATACATATACAGTGGGGCCATTAAGAAAGAAACAACCACTTTCCATGATCATTTGTTATATTTATCAGCTGTATTTAGGCAAAGGTTCCCCACAAGTAATACTCCATTATCTTTCACAGCAAGAGCGGAAACAGGTGTTTGTCTGTTAATGCGGTTACCCTAAATAAATTAAATACATGCAGACTTATGTTCACTAACAGATTTATCTATGCCATTATGGTTGGTGAATCACATGCCCTTTTTAAGGCGTCAGGCATATCAAATTAAAGAAAATGTAAAGAAACATGTTGTCTTCAATAACATTCAACATTTGAGAAATTAAAATATCCAAATTAAAGTTGAAAAAATAAATGTTGCAAAACTGAGCAGCCAGGCAATGTCAGCAATGAATATAGGGAAAGCTGCATTAGACAATCCAAAGAAGATGACTTTCTCGACAAACACCCAACTCGTTCTTCAACACTGAGACACCAAATATAAACTCCAAATCCAAATGCAAGATAAAACTGCTTACTACAATACTTAGCACCTAATACAAACTTAATTTATTTGAGATCCAGAGAGCATTGCAGCTCAGCCCATTCCAGTAGAGTGTAGTTAAAAATATGAGCAGCAGCAGCAGTATTTGATTATGTTAAAAATGGCTTCCAGCTAATACATGATTTACACAGTATGATGATGAAAAAGGATAAATGCAACCAAATAACAACGACCTCATGTTTGAATCTTGAACAAAGTCAACAAGCTGCAGTACAGACTATTAAAGACAGAAAAATGTGTGGCTTGAATTAAAAAAAACCTAATAATACAAGTATGATATTTTATTGCTCCAGAAAATGATAATGTACATATGAATCTGTTGACAGTACTGGGTAGGTACTGAACTATGAGCATGGATTGATTTACAGAGGCAAGATAATCATCCATTGTGAAGAAGTGAAAGTGTACAAAAAAATTGTTTGGTTGGGAAGAGGATGGATCACCAACATGGTCCGTGCTTCACCGTAAATAAAGAAAGGGCCCAACCAAGCAATTGTAAATTTTGAATAATCAATTCCGTCAAGTAACAAGAGTACCATGTTTTTGAGATTGACTGGTCTTCTACCTCTTCTTCTTGTTCTTTGACAGGATCTTGCGGAGGATCAGCGTAAATAGTTTGGGTGGTCAATTCAGAGAACAAACCAATATAAATTCCTCCTCAGTTATGTATGTATGTATTCTTATGATCCAGTTGGCTTGTTGAGCAAGGGGCCCAAGAAAAGATGAAGCATGTGGAGGGCAGGATCCCCTGAGCATGAGCTGGTGGCATCATTTAAGGTGAAGCATGGTTCAGTTGGAGGGGGAGAATGAGTGATGGTTGAAAGTTGAGCGTCTAGAGAGAAGACAGAGTGAGAGTGGGAATCATTACTGAGCTTGACGTACTGCGTGTAGACATATACAGAAATACAATCCAAGATTTTAAGAAGCGAAAAGCATTTTCTAAATTAAAGAAAGAAGAAAAATAGAAATAGAAAAAATCACCTCCTGAGCAATGGTCACAAGGTCATCAGCTGTCAAGTCGGCTTCGGCTTCGGCCGCTTCTTCTTTTTCCTTTTCTTGTTGGTGATGGTGATGGGTGATGATGATGGGAGAAGGAGTGTTACGGACAGCATTTGGGGCTTTTCTTCTTCTATTTTTTCTAACAACCTTTGCACTGGAAATTGGAATTGAATCATCTTCAACTTCTTGTCGTGGTTTTTTATGTTTAGTTTTTGATTTTGCAGGGAAAGTTGTTGGCTTCTCTCCTGCGCTATGCTTTTTGTTCTTGTTTTTAATTTGTTCTTCATCGCCTACCATCATCATCCACTTAGGTAAACGCCGTCCCTCAGCCATTATGACTCCCAAATCGATCGACTGAATTGAATTTCTCCAGGTCCAAATCAATCTATCTGGCTTTATAGAGGGAAATTGCTTAAAATCCGCAGAAGCCAGAGTGAGGAAACGTTGAATGAGCCTGGGCTCGGCTATATCCAAATTTCGAAAGGGCCTAATGTCTCGGTTTGTTTATTTTAAAACCCATCTAAGTTAAACGAAGCGAAGGAGAAGTGGAAGGCCATTACCCGGGGGATGAGAGGCCCATCACATCCCTCAGTTCAGTTGATGTTGTTTTTGTTGAATTGAATTTCGACCACCTAAACCAAACAAACAAACGCAGTTCAGGATCGGATCTGTCATTTCAGTTGGTGTTGCAGCTCAGCTCTTCATCAATCAAACCACTACTAGTACTAGAAACTTCACTTTCAGCAGCATGTAATGGTAATCCATCTCTTTTACCGTGCCATGCCTCCACGAGTTAACTTCAGTGTCTCGTAGTTTTATTTATTAGTGAAATTTTTCATTCATGGACTGAAATTTGTTTCTTGATTTCCCTGACAGCTTTGAAACACCATATCATGTCATCTTCATCTTCGAATTCAAAAATTGTGTTATTCATATATAATGGACTGTTCAATTTTCAGATCAGATGTCCTTCCTCCGTCATAGTCGTAGGGTAGGGTAGGGTAGGGTATACCAAATCTCATATCCCCGCAGCGCACCCAAACAGTTTTTGTTTTCTTTCATTCTCCTCTTTCACCCATGACCCACGGTGGTGTCTCTGAACTCGGACGGCACAAACAATAATTTCATGTGTTTATCTTAAAGGGCAATTAATCTTCAACCAATTCAAATGCACAGCTTGACTACTCATCTCATCTTGAGGGTTTAACTATCTTCTGTTTCTTTCCACTAGTTAACTGAAATATTTTAATGGGGATAATTAATAAAGTGTGAAAATGTGACTTAATATGTTAAATTAAAATAATAAAATTAATAAAGTAGTTAAATTAATGATGAATAAAATAGTAGAGAAAAAATCTACTATATAAATAGAAAAAAATATAGAACATTAATATTTTTTTATGTGATAACTTTATAAAAGAAAAAATTATAAAATGTAATTCAGTTAAATATTTCATTATAAAAATAATGAGATTATAAATTACAATTCTCAATTTATAATTTACCTTTATAAATTGATATTCTTAAATAATATTTATTTTTCTCAGTCTTTTCTTTTATGCCAAAGAGAAGCACATATAAATATTTTACATTCACCCAACGTTTATACTAAAAACTCTCTATTTTTACTTGTGCACACTCCTTTACTTTTGCATACACACACCACTCACTCTTCCACACACAACTTTTTAATTTTTGCTCTCCCACACAGCACCTCCTGCACTCGCCAAAAAAAAAAAAAAACCTCTAACAACTCTTACCATACATGACTATTTATAGTCATGCAAAGGTTGGCCAATTGACAAAAATTTTTTTTCAACCAAGGCTGTACCATTTTTTTTGAACTTCAAATTTTTTACACTACTAACTTCAAAATTTGTGGGCTTATGGGTTCCCACTTATAGGTGAGACCCACCCAACAAATCTCCCCTCACATCTCAAGTGGGGTATGGAAATAAACTTGCTTTCTTTGAGCAGAACATTAGTTTCTCTGAAGTAAAGGATTTAGTCATCATATTTGACCCATTATCATCAATATGAATTTTCTCCAATGACAACATTTTCATCTTTAATGCATCATGAATCCAATGATATCACACGTCAATGTCCTTTGACCTTGAGGGGAATGTTGAATTCTTACTGAGATGAATTTCACTTTGACTATCACAATATAGAATGATTTTTTTTTATTGAGACTCAACTCTTGTAGAAATTTCTTCATCCAGAAAAGTTCTTTTGTAGCTTCTGTAGTAACAATGTACTCAGTTTTAATGGTAGATAAAACAACATATTTTTGCAATTTTGATTGTCAGGACATTGCTCCCCCTACAAATGTCATTATGTACCAAGAGGTTTACTTTTTAATGTCTACTTCACCTGCCATATTTGTATTTGTATATGTACATAATACAAGTTTACTATCACTAAAGCGTAAACAAAATTTAAAAGTACCATTGAGATATATGAGAATCCATTTAATTGCATACTAGTGGTCCTTGCCAGGATTAAAGAGAAATCTGCTAACTACTCCTACCGCATGAGCAATATCTGGCCTTATGCATACTATAGCGTATATTAAGCTACCCACAGCTCATGTATAAGGAACTTTATTAATTTCTTCTTTATCTTTCTTACTTGTTGGATATTACTTAGAACTTAACTTGAAATATTCTGCAAGTGGAGTGTGTTATGACCTGTGTTTTTAAATTATTTTATTATATAATGAGATAAACACTGTTAATAAGATTTGAAAATTTTATTGATTTATTTTCGTTATTTGTGATTAATTACTATTATTTTATTATTTTATGTTTAATTGGATTTTCTACGTAAATATATTATTTTGGTCGTTTAATTTGTATGGTTATTTTAATATTATTATTTCTATTAATGCTTTATCAAATTTCACTATTTATGTTGTTATTAAATTATTTTATTATTATTTGTATTGTTATTTTATGTATTATAATTAGGGTTTGCGTGTATTATGTTAATGTATGTGTGTGTTTATTATTGTATGTGTGAATATATATATATATATATATATATATATATATATGTGTGTGTGTGTGTGTGTGTGTGTGTGTGTGTGTGTGTGTATTTATTGTGTGGTGGATTTTTTTTTAACATAAAGTAATATATATTATAATATATAGGTTAATATATACATATATTCATATAGACATACAAACAAATAAATATTCATACATTCACATAAACAAAGAACATTGTGCATCATCTCCTTCTTCCCGCACGTCCCGTTCAAAAACCGTTGGTGTGCCTCCATCACTTTTGGCCATCGACCACCTTTTCCAGCCGTCTTTCATCATCCCTCTTCTCCCTCTCCGGCACCGGTAGCTCACGACAATCAAAAGAGACTGAAACTTTCCTTTTTCGGCCAACCTCCCTCTTTTGGCCACCGTTTCTCTAGCTTCTGACCTCTATTGACTCTCTAGACTCTGATGAGCTTGAATCCAAGCTTAGTTTAAGCTCTAAATGTCTATTTCTTGAGTTTTGTTGAATTTTAGTTTTTGAGTTTTCCAAATTTTTTAAAGTTTGATCTTGATGATTCACACAAACTCCCTTCACAAAAGTTGATCTTGGTAGCTTAATCTACATGTATATATTTTTTTTAATTTTTGGAATTTATTTTAATTTTTGTGAATTTTTTAATATTTTATTATTATTTAATTAATTTTCGTAAATAAATTATTTAAATTATGAATTTGGTATATTGGTGTTATTATAAATTTTTATTAATTTTAGTGTTGAGATAATAATTTTTGTGATTTTTATGTAATTTTTATAAATATTTTTAGTTTATGTCAATATTGGATTATTGGGCTAAATTAGTATTTTTGTTGAAATTATTGTTTAATAATGTGTGTTAGTTGATATTAGTAATATATATGTTGAAAAAAATATTTTTTATGCATTTATAGAATTTTTGAGTAATATTAGGATTATTAAGGATATTTTGTGTTATAGGGTTAAATGTGTAATTTTGTGTTAATTATAGCTAAATATTATATTTTAGTTGGTTTTATAATTATTTAGGGTATTAAAATGATTTTTACACATTAATTACTATTTTTAAGTAATTAATACTAATTCTTGAAAATTGTGTTCAAATAATATATTATATATCATTTTGGTAATAAAATGAGTTTTTATAACTTTTTGTTATATAGTTGGGTTAATTAAGTTATTTGGATTTATAAAATGAATTATTATTATTATTATTATTTGTGTAATTATTGGAAAATTGGATTTTTTAATAATATTATATTATTATTTTGGGATTTTTATTTAATTATAGAGGAAATAATTATTTTTAGTGTTTTAATGTTAAATATGCTATATTTTGATATTTTGAGGATATTTATGGCATTAATTAATTTTTAATATATTTATTATATTATTTGGATTTTTGGTGAATTGTGAACCTCAATTGGGGAATTGTATAGTTAGGGATCCTAACCGAGGGTTGTGTAAATTCTAGTTTTTGAAGTGCATTTTTCTTGCTGGACCGACTCTACTTTTAGCAGAGAGATGTTCGTTTTACAAAGGAGGTTTTACCAAATTTTCGTAAAACGTGATATCAGGTCAACTCTGAAATTCTGTGTCTATCTGTATTCTGTAATCTTAGATCGAGTCTCTTTAGAGGTTTAAGTTAGAATTATCCTGATTTTTGTTATTATTTTATTGTTTAGTTGCGCCGAAACTGAGGCCTAGTGGACTGGGTTCGTCGAACCAGTCTCATGGAGTGTAAACTTGTAAGTTGTTATTTTATATATACATCACACTTAGGTTGCATGTTTTAGAAATACATGTTTTGATTGTATTTATTCATAAAATGTTTCATTAAATGCTTAAGTATATTTTAGGTATATTTTTAGTATATCTTTGGTATATTTTGAAATAAATGCATGTTTTGCTTTTGATTTATACCTAAATTGTTTTTTAGTATATTATTGATTTATTTTTGGTATATTTCATATTTGATTTGAATTTATTTGACATATGTATACTTGAAATATACTTAATTTATTTTAGGTATATTTCTAGTTTATATATGGTTTATTTTGCTATTATGAATGTCGTTATGCATTATTTATTTTTTCGTATGTATGTTTTATTTTTAATGAAGGATATCGATAGAACGTGCTACCTAGTGGGCAGCACTAGGACTGTGTACGTACCAGTACGATAGATTTAGGGTTGAGTGAGAATCATTTGTGGTATTATGATTTGATTAAGAATGACATGATTGATTTGATTGAGATGTGATGTGATTAATAGTGTGATTGCTGGAGCTCGGTTAACCAAGTGTTTCGGGGCCAATTACATTGACAGTCAGACTGCTGGAGCTCGATTGACTTAGTTTCTCGGGGCCAATCTATTATCCAAATGGAATAAGTGAATTTATTTGGAATTAAGTGAGCCTGTATGGCTAGAGTGATGTTATTGTTGATTGAGGTTGCAATTTAATAGGGTTCTATTTGATCATTCATAAACTTTTATTTTTCAGTATTATTATATAAAGTGATTTTTAGCATTTGTGTGTATATGCCTATATATATATATATATATATTTATTATATATATTGATGACTGATTTCATTTGACATATAGGAGATGCATGTATATCTATCATAACAATTCACTCAGTGAGGTTTGACTCCCCTCATTTGACATTTTTACAAGAGAGTTTTCTTCTTCAGACCTCAGTAGTAGACTTATTCATCGGTATTCTTCTGCCCGGCTTGTTTATATAAATTATCTACTTAATTTTATATTGTACTTTATAAAACTACAGTAGTCATATTTGGTATCAGTAGTGAGTTGTATTTAGTTTTTACTATATATTGGTTTTAATTCAGAGGCCTTTCTCTAAATATTGTATCAAATATTTTATTTTATGATATGGCAGAGTTATATTGTTATTATATTGATTTGAGTTTTATTATGGTGCATATTTCTCTATTTTATTTTAATTATTGCATTTTTTTAAGGCTTGCTATGGGTTCCGGATTCGAAAGAATTCTTATTCCCTAGCGTGGGTTATGACTCTTAGTTTTGGGTCGTGACAGAGTGCTAACTGGTTTTGAATTGCCCATGTTAAATCTCTCCAACACCTTTTCAATGTACTTTCTTGAGACAACCATAATTTTTTATTCTTTCTGTCATGGAGAATTCTAAATCTTTCATGGCAAAGGTTTTGCTCATTTTTTTTATGATCTTTTATCTTTGTAATGTCTTAACCAATAATTAACATATCATCCATATATAGTAAGAGAATGATAAAATTATCATCAGAGAATTTTTGCATAAAGACACAGTGATTAAAGTTTGTCTTCATATAGCCGTGGTTCGCCATGAATGACTTGAACTTTTTGTACCACTATCTTGGAGCCTATTTTAATTCATAAAGGCTCTTCTTCAATCTGCATACAAGTTTCTCCTTCTGTGTGACTTCAAATCCTTTTGGTTGTTCCATGTAAATTTCTTCCTTTAGATCTCCATGAAGAAATGTCATCTTCATATTAAGTTGTTCAACTCTAGGTTCATGCTAGCTGCTAACCCGAGTGCTACTCTGATTGAAGACATTTTTACAATTGGTGAAAATATTTTTTTAAAATCAATGCCCTTTTTCTGTCTAAAGCTTTTCATAACCAGCCTTGCCTTGTACTTTGGCTATGAGTTACTTTTTTCGTGCTTCAATTTGAACACCCACTTATTCTTGAGTGCCTTTTTGCCTTTAGGAAGTTGCACCAGCTCAATGGTACTGTTATTTTGCAAGGATTTCATCTCCCCTTACATAGCTTCTGCCCATTTTTCTTTATGTTAACCTAAAATAGATTCTTCATAGCATTCTAGTCCTCCTCCTTCAATTAGTATCACATACTCATCTGAAGGGTATATATGGCTTTCTACTCAACCTCTAGCTAATCTTCTTAAATTGGATTATACAATAGGAGGTTCATTGGCATCATTCTCGCAAGCTCCCCTTCTCAAATTTGAACACCCATTTATTCTTAATTGCCTTTTTGCCTTTAGGAAGTTGCACCAGATCAATGGTATTGTTATTTTGCAAGGATTTCATCTCCTCTTGCATAGCTTGTGCCTACTTTTCTTTGTGTTTATCTAAAATATGTTCTTCATAGCATTTTAGTTCTCCTCCTTCAATCAGTATCACATACTCATCTGAAGGGTATCTGTGGCTTTCTACTTGACCTCTAGTTGATCTTTTCAAATTGGATTGTACAATAGGAGGTTCATTGCCATCATCCCCGCCAACTCCCCCTTTACCGTCTTCTAGTAAGGCTCCCCCTTTATTATGACTATTAAGTAGAGGAACTAATTCCAAATTTATTAGATATTCTTCTGTTTGCTTGGTCTCCTTCTTTTTCTTGATATCTTTAATGGTTTGATCTTTACATAAGATAATATCTCTGCTTCTGATGATCTTTTTATCAATAGGATCCTAAAGTTTGTAGTCGAATTCTTCATGAACATAACCCAAAAATATACATTCATTAGATTTTCCATCAAGCTTGGTTCTTTCATCTTGTGGAATATGTACAAAGGCTTTACAACTGAACACTTTCAGATGCTCATAAGAAATATCATTTCCAGTCCAAACTCTTTGTGGTATGTCTCCATTAAGTGGAACTGAAGGTGACAAGTGTTGGGATTCGTGATATAAACGTAGTGAAAAAATTAAAATTTTATCACATTCCCAAGCCTGGATCCATGTAATTCGACTACTTGATTAAATCTAGGGTTTTAAAATCTTACCAAAATGTGGAAGAGGCAAGATTCTCTGGAAGGATGAGAGGAGGTTCACACCGGTGACACCTGACCTCGAGCTTTTTTTTTGGCTTGGTTGTTCGGATCAAGACGTCTCCAAAAGGATGCGTCCTCTATAGGTATCCACACGAACAACCCTTCACAAAATAAATTTGAGTGTGTGTGCTAGCAACCTCCTTGACTGTCTCACAAATCAAGAACAAAAGGAAAAACTCTGTCTTTGTTTTCTAAGACAAAAGAAGACGAATTTGGAGGCAGGAAAAACAAGTGTGTGAAACCCTAGAGAATATAACATATTTATAGACTCCAAATTAGGGTTTCACTTACCAATGACCTTTTGATAATTTTCCATTTATTATATTATGATTTTATTTAAAAATAAATAAAAAATAATATCTTATTTATTTATTTAAAATAACATTTATCTTAAATAAATAAACAAATAAATAAATAAAATACTTTAATTATTTATTTTTACAGAGTTTATTTTGGGCTTATTAAACCCATATCCATTTTGGGCTTGTTCTAAGTGTGTGACCCTGTAGGTTCACATAACATTGGCAGTGGGTCTAAATCTCTATTTAGGCCTACAAGTCATAAGTGGCCTCTAGCAAGACATTATGACTACCCAAGTCATGTGAAGTCAATAATCCGACATAACCTAATTACAGTGAATTTTATTGTCCCTTTATCACATGATATCTTAATTAAACATAAGGCATAGAATGTCATCCTTATATAGTTCAATATTATGACTTGATTCCAAGTAGACTGAAAATGATAACTCTTTATCAATTCATTTCAGCATGGCCATGCATTTTCCTTCAGTCTATCTCATCAAGGGGCCTTTAGATGTCTTTCTCATATTAATGAGAGATAAATTCCTTCTAAATCACTCACATTCCTCACATAACTAATTTTATATCCAACAACATCCTTTTAATCGTCCGGTTAAAGACAATGTTAGAATGTGTCAAAACATAAAATAGCTATGTAGAAATCCATGATGATTTCAAGTTCAAAGGATCAAAATAAAATTACTGTGATAAGAAATACTTATGACAATAATCTATGTAGCATTCTCATAGTGGGTCAATCCAGTACATGATCTATCATTATGTACCTATGAGTTGACTTAATATCTCATATTTATGATTAGTAAAACATAACCATCAATCAACATCATACTAGCCTTAATACTTTAATATTCATATAATGAATAAATGGCTAGGGATAATTAGAATAGAACTCTTATTTTAATCTAAGGGTTTTACTATCAAGTCACATACTTGATGGCCTTAGTAAGAATTAACCATTCATGTAATTATCATAAAATCAAATGATAATATAATACCTCTTTATTAACAAAATAAGAAAGTCAATACATAATCACAAATGATTGACCTAGTGCATATCACTAACAATCTCCCACTTGCATTAGGCCCAATCAACATCGTATCGAATACCCATGGACCTAGTATGACTCTCATGTTTAGGCTGTGGAAGAGGCTTAGTCAGTGGATCAACAACATTATCATTTGTAGGTACTCTGCATATCTTGACGTCTCCTCTCTCAATAATTTCTCGAATAAGATGATAACCCCTGAGTATGTGTTTGGATCTCTGATGTGATTTGGGCTCCTTAGCTTGGGCTATAGCTCCATTATTGTCATAATATAAGTTCACTGGATCTGATATACTAGGAACAACACCTAGTCCAGTTATGAACTTCTTAATCCAAACAGCTTTCTTAGCTGCTTCTGAGGCAGCAATGTACTCAGCTTCTATTGTAGAATCAGCAATAGTGTCTTGCTTGGAACTCCTCCAGCTCACTGCACCTCCATTCAAATAAAACACATATCCTGACTGTGATAAAAAATCATCCTTATCAGTTTAGAAGCTGGCATCTATGTAACCATTTACAACTAGCTCATCTTCCTGACCACCATACAGTAAAAATGCATCCTTAGTTCTTTTTAAGTACTTAAGGATATTTTTAACTACTGTCCAGTGACTTTCACCTGGGTCTGATTGGTATCTGCTCATTGTGCTTAAGGCATATAAAACATCAGGTCGAGTACACAACATTGCATACATGATAGATCCAGTAGCAGAAGCATATGGAATCTTACTCATACGGTCTCGCTTATCTTGTGTCATAGGACACTGAGTCTTGCTGAGACTAATGCCATGTGACATTGGCAAGAATCCTCTCTTGGAATCTTGCATATTAAACCTGTTCAATACCTTATCAATATAAGTGCTTTGACTTAGGCCAATAAGCCTTTTAGATCTATCTCTATAGATCTTAATGCCTAATATATAAGCAGCTTCACCTAAGTCTTTCATTGAGAAACAATTCCCTAACCATGATTTAACATTTTGTAAAATAGGGATATCATTTCCAATGAGTAGTATGTCATCCACATACAACACTAAAAACACAATAGCACTCCCACTAACTTTCTTGTATACACAAGGTTCATCATCATTTTTAATGAAGCCAAATTCTTTGACTACTTCATCAAAATGAAGATTCCAACTCCGAGATGCTTGCTTCAATCCATAAATGGATCTTTGAAGCTTACATACCTTTCTAGAATTCTTAGGACTAACAAAACCCTCTGGCTGTGTCATGTACACATCCTCAAGTAAATTTCCATTAAGAAATGCTATTTTGACGTCCATTTTCCATATTTCATAATCATAGTATGCAGCTATGGCAAGGAGAATTCGAATAGATTTTAGCATAGCCACTGGTGAAAAGGTTTCATCATAGTCTATACCATGTGTTTATTTGAAACCTTTTGCAACCAGTCTTGCCTTAAAGGTATGCACATTGCCATCCATGTCGATTTTCTTTTTGAAAACCCATTTGCACCCAATAGTTTTTAAACCATTATTTGGGTCAATCAAGGTCCATACTTGATTATCATACATGGATTGTATTTCTGATCTCATGGCTTCAAGCCATTTCTCAGAGTCAGGACTATTTATGGCCTCCTGATAGGATGTGGGGTCATTTTGATCCACAATTAACACATCGAAATCACTAGTTATGAGAAATCCATATCTCATGGGGATTTGACGTGTCCTATCAGACCTGCTTGGGCCTTTTGGTACTTATGCAGGCTCAACAACTTCTTGTTGATTCAACTGCAGTTCCATATCAGGTACAGTGCTATTTTGTGGGCCTTGAATTTCTTCAAGTTGCACTGTGCTCCCACTGGTTCCTTTGGAAATAAACTCTTTTTCCAAAAATACACCATTCCGAGACACAAACACTTTGTTCTCAGACGCATTATAGAAGTAATATCCTTTAGTTTCTTTAGAATATCCAACAAAAAGGCATTTGTCAAATTTGGGTGCTAGTTTATCTGAGATTTGACATTTCACAAAAGCATCATAGCCCCAAATCTTAAGAAAAGACAAACTTGGAGTTTTTCCAGTCCATTTCTCATATGGTGTCTTTTCAACTGCCTTTGATGGAACTCTATTCAAAATGAATGCAGCAGTTTCTAAAGCATATCCCCAAAAAAAGATTGGAAGATTAGATTGACTCATCATAGATCGAACCATATCCAATAGAGTTCGATTTCTACGTTCAGACACACCATTCCATTATGGTGTACCTGGAGGAGTCAATTGTGAAACAATCCCACAATCTCTAAGATGATCTGTAAATTCTTGGTTTAAATATTCACCACCTCGATCAGATCTTAGTGTTTTAATATTTTTACCAATTTGATTTTGTACTTCATTCTTGAAAATTTTAAACTTTTCAAAAAATTCAGATTTATGTTTCATTAGATAGAGATAACCATATCTACTAAAATCATCCGTGAAAGTTATGAAGTATTGAAAACCACCTCTAGCAGTTGAGCTTAATGGTCCATATACATCAGAATGTATTAGGCCCAATAAGTCATTAGCCCTCTCACTTTGTCCAGTAAAAGGTGTTTTAGTCATTTTTCCAAGTAAACAAGATTCACATGCATCAAATGATTCATAATCAAATGAATTTAAAAGCCCATTTTGGTGTAGCTTTGAAATGCGTTTCTCATTTATATGGCCTAAACGACAATGCCAGAGGTAGGTTAAGTTTAAATCATTAGATTTAGCCTTCTTTGTATCAACGTTATAGATTGGCATTTCATTAGTGTCTTCGGCATCTAAAACATAAAGTCCACTAGTGCATGAAGCATATCCATAGAAAATGTTATCTTGATAAATACTGCATTTATTATTCTTAATAATAAATTCAAATCCTTTCTTGTCCCAACAAGAAACAGAAATAATATTCCTACACATAGTAGGTACATAATAATAACTTTCTAAAGATAAAATAAGTCCACTAGGCAAAGGTAACTCATAAGTTCCTATAGCTAAAGCAGCAACTCTTGCTCCATTGCCAACTCGTAGGTACACTTCGCCTCTTGCCAATGATCTACTCCTTTTTAGACCCTGCACATTTGTACAAATGTGAGATCCTGATCCAGTATCTAATACCCAAGAATCAGAAGCAGAAGCAGATAAATTTAATTCTATAACATGAATACCTGAAGAGGTAGTCTCACCACCTTTTTTCTTCTTCAGATCATCCAAATAGAGCTTGCAATTTCTTTTCCAATGGCCTGGCTCATTACAGAAAAAACAAATTCCTTCCTTTGCTTTGGGTTCAGCTTTGGATTTGGGCTTGGGCTTTGGCTTGGGCTTTTGAAAACCTTTAAAGACCTTGCCCTTGCCCTTGCCCTTTCCAACCCTTTTCATCCTCTTTCCCTTATTGACCATGAGAACATCCTTGGTGTTACTCTTGATGTTCTTTTCAGCAGTTTTCAGCATCCCATACAACTCTGAAACAGTCTTCTCCATACTATGCATATTGAAATTCATAATGAAGCTATCATAAGCTTCAGGCAAAGATTGGAGAATAATATCCACAGCCAGTTCTTATTCAATCTTGAGACCAAGCTTGTCCAAGTGATCAAGATGACCCTTCATCTTGAGAACATGAGGACTGACAGAGCCGCCAGTAGTCAGCTTATAGGAAAGCAATGCCCTGATGGTATTGAACCTTTCAATTCTGGCTTTCTCTTTGTAATATCCCGTGTTTTTAAAAATATTTTTACACTGTACCGGGATATGCAGAGTTAATGATTTCTGTATTTTATATGATATTTTTACGAGTTGATATGTATTTTAAACCTATTTTAATTACTATCTATTATTTTCAGTATTTTACGTAAAATTTTCCCGGGACTTTCATTATCGGGGAAATTTCCACGTAAACAATGTATTATTAATTATTTTAAATGTATTTACGGGTTTGCATGAACTCATACATATTTTTAAATTATTAAATAAAGCCTGTGTGTGTATATTTATTTAATTAGGGTTTATTATTACCCTAATATTTTATTATTTATTTATTATTATTTGATTATTTTATTTATTATTAAATTATTAAAATTTATTATTTTATTATTAATTATTTATTAATATTTAATTATTTTAATTTATTTTATTTTTTTTCTCTTTTTCTTTTTTTTTCTTTTCCTTTTTCTTTCTTTTTCTTTTTCTTTTTCTTTCCTTTTCTTTCTTTTTCTTTTTCTTCTTCTTCTTCTTTCTCTCCCGCGGGCGCCGACCACCACATTCCTCACCGCCGTTTCTCCCTCCTCCGGCCACCGTTTTCGACACCGCCGGTCTCTATCTTCTCCTTGAGCTCCGGTGAGTGTTATTCTAGTTTTGGTTTGAGCTAAAATGGTCTAGAATTGCTTAGGTTTTGATTTGAAGTTTTCGGCCTCTTTTGGTTTTTGATTTTTTTGAGCTTCGATTTGGATGATTCATGGAAACTTCCTTCACAAATGTTGTTCCTGGTAGCTTAATCTTCATGTATGAATTTTTGCAGAATTTTTGGAGGTTGTTTGGATTTTTGGGTATTTTTGAATATTTTAATATTATTTTCTAATTTTCGGAAATTAATTATTTAAATTATGAAATTGGAGTTTATGGTTGAATTGAGTGTTGAAATGAATTATAGGAATTTATTTGGAATTTTTATGAATTTCTAAGTATTTATTTTTAATTATTGAAGTTTATGTGATTTTGTAAAATTAAGTTAATTGTGTTTTAAATTGAATTTAATTGGTTAATTGAGTTTAATTATTGATATTATTGATAAATATGTTGAGAAAATTAATTTTGGATAATTGTATGATTTTTGGTGAATTTTTGAAGTAATTTAGGTATATATATATATATAGGGGTATTTTGGTAATTTTACCCTAAATTGTCTAAAAATGTAATTTAATTGGTTTTAATATTTATTTAAGGTATAAAAATGATTTCTACAAAATATTTAGTATTTTTAACTAATTAAAACTATTTTCCGGGAATTATTTTCAATTATATATATAATATACGGTTTTTCTAATAAAATGAGTTTTAATCGGTTTTTATAGTGTTTCAAGATTTATTATGTAATTTCTACGTATGAAATGTATTTTTATGATTTAAGGATATTTTTGGTATATTTGAATATATATTCTGTGTTTGTGGACCCCGGTCGACAGACTGTAGTCTGGAGTCCGACCGAGGGGTTGTGATTGATTGTGGTGTTTATTTTTGAAGTGTATTTTCTTTGCAGGGTCGGCTCTACTCTTTTGAGTAGAGAGATGTCCGTTTTACAGGGGAGGTTCTGCCGGATTTCCGGTAGAATTCTCGTAAAACGTGATATCCAGTCGAACCCTAATTTTCGATTCTGTGTTGAATACTCTAGATTTAATTCTAGGATTTTTGTTAGGGTTATTCTGATATCGATTAATTATTTCTTGTTTAGTTACGCCGAGACCGAGGGTTAGTGGACCAGGCCCGTCGGACCCGTCTCGTGGAGCGCATTAGGTGAGTTACTATATTATATATATATGCTTAGGACGCATGATTTAGAAAATGCATGTTTTATTTTGACTAAATATGCATAAATAACATGATTTATATTCAAGTATATTTTTGGTATATTTTTGGTATATAATAAATTATATACATGTTTTATTAATAAAATATATTTAAAATGTTTTTAAATATATTTTTAGTTTAATTCATGATTTGATTGGATTTATTTGACATATATATACTCAAAATATACCTGGTTTATGTTTGGTATATTTTCGGTATATATATGGTTTATATTGCTATTTCATTTATATCCATGCATCATTTATTTTTGTGAATGAATGTTTTATATTTAAGAATGAAGGATATCAATAGAACGTGCTACCTAGTGGGCGGCACTAGGACCGAGTACGTACCGGTACGCCTATAGTATTTAGGCTTTATTACTAACTTATTTGTGGATATCGATTTGATTATGATTATTGATATATGTGAGATGTGGTTTGTGGGTGTGATTGCTGGAGCTCGGTTGACCAAGTGTCTCGGGGCCAATCACACTGGCAGTCAGACTGCTGGAGCTCGGTTGACTTAGTGTCTCGGGGCCAGTCTACTGTCCATATGGATTAAGTGGATATATTTGGAATCAGTGAGCCTGTATGGCTAGAGTGTTGTTTAACACTATTTTCTGAGGTTGCGATATTCTAGGGTTCTATGTGATCCTTCATAAAAGTTGATTTTTAGACAAAATATATAAAATGATTTTTCTGCATCTGTATGAACTTGCCTATATATATACATATTACTCATATACTGTTGACTGTATGCATTATCACTTAGAGTGTATGTATATATACTATAGTAATTCACTCAGTGAGGTCTGACTCCCCTCCGTTGACTATTTTTCAGGAGAGTCAACTTCCTCAGACCTCAGTAGTAGGTCGATACGCCGGATTTCTTCCGCCCCGGCTTCTTTATGTAAATTGTCTACTTGAGTCTTATTTATTTTATCTAGACACTGCAGTAGTTGTAAATTAAAGTATTGGATTTTATGTACTTTATTTTAAAGAGATGTATTATAGTAAAACTGGATTTGTATAAAGATTATACATTTATGAGATTATATATGCGATGTGATGAGTTTTGAATTATATCCAGTTGTTATGGATGATATTGTAATATTTATGATTTTATTTTCCGCTGCATATTATATTTTTATGGTTATTATTGCATTTTTATTTTATTTTTAGGCTTGCTACGGGTTCCGGATTCGAAAGAATTCCCGTTCCCTAGCGCCGGTCATGGCCCCTGTTTTGGGTCATGACAAAGTTGGTATCAGAGCGAAGTTGGTATCAGAGCGAAGTTCATATCAGAGTGGAGTTCTGTGTCAGGGCTTAGTTATGTGAGTTGTGGCCCTAGTTTTAAAGTTGTGTTTTCTGTTGGACTACTGCAGTGTATTAGGTTCGAGTATGTCTTGATGAGTATTCCTTGCTGTAGTTTTCAGTGTTATTCCTCCGTTGTCTGTTTTGTCTGAATCTTTCCGTTTGTCTTTTCAGAATGAGGAGGCGAGCGCGTGTCGCTCCACCGGTCGTTGAGGCCGAGGATGATGAGTCTTTTCAGGATGAGGTTTTACCTCCTGAGCAGCCAGTTAGACGTAGAGGTCGTGGCAGGGGTAGACCTCGAGGAGCGGCAGGTCGCCGTAGGCAGAGAGAGTTACAGGACGAGGAGCCTGTTGAGCCTGAGTTTGATGTTCCTGTTCCTCCAGTTGTTCAGCCTGTTCAGCTTGCCTATCAGCAGGGTATGTCTGACCCTGAGGCAGCTTTGTTCTATGCCAGAGTTGGCAGGATTGCTTTTGATGGGACTTCTGATCCTTTAGATTTTCTGCATGCGATTGAGACTAGGACTCGGACTGCTCATACCGAGTACCAGAGGATCATGATCGTTGAGTTGTCTGTCGAGGGACCAGCCTTGGATTGGTTTATTCAGATGATCCAGCCTTATATGATGACGATGACATGGGCTCAGTTTCGAGAGCGATTCATGAGGAGATTTTGTCCAGAGCCTCTTCGTTTGAGCTATCGTCTTCATTTGACCAGTATTTCTCGTGGAGATCGATCAGTAGAGGAGTATACCCGAGAGTTTCTTCGTCTGGGTAGATATGCTGAGGATCTAATGCGAGATCAGTATTTCGTTGTTACTACCTATGTTACTGGTTTGGGTTCAGCTTTTGCTGGTATGCCTACAGCAAGTCTTACTTTGGAGTCGGTGATTGAGCTAGCTAAGGAGATTGAGCTGAGGTTAGTTAGGCAGGGAGCGATGCCTGATTATTACCAGTTGGGAGTTCAGTCGAGTGGATTGCAGGCTACTCCGTATTCGAGTTTTCATGTTGGTTCGAGTAGTCAGCAGCGAGGTTTGACTCAGTAGAGTCAGAGACAGCAGCAGCGAGTGCATCAGAGCAGTAGACATGGTCGTGGAGGTCAGCGTAGATCGTTTAGATTCGGGTCAGGTGCTTCGAGCAGGAGTAGTGGTCGTAGTTCTGGATCAGCGGCCAGTGTTTGCCAGACTTGTGGTAGAGTCCATCAGGGACCGTGTTATCTGACACCACTGACATGCTTCAGATGCGGGCAGACAGGACATTTTGCCAGATCGTGTCCTTACCCCGGATATCAGCAGCAGCAGATTCCGCGATTCCCACAGCAGTCGATTGCTAGTGCAGCACCCGTGCCATTTCAGTTGTCACCAGCTCAGCATCAGAGTTCTACTCAGTTTGTTCCACAGCAGAGTCGTGGTAGAGGTACTAGAGGAGGTACCCGAGGTGTTGGCCAGGCTTCTACCAGTCAGCAGGGAGGTCGAGGCCAGGCCAGAGTTTTTCATCTGACTCAGCAGGATGCTCAGGCATCTAATGCAGTCGTGGCAGGTATTCTTTCTGTTTGTTACCTGGATGCTTTGGTTTTGTTTGATCCGGGTGCCACGCATTCATTTGTTTCTCCTGTTTTTGCTTCTAAATCTTGTTGGCAAGCTTCAATGGCTTTTCCTTTGTCTGTTGCCACTCCTCTGAGTGATTCCTTGGACGCCGATATTGTTCTTTCTGGTTGTCCAGTTCTCGTGGGAGATAGAGAATTATTCGCTGATTTGATTTTGTTGGATGTGATGGAGTTCGATGTTATTTTGGGAATGGATTGGTTGTCTCAGCACTTTGCCGTGGTTGATTGCAGGAATAAGGAGGTGATTTTCAGAATTCCTGGTGAAGTAGAATTTAAGTTTGTTGGTGACAGGAGTTCAGCACCTCAGAATCTTATTTCTGCTATTTCTGCTAGGAAGTTGTTGAAGAAAGGTTGTCAGGGGTTTTTGGCATTGGTTAGGGATACGTCAGTGGAGAAGTTGTAACTCACAGATGTTCCTGTTGCTTGTGAGTTTCCTGATGTTTTTCCCGAGGAGTTGCCAGGTTTACCACCTTATAGAGAGATTGAGTTCTGTATAGATGTGGTTCCAGGTATTACTCCTATATCTATGCCACCCTATCGTATGGCTCCTGCAGAGTTGAGAGAGTTGAAGGAGCAGTTGCAAGAGTTGTTGGATAAGGGTTTTATCAGACCTAGTGTTTCCCCTTGGGGTGCACCAGTTTTGTTTGTGAAGAAGAAGGATGGTACCCTGAGACTGTGCATTGACTGCAGAGAGCTGAATAAGGTGACAGTGAAGAACAAGTATCCTCTCCCGAGGATAGATGATTTGTTTGATCAGCTCCAGGGTGCACAATTCTTTTCTAAGGTCGACTTGAGGTCGGGTTATCATCAGCTGCGGATCAGTGAAGCTGATATTCCTAAGATAGCTTTCCGCACTAGATATGGCCATTATGAGTTTCTGGTGATGTCTTTTGGTTTGACTAATGCACCAGCAACTTTTATGGACCTGATGAATAGAGTATTCCGACCGTATGTGGATCAGTTTGTGGTAGTCTTCATTGATGATATACTAGTATATTCGAGGAGTATGGAAGAGCACGTATATCACTTGAGGATTGTACTACAGACACTGAGAGATCATCAGCTTTATGCTAAATTCTCGAAGTGTGATTTCTGGATGGAGAGTGTTTCTTTTCTTGGACACGTAGTGTCTAAAGAAGGTATTCAGGTTGATCCACAGAAGATTGAAGCAGTATCTGAGTGGCCTAGACCTACTTCAGTTACTGAGATTCGAAGTTTTCTGGGTTTAGCCGGGTATTATAGGCGGTTTGTGCAGGATTTTTCCAAGATAGCAGCCCCTATGACTCGCTTGACTCAGAAGAATGTTAGATTTGAGTGGTCAGAAGCTTGTGAGAATAGTTTTCAGTTGTTGAAGGAGAAGTTGACCACAGCGCCAGTATTAGCTTTGCCTAATAGTGTGGATAAGTTCACAGTTTACTGTGATGCCTCTAGAATTGGTCTTGGTTGTGTGTTGATGCAGAATGGAAGGGTGATAGCCTATGCTTCGAGGCAGTTGAAGAAGCATGAGCAGAATTATCCTACACATGATCTTGAGATGGCTGCAGTGATTTTTGCTTTGAAGATTTGGAGACATTATTTGTACGGGGTGACTTGTGAGATATTTACTGATCACAAGAGCCTTAAGTACATTTTCCAGCAGCGAGATCTGAATCTGAGGCAGAGAAGATGGTTGGAACTGTTGAAGGATTATGATTGTGAGATTCTTTACCATCCGGGTAAAGCTAATGTGGTAGCAGATGCCTTGAGTAGGAAGTCCTCAGGTAGTCTTGCTCACATTGGTGTTGAGAGGAGACCATTGATCCAGGAATTGCATCTGATGGTGGATCAAGGTCTGATGATGAAGATCAGTAGATCAGGTGGACTGTTAGCTCAGTTTAAAGTACGATCTGTACTAAGGGATAGGATTAAAGCAGCTCAGAGCCGAGATCCTATTCTGGAAGAGCTTGCAGAGAATGTAAGAGCAGGGAAGTTCACTGATTTCACACTCGATGATGATGGTGTGTTGTGGATCAGTGGTAGATTGTGTGTTCCTGATGTGGATGATTTGAGAGAAGAGATCCTAGAGGAAGCACATTCTACAGCCTACAGCGTTCATCCTGGTGTTACTAAGATGTACCACAGTATCAGAGATCTATACTGGTGGGATGGATTGAAGAAGGATGTTGCTGATTATGTTGCTAAGTGTTTGACATGTCAGCAAGTGAAAGCCGAACATCAGAAGCCTTCTGGGAAGCTTCAGCCTCTTCCTATTCCCGAGTGGAAGTGGGAAAGGATAGCCATGGATTTTGTGGTCGGTTTACCTCGTTCGAAGGATGGATACGATTCCATCTGGGTGATTGTAGACAGATTGACGAAGTCTGCACATTTCTTGCCTGTGAAAGCCACATATTCAGTTGCTAGATTGGCGAAGTTGTACGTGAAGCATATTGTATGCCTTCATGGAGTACCTGTGTCCATTGTGTCAGATAGAGGTTCAGTGTTCACTTCTCGTTTTTGGCAGAAGTTGGAGGAAGCGATGGGCATTAGGTTGGATTTCAGTACTGCTTTTCATCCTCAGACAGACGGTCAGTCTGAGAGGACGATCCAGACACTGGAAGATATGTTGAGGATGTGTGTCTTGGATTTGAGAGGTAGCTGGGATGATCATTTGTCGCTTGTTGAGTTTGCATATAATAACAGCTACCATAGCAGTATTGGTATGGCACCATATGAGGCGTTGTATGGAAGGAAGTGTAGATCCCCATTGAGTTGGGATGAGATTGGTGAGAGAGCTTTGACTGGACCAGAGATGGTTCAAGATGCTGCAGAGAAAGTCGCCGTGATCAAGCGCAGATTAGAGACCGCAGTTAGTAGACAGAAGAGTTATGCGGATCCTAGGCGCAGAGATGTGGAGTTTCAGGTTGGAGATTTCATTTTTCTGAAAGTATCTCCGATGAAGGGTGTGATGAGATTTGGCAGGAAGGGTAAGTTAGCACCGAGATACATTGGACCGTTTGAGATTCTGGAGAGAGTTGGCACTGTTGCATATCGGTTGGATTTGCCTCCGAGTATGTCACAGGTTCATCCAGTATTTCATATCTCGATGTTGAGGAAGTATATCTCAGATCCTTCACATGTGTTGCAACCTGGCAGTGTGGAAGTGACTGAAGATTTGACGTTTGTGGAAGAACCTGTGGCGATCGTTGATTTTCAAGTTCGACAGTTGCGATCGAAGCAAATTCCGATGGTCAAGGTTTTGTGGCGTAGCGACAGAGTTGAAGAGCATACGTGGGAGACTGAAGCTGAGATGCGAGCTTCTTACCCGTATCTCTTTCCTTCCTGATTCTGTAATCTTGTTTTTAGAATTCGGGGACGAATTCTTGTAAGGGGGGAAGACTGTAATATCCTGTGTTTTTAAAATATTTTTACACTGTACCGGGATATGCAGAGTTAATGATTTCTGTATTTTATATGATATTTTTACGAGTTGATATGTATTTTAAACCTATTTTAATTACTGTCTATTATTTTCAGTATTTTATGTAAAATTTTCCCGGGACTTTCATTATCGGGGAAATTTCCACGTAAACAATGTATTATTAATTATTTTAAATGTATTTACGGGTTTGCATGAACTCATACATATTTTTAAATTATTAAATAAAGCCTGTGTGTGTATATTTATTTAATTAGGGTTTATTATTACCCTAATATTTTATTATTTATTTATTATTATTTGATTATTTTATTTATTATTAAATTATTAAAATTTATTATTTTATTATTAATTATTTATTAATATTTAATTATTTTAATTTATTTTATTTTTTTTCTCTTTTTCTTTTTTTTTTCTTTTCCTTTTTCTTTCTTTTTCTTTTTCTTTTTCTTTCCTTTTCTTTCTTTTTCTTTTTCTTCTTCTTCTTCTTTCTCTCCCGCGGGCGCCGACCACCACATTCCTCACCGCCGTTTCTCCCTCCTCCGGCCACCGTTTTCGACACCGCCGGTCTCTATCTTCTCCTTGAGCTCCGGTGAGTGCTATTCTAGCTTTGGTTTGAGCTAAAATGGTCTAGAATTGCTTAGGTTTTGATTTGAAGTTTTCGGCCTCTTTTGGTTTTTGATTTTTTTGAGCTTCGATTTGGATGATTCATGGAAACTTCCTTCACAAATATTGTTCCTGGTAGCTTAATCTTCATGTATGAATTTTTGCAGAATTTTTGGAGGTTGTTTGGATTTTTGGGTATTTTTGAATATTTTAATATTATTTTCTAATTTTCGGAAATTAATTATTTAAATTATGAAATTGGAGTTTATGGTTGAATTGAGTGTTGAAATGAATTATAGGAATTTATTTGGAATTTTTATGAATTTCTAAGTATTTATTTTTAATTATTGAAGTTTATGTGATTTTGTAAAATTAAGTTAATTGTGTTTTAAATTGAATTTAATTGGTTAATTGAGTTTAATTATTGATATTATTGATAAATATGTTGAGAAAATTAATTTTGGATAATTGTATGATTTTTGGTGAATTTTTGAAGTAATTTAGGTATATATATATATATAGGGGTATTTTGATAATTTTATCCTAAATTGTCTAAAAATGTAATTTAATTGGTTTTAATATTTATTTAAGGTATAAAAATGATTTCTACAAAATATTTAGTATTTTTAACTAATTAAAACTATTTTCCGGGAATTATTTTCAATTATATATATAATATACGGTTTTTCTAATAAAATGAGTTTTAATCGGTTTTTATAGTGTTTCAAGATTTATTATGTAATTTCTACGTATGAAATGTATTTTTATGATTTAAGGATATTTTTGGTATATTTGAATATATATTCTGTGTTTGTGGACCCCGGTCGACAGACTGTAGTCTGGAGTCCGACCGAGGGGTTGTGATTGATTGTGGTGTTTATTTTTGAAGTGTATTTTCTTTGCAGGGTCGGCTCTACTCTTTTGAGTAGAGAGATGTCCGTTTTACAGGGGAGGTTCTGCCGGATTTCCGGTAGAATTCTCGTAAAACGTGATATCCAGTCGAACCCTAATTTCCGATTCTGTGTTGAATACTCTAGATTTAATTCTAGGATTTTTGTTAGGGTTATTCTGATATCGATTAATTATTTCTTGTTTAGTTGCGCCGAGACCGAGGGTTAGTGGACCAGGCCCGTCGGACCCGTCTCGTGGAGCGCATTAGGTGAGTTACTATATTATATATATATGCTTAGGACGCATGATTTAGAAAATGCATGTTTTATTTTGACTAAATATGCATAAATAACATGATTTATATTCAAGTATATTTTTGGTATATTTTTGGTATATAATAAATTATATACATGTTTTATTAATAAAATATATTTAAAATGTTTTTAAATATATTTTTAGTTTAATTCATGATTTGATTGGATTTATTTGACATATATATACTCAAAATATACCTGGTTTATGTTTGGTATATTTTCGGTATATATATGGTTTATATTGCTATTTCATTTATATCCATGCATCATTTATTTTTGTGAATGAATGTTTTATATTTAAGAATGAAGGATATCAATAGAACGTGCTACCTAGTGGGCAGCACTAGGACCGAGTACGTACCGGTACGCCTATAGTATTTAGGCTTTATTACTAACTTATTTGTGGATATCGATTTGATTATGATTATTGATATATGTGAGATGTGGTTTGTGGGTGTGATTGCTGGAGCTCGGTTGACCAAGTGTCTCGGGGCCAATCACACTGGCAGTCAGACTGCTGGAGCTCGGTTGACTTAGTGTCTCGGGGCCAGTCTACTGTCCATATGGATTAAGTGGATATATTTGGAATCAGTGAGCCTGTATGGCTAGAGTGTTGTTTAACACTATTTTCTGAGGTTGCGATATTCTAGGGTTCTATGTGATCCTTCATAAAAGTTGATTTTCAGACAAAATATATAAAATGATTTTTCTGCATCTGTATGAACTTGCCTGTATATATACATATTACTCATATACTGTTGACTGTATGCATTATCACTTAGAGTGTATGTATATATACTATAGTAATTCACTCAGTGAGGTCTGACTCCCCTCCGTTGACTATTTTTCAGGAGAGTCAACTTCCTCAGACCTCAGTAGCAGGTCGATACGCCGGATTTCTTCCGCCCCGGCTTCTTTATGTAAATTGTCTACTTGAGTCTTATTTATTTTATCTAGACACTGCAGTAGTTGTAAATTAAAGTATTGGATTTTATGTACTTTATTTTAAAGAGATGTATTATAGTAAAACTGGATTTGTATAAAGATTATACATTTATGAGATTATATATGCGATGTGATGAGTTTTGAATTATATCCAGTTGTTATGGATGATATTGTAATATTTATGATTTTATTTTCCGCTGCATATTATATTTTTATGGTTATTATTGCATTTTTATTTTATTTTTAGGCTTGCTACGGGTTCCGGATTCGAAAGAATTCCCGTTCCCTAGCGCCGGTCATGGCCCCTGTTTTGGGTCGTGACACTCTTGGAACATTTCCTTGAGATGGCCTATTATAGTATAAGCCTCCATTTCCATCAGTTTCTTTTGTAGCTCAGATTCCATACATCCAAGCATGACACAAGTGACATCAGTAGAATCATTGAGATGCTTGGTATAAGCATCCCTTTGTGCTCTAGGAGCATTGGCAGCTAGTTCCTCAGGGATGGGTTAATCAAGGATGTATTCCTTTCTCTCATGCTTAAGAACAATTCTTAGGTTTCTATACCAGTCAAGAAAATTAGTCCCATTGAGCTTATCCTTCTTAAGGATTGATCGCAGTGACATGGTAGGTGTAGTGTTTGAAGTCATTATCTATAACAAATATATGCAAAGTCCATTCAGTATTTTATTAAATATGTATAAGGCATAATAAAAAATCCCACTAAATTTACTCAAATCAATAACCCTCTAAGTTAATTTTAGAAATTTTAGTGGGCCAAGATCCATATTTCACCATACTCTAAGTGAGCTTTAGCTCATGACCTAAAATATGGTTATTTAGGTAGACAACTCTTATCAATTACATCTCATGTAACTCTTGGATGGTATGGGATTTGACATCACATGTCATGGTTAAAATCCCCATCTAATACCCTAGGTCCAAAACCATTTTGATAACCTAGTTAAGTCAAACCATATTAAACGTTTGGATAGCACCATTATCCAACTTGCCTTCCCCAGATAAATTTATACACCGTGCTTTGGCAGGCTCATATATAATAATCTAAGGCTTGATAAGTGTTGAACTTATGGAAGGCATTATAATGACTTAATATTAAATGAGGGTTCATCTTTATTTAATCATATTCAGTTATTGTTATGTTGTATTGCATGGCATCATATGACATCACATACATGGCATCACATGGCATCACATACATAACAATAAATAAATAAATATGACATAGCATGACCCAAATCTAAGTTGATCTTCATAAGCCAATATGAAGATCAATGGTCAAACCTAGGTAATATTACAATTACAAATTGAGCCTCCAACTTGGATCTCCATCTTCTACCATGGATCTCCTTCTTTGGTTCCCACCTTGGATCTCCATCCTGGGCCTCCAACTTGAATTGCACCATGGGTCTTGATTTACAAAAAATTATTGTAATTTATTCTACACTATTCTAATAAAATAAATACAACAAAACAAAAATGACTCGCAGGCCGTATTTAAAATTACAACCCATAAAAATAAAATCCAATCACATTGGTCTAAGGGCCATGCTATGCACCTTGCATAAAACAACAAACATGTATAACATCATAATCTATTTAGTTATTAAATCCAATTATTATGTTAAAAATAAAATAATGTGACAATTCTTTTGGGGTCAAGGTGCAGCGCCCCTTGCGGGGTCCTAGGGGCAGTGCCCCTAGTGGGGTTCCAAGGGGCAGCGCCCCTGGCGGGGTTCGGGGGCAGCGCCCCAGGTGGCGGTCCCGTTGGCCAGTCAGCGGGTCCAACGGTAAACACTTTACCTTAGCTCTTCGGTGAGTTGCCTTTCAAATTTCTGAACATTAATGAATTTTCGTAATCAAATTACTATAAAATCAATTTGTTCAAAATAGACAAAAATGCTCAATTAAAATAGCCACCTTAAAACCCTTATTTGCGTCAAGGAAGCAACTAACCAATTTTCGTAATCATATTACTGAATCAGCTGTTGCCTAAAAACATCACTTTCTGTAAACATTTTACAGTTTGAGAAATCCGTTCAAAACAGATCAAAAATAATTTTTTTTATTTTAAACAGACGCATCCATTAAGAAAACCCTAATTTCTGTAATCAAAATTATAGCTTGAACGAATCTGTATCAAACAGATCCATTCTGCATAATCTGTTTAACATTTAAACAGATTGCCCTTAACACATAATCTGCATAATCACAAAATTTCTGTTTCAGATTTAATTAAAAATGATTTTCCTGATCAAATAGAAAATGTTTTTCTAATTAAAATAGGAAACAAATATGCTGCTTAAATTAATCATATTAATCAAAATAGAATACATAACAGATTTAAATCCTTAAGTGATTAGGTTTTTGAAAATAGAATTTCTGTTTCATTAAATCATATTAATAAAACATTATTCTTAATTCTTTTTTCATAAAAACATCATGCAAAATTCATTTTCATGAAACAACATTCTTAATTAATAAAATCAAAGGCTACTTTTAGTTTAATCACATTAAACCATTACAAACATTAATCAAATTAATGTTTAATTCCGTTTTCAAATAGATTACTAAGAATTGTCACAAAACAAATCAAAACCCCTTTTGATAATTTTGAAACCCTTTTCAAAACGAATCTTAAATCTTAACATATATCACATATACACAGAATCAATTAATCAAGTTACAAGTGGCTCTGATACCACTGTTGGGATTCGTGATACAAACGCAGTGAAAAAATTAAAATTTTATCACGTTCCCAAGCCTGGATCCATGTAATTCGACTACTTGATTAAATCTAGGGTTTTAAAATCTTACCAAAATGTAGAAGAGGCAAGATTCTCTGGAAGGATGAGAGGAGGTTCACACCGGTGATACCTGACCTCGAGCTTTTTTTTTGACTTGGTTGTTCAGATCAAGACGTCTCCAAAAGGATACGTCCTCTATAGGTATCCACACGAACAACCCTTCACAAAATGAATTTGAGTGTGTGTGCTAGCAACCTCCTTGACTGTCTCACAAATCAAGAACAAAAGGAAAAACTCTGTCTTTGTTTTCTAAGATGAAAGAAGACGAATTTGGAGGCAGAAAAAACAAGTGTGTGAAACCCTAGAGAATATAACATATTTATAGACTCCAAATTAGGGTTTCACTTACCAATGACCTTTTGGTAATTTTCCATTTATTATATTCTAATTTTGTTTAAAAATAAATAAAAACTAATATCTTATTTATTTATTTAAAATAACATTTATCTTAAATAAATAAATAAATAAATAAATAAATAAAAAACTTTAATTATTTATTTTCACAGAGTTTATTTTGGGCTTATTAAACCCATATCCATTTTGGGCTTGTTCTAAGTGTGTGACCCTGTAGGTTCACATAACATTGGTAGTGGGCCTAAATCTCTATTTAGGCCTACAAGTCATAAGTGGCCTCTAGCAAGACATTATGACTACCCAAGTCATGTGAAGTCAATAATCCGACATAATCTAATTATAGTGAATTTTATTGTCCCTTTATCACATGATATCTTAATTGAACATAAGGCATAGAGTGTCATCCTTATATAGTTCAATATTATGACTTGATTCCAAGTAGACTGAAAATGATAACTCTTTATCAATTCATTTCAGCATGGCCATGTATTTTCCTTCAGTCTATCTCATCAAGGGGCCTTTAGATATCTTTCTCATATTAATGAGGGATAAATTCCTTCTAAATCACTCACATTCCTCACATAACTAATTTTATATCCAACAACATCCTTTTAATCGTCCGGTTAAAGACAATGTTAGAATGTGTCAAAACATAAAATAACTATGTAGAAATCCATGATGATTTCAAGGTCAAAGGATCGAAATAAAATTACTGTGATAAGAAATACTTATGACAATAATCTATGTAGCATTCTCATAGTGGGTCAATCCAGTACATGATCTCTCATCATGTACCTATGAGTTGACTTAATATCTTATATTTATGATTAGTAAAACATAACCATCAATCAACATCATACTAGCCTTAATACTTTAATATTCATATAATGAATAAATGGCTAGGGATAATTAGAATAGAACTCTTATTTTAATCTAAGGGTTTTACTATCAAATCACATACTTGATGACCTTAGTAAGAATTAACCATTCATGTAATTATCATAAAATCAAATGATAATATAATACCTCTTTATTAACAAAATAAGAAAGTCAATACATAATCACAAATGATTGACCTAGTGCATATCACTAACAACAAGTTGATTAAATTAACCGCAGTTCTCATTGCCTCCCTCCAAAAAGAGTTTAACAATTTTGCATTTGAAAGCATACATATGATTCTTTCACAAATTATTTTGTTCATCCTTTTCACAATACCATTATGCTGAGGTGTTTTTGGTATCGACTTCTCAAGCCTGATGCTAAATTTTCTACAGTATTTTTTAAATGGACCTCTGTATTCACCACCATTATCTGCACGAATACACTTCAGTTGTTTTCCAATTTCTTGTGTGAAGTTCCTTAAAAACTTCTAGCACTTGGTTTTTAATTTTTAGACCACATGCCCACAATTTTTTAGAGAAATCATCAATGAATGTTACAAAATAAAAGGCATCACTAAGACTTCTAGTTTGTATCATACATACATCAATATGTACCAAATCAAGAATATTTGGTTTTCTTGGTGGTATGGAACTTCGAAATGCAACTCTATGTTATTTTCCATGAATACAATCAACACAATTTTGTAGATGTACAAATTTAATCCTTAGTAAGAGATCTTTCCTTGCTAGCCTCTAGAGCCCTTTCTCACTTATATGACTGAGTCATTTATGCCATAACTCGATTGGAACTTCTTTCTCCATTACATTCATCCAATTTTTCCACAGCTTTACTTTTTTTGTGTAGAGGGAGTTGATTTTCTTCCCTCTAACCATCACTAGAAAGCCTTTAGTGAGCTTCCACTTATGTTTACCAAAATAGCTTTCAAAGCCTTCATTATCAAACTTTTTGATGGAGATTAAATTCAACCTGATGTCTGAAATATGCCATCCATTTTTTTTATAAGCAATTCACATCTAGTGTTGGTTTCTAAATTAACATCTCCCATGCCAATAATTTTGGATGCTCCATCATTTCCCATCCGCACCAAGACAAAGTCTCTAGCAACATAGGATGAAAAGATATCCTTCCTAGAAGTGACATGGAATGACGCACCTGTGTCAATCACTTAGGTTTGATATTGATATGTGAGATTGATAATATTTTAATCTAGGACAACTTTAACTTCATATCTGGCTATTATAGTATTTATTTGTGGAGTTTTTGTTGATTGATTCCTTAATTATTCAACTTTTCATATTCTACACTCTCTTTTAAAATGTCCAAGCTTGCCACAATGATGGCAAGTGAAGTCTTTCTTTGACTAAGATTTTGATCGGCTCTTTTTATGATTCTAACGAAATCTGCTTTTACTTCTTCCACGCAGTTCTTGTTTTTCTGACATAAGAGCTTCAAACGTTTTACCATTTTCCTTTTGTCTAGATTCTTCATTGAACAATTTGTCCTTCACCATCTCCAAGTCATCTTTCCATTAAGAGTTGAATTTGTGATGGATATAAAAAGTGTATTGCAACTTTTTTAGCAAAGAGATCATAAAAATGTTGCCAATTGATTGCCATCAAATTTGTAGTTCATTGTTGAAAGCTGATATGCAACACCTTCAAATTCGTTGATGTGTTTTGACATGTTACTGTCATATTTGTATTTTAAGGTAATGAGACGGTGTATCAAATTAATTACATTTTGTGCACTTGGTTGCACGTATGTTTTCTCCAATTTTTCCCACAGCTTGTAGGCATCAATTTCTTTGGCAATGCTTTACATAATGCTCCTATCAATCCACTATCTGATTTGAGCTGCATACTTTCTGTTGAGCACTTCCCAATCTGTATCTTTCATTTCTACTAGCTTACCAACAACTATGCCATTGATAGTTTTGATAGGCTGTCACAAATCTTTCATGTATAAAAAATCCTCCATCATTAACTTCTAAACTAAGTAATTTGTTGGAGTCAGTTTGAACATGTTGTCTGTGTACTCTATTTTTATCTAGATAGAGAAAAAAAAAATTTAAACCAACCAAGCTTTGATACTACTTTGTTGGGTTTAATTAGATTTTTCTACTAGATAATAAATGAGATTTACAAAAATAAATAAGAGCAGTGAAGTATGCACAGTAATATAAATACAGCTTATGTGCTAAATTAAAATAATAAAATTAATAAGGTGGTTAAACCAACCAATAGGTGAATAAAATAGACGGTAAAAACCTGTGTATAAATAGAGGAAAAAAATAGAGCACCAATAATTTTTTTTACACGAAAACATTATAAAAGGAAAAATTACAAGATCTAGTCTAGTTAAATCTTCCATTATAAAAATAATAAGATTACAAATTACAACCCTCAATTTATGATTCACCCTCACAATTGACTTTCTCAAATAATATTTATTTTATCATTCTTTTTCTTTATACCAAAAAAGGAGCGCATGCAAATATTTTATATTCATCTAAAATTTATACTCAAAGCTCTCTATTTTTATTTACACATACCTCTTTATTCCTTTACACGCACACCACTCACCTCTTGCACTCAAAAAAAAAAAAAAGGCACACTCTAACAACTCTTACCATACATGACTCTTTATAGCCATGCAAAAGTTGATATTTTTTTTTTTTCAATTAAGATTTCATCGAATTCGGCATGGCAAATGAATAACTTTTTTTTTTTTTTTTCATCAAATTTTTATAGTATTAACTTTAAAATTTATAGATTTGTGGACTCCGCTTACAGTAGGACCCACCCAACATATTTGTCACAACACAAATGCTACTAACTTATTTCTTGAAATGAAACTACCATTATCCATTGTTTTTGTTTTGTGAGTTTGAACTTAATGACTTCAACATTTTATGCACTTGCTGCTATGTTATTGCTGTGTAATACATGATTGAGGGGTCAATTGTGTTATTATTATCTGGCATATTTTTCCTAAACTTACCCATCCATTTTCATCATCTCTTATCTTTCACATACGCATAACACTTTACCAAATTTAGTTTTCTAGCTTTTCACTATCCAGCTTCTTATCATCCTCTCTTCATGTTTTAACCAGGATTTCGCGGAGCTTTTTAATTGTTATCTGGGACATCTTTTTCTTCCTCAGTAGGGACTATGAAAATTCAAAGCAGTTACGAGCCACCACCCTATGTTCCATTGCGACAATCAAATCTACAAACAGAGATTGTTCCCCATACCAATTCTCATCTTGCTTCTCATCCAACAATTGATGGACCGACGCCATGGTCTTCTGGAATCTGTGCTTGTTGCGATGATATGCTGAGCTGTATGCTACTTTCTGCCTTGTCACCTTGATTTATGGAAGAAAAGTATATATGAAGGTGCCTAGTGAGTTGAACAAATTATGTTTTTCCCCTTCTTCTTTTGGTTCTTAAATCAAAAATCTAATTTTAAAACAAAGGTGTTGGAAGGGATTTTGGAACTTTAGCCCTCTATATTTTTCTGCAATCTTTGCTTTGGATTTTAATTTTGACTTACTGTTCATGGAATGCTTTTTTTGCTTCCGTTGATGAATTCTGACTGATGGAATAGTTAATAAGGGAAGGTGCATGGATGATCAATTGATACAGAACTTGCTATGGAGGTACACAATTAGTTAACTATTGAAGATCACTGGATTTAACTTTCTTCTTTCATATCTCTGTTTAAGCTGTTTTTTAAGAAAGAACGTTAGGTGTTGTTTATTCTTATATTCTTTTTTTTTTTTTTTGTCTTTTTGAAGAAGGCCTCATTATGAATCCTGAGATTTTGATAGTAGACACAGGTTTTGACGTGACAGGACGCTGGGAAAAGGGGACGTGCAGTACGGTATTGTCTTCGTGGTTAGCACACTGGAAGACATTTATAGGAGACAGGTTTTGAGAACATAGGAATAGCTTTTAGGATCGGATTAGTTTGGACTGGTTTTGGGTTGATTTAATATTTAGGAAGAGTAGAAACTAGAAACTAGAAGCTCGTGCCGACTAGTCAGGTTTTGCAATCAATATGTTCACAAAGTAAAATGGCTCAAGAAAAGAGAGTTTTAAGGGTGGTCTGCACGGCAGATCTGGTACTATAAACATTAACTGTGATTGTGCTGTGGGGAACTTTTAAGAAATTGATTTTGTTTCTCACGGAATAATTTCAGAGCTCAATTGTATGGAAACATGCTTGCAATCTTACAGCTCCTTTGCACAAAGGATAGAGTTTATTGATCGATTCTTTACCAATGAATAGAAGTTCAGCTAACCATAAACTCAAATCAATCCAAATCTTTAAGATATTATGAACTCCTAAATCCTTAAGATTTGTGGACTCTTATTGACACTATCAGGATATCCTTCCTAGACTAACCTGAATTCAAACTGAAAAAAAGAAAGCATTTTGTTCCATTAAAGCTGAAAAGACAGTTTTTCGTGTCTGTAAGTCATAAAGTTGTAAAATAATTTATCAAGAGCTTACTGATTTAATCATTTCCACAGGATATGGACCAGAAAGTAGTCAATAGTTTTCCAAACAAGCCTTATGTGAAATCTGCACTATAAATCTAGCTTTCTAAGTTTCTTGAGGCTTAAAGCTTGATGTTTTTTGGCTTCACGTTATCTGGATAAAGTTTCATTGAATCTACCGCTTGTATTACATATTTGATGATATATATTGTTTTTTGCTTTATGATGAGAAGGTTTTTAAAAAATATGAATCTGATATTTGCCTAAACTAAAGATCATTAATGACTGCTCTTTCTACGTTGTACAGGTTGTGCGGGCCTCTTTTGTCCTTTCTATTTGTTTGGAAAGAATGCAGAATTTTTGGGCTCTGGAACTTTGATTAGGTCATGCACGACCCATTTTATTTTGCGGGCACTTGTCAATTCTGTATATTGTTGCATAACTGATGGCATTTTGTTGGGATTACCTGGATGTTTTGTTTCATGTTATGCTTGTGGTTACCGCAGGGTGCTCCGTGAGAAGTATAATTTGCAGGTATTGCTAGTTTTCGGATGAAATGTAGCGAAACTGAAAGCTTGTTTTATACTACTTGCGTGAAGGTTGCCCGTGTCAGCTGGATTATGTTCCACAATTGTCCTTACTTTGAGTTACTGATGTATGACAGTTTACAATTTTCCGTAAAACATACATATGGTCATTAATTGGTATCAAATGATCAGCTAAAAAGAAAGAGGTTTATTTATTTATCTGTATATTTAACTTTTTGGGAGGGAGGTGAATGGATTTCTTTGTCCTTTTCTTTTCTTTCTCCTCATTAAGGGCTCGAAGTTGGGATTTAGCACTAAAAGAAGATGCAACTGCAAAAGGAAGACCTATCAAAGCATAAGAACTGAGTAGAAAGTTATATTTATATTACTAGGGCAGAAAGTAAGTGTACTGGAAAAAATTTTAGTGAAATGATAAATAACATTCTATTGAAACCAAGCTCCATTGTTTTGATTTTTATGTTGCAATGTACGCCCTAGATAAATTGATTGTAGAGATGCTTATATTTGCTAAATGAAGTAAATTATGTTCTTAAACTAAACGTTCACAACATGTTTTGATGTTCAATTATGCAGGAAGCTCCCTGTGGTGATTTCATGACACACTTTCTCTTCCATTTGTGTGCTATTTGCTAAGAGTACAGAGAGATACGTGAAAGAACTTGTGACACTATCCCGATTGATCTGAAGCTGCCGGTGGTTGCAGCTCCTCCAGTCCAGACAATGGAATCAGGTATTGCAGAGTAATACTGTGAAACTTCTTGAAGGACCAGTACTTGTTGCTATACCTGTAATTTTTCGTGTCCTATAGCTGCTTTTGTCACTTAAGCTGAGGTATGGCTCCACCTGAAATGTGTTATCTATCTTATAGTGGCTCAGAGATGAAGTGATTTTGCTGGAATCAACAGCAAATTTTTATTAGCTGCTCTTGGCTTGCATAAACTTTGATGAACTTGCAGCGGTCTCCAAGTCAAAATTTAACCACGAAAATCCATTTGTGCACTGCAGACATACTGGCTTATTCTATCGATATAAGTTGATATACATCTCGTATGAGTTTTTTTTTAAAAAAAAGGGCTTCTGTGAAGTCTTGTCTTAAAAAAACTAGGTGTTAAATTCCCTCATTCATTTTCGCACTTTGTCGTGTGGGTTAGGTGCCTGATAGAGGCCACGCACTGTTCTTAGTACGGAGGGAGTATATATGTATATTTGACCATGGATGGTCGACTATATATATATATATATATATATATATATATATATATATATATATATATATTTTATCGGTGTGTATTATAATAGGATCATTGTTAATTTTTAGCTGTTAGTTGAAAAGAGAGAATTTACTTGACATATATGGGACTTATAAAAAATTTATTTTCTTTGAAAGTGAGAAAATATTAATGGAAAAAAGATAATCTTTATTGATTATAATGTGTGCTATATATATAAGTATATGTACATCCACTATAGGAAAAAAACTAAGTTTGCGCCTAAAGAATAAGAAGCAAATAGAAAGCAAGAAATATAGGAAATAAAGCTAAACAAGGAATGTCTAAAATATGAACATTTATGATAGGAAACAAGAAATATATGAAATAAAGCTAAACAAGGAATGTCTAAAATAGGAACATCTATGATACAGGAAAATCTCAACACTCTCCCTCAAGTTGGAGCATGAAGATTACAAATGCCTAACTTGCCTAACAAGTGGTGGAACTGTTTGAATCCCAATGCCTTTATGAAAAGATCTCCAACTTGATCACTTGAACGAACATGAGAAGTGCGTATCTCATTACTAATCAAATGATCATGTATGAAGTGGCAATCAATCTTAATGTGCTTTGTTCGTTTGTGAAAAACTGGATTGGCAGCAATATGGAGAGTAGCTTAGTTGTCACATATGAGAGACATAGGCAGGGATAATGTGACTTTGAGTTCCAGAAACAAGGAGCATAACCACAATAACTCACTTGTGGCATTTGCCATTGCTCGATATTCTGCTTCAGCTGAAGAGCGGAAAACAGTAATTTGCTTCTTTGATTTTCAAGATATGGGACTCTATCCAAGGAAGACTATGTAGCCAGTGGTCGATCGTCTAGTTGTAGGACAACTTGCCCAATCCAAATCAAAATAAGCTGTCAAATGTAATGAGTTTGAAGAAGAAAGAAAAATGCCTTGGCTTGACGTAGACTTTAAGTAACGAAGAATGCAAAATGTTGCATTCAAATGAGGCACTTGAGGGTCTTACATGAATTGGTTTAGAACCTATACAGGGTAAGTGATGTCAGGGCGTGTAATGGTCAAATACAACAGTCTACCAATGAGCCGACGATATTGTCCCACATCTGATACTGGATCTTCAACATTTGCAGCAAGATTGTGTCGTGATTCCATGGGGAAGCTTGCTGGTTTAACATCTAATAAGCCCACCTCTTCAAAAAGATCTAGTGCATATTTTCGTTGGCTAAGAGTTATCCCTTCTTTGTTGCGTGCTACTTCAATGCCGAGGAAATATTTGAGGGTCCTAAGATCTTTGATGCGAAAAGTCGAGTTCAAATAGTCCTTTACTTGACTTATAATATGCAGATCATTTCCTGTTATAACAACATCATTAACGTAAACCAATAAAGCTATAAAATGATTATCTCGTACCAATGTAAACAAGGAGTTATCTGCTGCACTTTGCTGAAAACCAAACCTTTGAAGGGATTTAGAAAGTGTTTGGAACCAATTTCGTGATGTTTGTTTAAGTCCGTAAAGGGATTTTCTTAACCTGCAAACACGATTATCACCTAGTTTAGCAAAACCTTGTGGGACTTTCATGTATACCTCCTCATGCAAGTCTTTATGAAGGAAGGCATTGTTTACATCTAGTTGGTGCAATTCCCAATGACGTATGGCAGTAACTGAAAGCAAACATCGCAAGGTTATAATCTTGGCAACCAACGCAAATGTATTATGATAGTCTAACCCTTCAATTTGCGTGAATCCCTTAGCAACCAAATGCGCCTTAAAGCGCTCAACAGTACCATCAGATCGATATTTAATTTTATAAACCCATTTAGAGTCAATGGCATGTTTGCCTGGCGGTAAAGGTTCCAAAGTCCATGTATGATTCTCCTCTAATGCATGAATTTCTTACTGCATAACATGTTGCCATCTAGGGTTTTGGACAGCTTGATGGAAAAATTTAGGTTCATCTAGTGAAGAAATGGATGCCAAGAAAGCTTTGTGGCTATTAGTAAAACGATAATAAAAGAGACAATTTGAAAGAGGATAGGACATACCTGAGTTCGCTGATGGAGGGGAGCCTTGTGATGGCGCTAAGCATGGTAATAGCTCATAGTCGAAACCAGAAAGCTTTGTGGACACACGTCGGGACCTGACTGGTCGTTGAAAGGGAGAAGAGCTATTTTCATTATTGCTGATTGGTTCAGGTTGTGTGGGATTATTGGTTTGGGGACTGCAATGATGAATTTCAGGCGTGTTTTAGTTGACAGATAGAGGTCTGACTAGTGAGATCATTGTGGTAGTTTCTTTGCTGCTTCATCATTTGGATAATTATCAATCTGAATAGGCTCAATTTGGTCTGAGGCAGCAGGATCTGAAGAATGTGCCGATTGGTAAATGAGATTAGGTGGTTGGTTAACCAACGGTGATGGAACGGGTGTATTCAGGTTTGTGTTAGTTTGGAAAGGAAAAATCTTTTCATGGAATATCACATCTCTGGACACAAGCAATTTCTGTTTTTCAAGATTATAAACCTTATATCCCCTTTTTCCATGTTGATATCCCAAGAAGATACAACAATATGCTCTAGGTGAAAATTTATCTTTTGGTTTATCATGGATGTAACATAGAGAGCCAAAAACTCTCAAGTGCTCATAATCAGGTTTCTTATGAAACAAAACTTCATAGGGACTTTTATCGGCAAGGATGGGTGTGGGCATTAAATTTATGAGATAAACTGCAGTAAGAACACATTCTCCCCAAAATTTTAATGGTAAATGTGCATGGAAACGTAAAGAATGTGCTACCTCAAGTATATGATGGTGCTTTTGTTCCACTCTCCCATTTTGTTGTGGTGTATAGGCACATGCAGTTTGGTGTTCTATCCCATGATTAGTAAGGAAATCTCTCATTCTGTTTGAAACAAACTTTCCCCTATTATCACTTCTTATCACCTTGATCCTAGAATGAAATTGGTTTTGTATAAGATGGTAAAACATGGTTAGGTAATCATAGGTTTGTGATTTATTTTTCATAAGATAAACCCAAGTACATCTAGAACAATCATCCATTATGGTTAGGAAAAAATTAGCACCACTTAATGAAGGAATTGAATAAGGACCCCAAACATCCACATGAATGAGGTTAAAACAATTGATGCTTTTTTTTTTATTGCTGATAGAAAAAGGTAAACGAGTTTGTTTTGCTTTATGACATGCATCACAAACTTCATGAAAATCACTAGAGGGGAATCTCTCAAAAATAAATTTAAACTTGCTAAAGGGATAATGTCCTAGTCGCATGTGCCACAAAGCATAATCCATTTCAAGAACACTTCGACTTGCCATTCTATATCTTCCTTCCATTTGATAAACGCCATCTTTTAGCTTACCCGCTCCAATCAATGTCCTCGTACGTAGGTCTTGAAAGAAACAAAATTTAGGAAAGAATGTAGCCGACCAATTCAGGTCATTGGTTATCTTAGAAATTGAGAGGAGGTTATATTTAAAACTAGGTATGTAAAGGACTTTCTTTAACTCAATGTTTGGTGTTATGCGTACATCACTAACATGAGTGACTGAAATGGAAGAACCATCTGGTATTTTTACATTTGGGTGTGTCAAAACATGCACATAGTGGTCAAATTGCCTCTTATCTTCAATCATATGATCGGAGGCGCCACTATCAACAATCTAAGGATCATTAGTCATGAAACTTTTACCTGTAAGGTTTGCTAAACCTTCATTACCATTGTTCTGATTGGCAGAGGATGTGAGAAAAGATAGCAATTTGGAGCATTGATCTGCTGTTAGTCCCAGAGTTTGTTGAACTTGATGTTGCGTGGCATTAAGTTCATGATTTCCTAGTTCTGAATTGCGCCATTGCTGTTTACTAGGACTTGATGATTGGGATCCTGTTATGGCTATATTGTTGTAGCCTTGTCGCTGCCTCAAGGCACCTTTTTCGTTGCTTCCACGGTTTTGTTGATTAGTTTTCCAATTGGGAGGATACCCTATAATCTTAAAACATTCTTCTTTAAGATGTCCATTTTTGCCACAATGTACACATTTTTCTTTAGACCGATTTGCTGAGTTTTGGCCTCTGTTTGAGTAGTTCTTTTCATCATCGTTTAGCTTTGTTGCGAATGTTGCACCTTCTATAGTTGATGGCTGATCTGTGTTCTTTTGCATGAGAATTGTTGTTCTTCTTGCAGTGCCAAAGAGAAAATTTTGTTGAGTTATGGTGTTGGCTCTATCGATAACACATGAGACCTTAGCCTATCAAAACTGTTGTTTAAACCCAGTAAGAACTGATGAGCTTTTTCCCTTTCTCGGTGTTCTTGAAATCCCTTTGCTGCTTCACACTTGCAATGGGGCAAAGGATCACAAATTTGTAATTCTTACCACAAGGTTTTGAATTTGGTATAGTATTGGGTTAAAGGTTGTCCATCTTCTTGACTAAGGTTAGAGAACTCCTTTTTTATTTTGTAAAGACGAGGTGCATTACTTTGCCCATATCTCTTGCAAAGTTCATTCCATATCTCTTGTGTTGTGTCTGCATATATAACACTTTCCTGTATGTCTTTAGCTAGAGAATTTCTTAGCCAAGCTTTAACCATAACATCATTCCTTTTCCATTGCCCAAAATCTAGTGAGCCTGAGTTCAGCAGTTGTAGACTTTCGTCAATGAATCCACTCTTGCTTTTTGCATACAAGGCTGTTTCCATGGAGTTTTTCAATGAAGTAAAATTTTCTCCTGTGAAAGGTGTGGTGACAAACATAAGTCCTGGATGATCTGAAGGGTGAAGAATATATGGTGAATCATCATAATTCTGCATTATAATTTCTCCCCCTTTCATTGAATTTTGTGACTTTTTTGAACTTTCTTCTTGATCTCCCATTGATGTTATTGACAAGATGAATTCTGGTTTAATTTGTTTGAACCAGACTCTGATACCATGAGAAAATATTAATGGAAAAAAGATAATCTTTATTAATTATAATATGTGCTATATATACAAGTATCTGTACATCCAATATAGAAAAAAAACTAAGTTTGTGCCTAAAAATAGAAAGCAAATAGGAAGTAAGAAATATAGAAAATAAAACTAAATAAGGAACGTTTAAAGTAAAAACATCTATGATAGGAAGCAAGATATATAGAAAATAAAACTGAATAAAGAACGTCTAAAATAAGAACATTTATGATATAAGAAAATTTCAAAAGAAAGCGGCAAAAAATAATTCTTGACGTTGTATAGGTTCGACACCACAGACTTAGGCCTCATCGGGCCACTAAACTAATTGCGGTAGGGTCCTTACTGGTGGAGTCCTTTGGATCCATGTACAGTATCCAAGGCATTAATAATCCCTTGGATGTGGAGGCAGGACTTGTCCGCCACTCTCTCTGCACGCTGTACTTAGTAAAATGCCACGTTTAATGGCCATGTTCCGCGTTTTTTTATACCTGGGTTTTAAAGTTGGCATTGGGTTTATTTGAAAATTTCAGAGGTCGAACGTTGTAACACTGCTATGATATTTGGCATGTTTCAAACAGTTCTCCAATTGCTAAAATTTTTTCACTCCTTAATCGCAAAAGAACAGTTTAATTTGAGAAAAGCAATAATTGCTTATACAAAGTTGGCTCTAGCAGTTAAGAAGCTATTTCTTTTACCAATTTCAATCTAATGCTAAATATTTAAGCAAATGGTCGATGTTGTGTGTAATTTTGTATCCACCACTCAAAGCAATCTGGCCTTGAAAGTTATCACAAAATTCCAGAGGATTTGAGCAATGTTCCTTACTCATGATCAACCTGGCGTGTTCTGGAATGAAACAAACATTCAAGACTACTTGTGTATGAAGCTGTTGACCTAGGATAATTGCTGCGAAGTGACCGGTGGAATTCAGACGGTGTATGTGGCATTGTGAAAAAATATAGAAAGTACCTTGTGGTTTACTCTTTAACAATTTTGGTATATTTCGTTAAAAAAAAAAAAAATTTGGTAGCATAAAAGAATAAATCATCTGCAAAACAGATTTGATTCTCTTTCATAGCCTTGCACAACCAGAATTAAATCTAAACGTATGAGTTTGCAACGACGTCAGCATTCTTGATACTCCATCCCTAGCATCAAGATAAGTGGCAACACTAGCTCACCTATTTTATCCTGTAGCACCCTTGAAATGTCCTTTCAAACTCCCGTTTGTCGTTATAGAGAAGGCCCTGCTCCTCTTATGCAATCCATAACCCATAAGATGAAGTTAAAAGAGGAAATTGCGGTTCAAGCTGTTTAGTCCCTCTTTAGATTGAACCATATGCTCTTCTCAAATCAAAATTTATCACATGTTTAGAAAGCCCTAGTGATCCGTGACAATTAACAGCCAATTTATGAGCAAGCAGTATGTAATCAGTGATTCTCTGAATGCCAAAAATTTTGTGAATCACGCTTTGAAACATTCCATGACGTTAAACTGAATACTGTGCTAGTTGGCGTTCCGCACAACACCAAGACTAAAATAGACATTCAGCGAAAGCTGAAACCAGACATTCTCTTTAAACTGTATTTTTTGTCTTTGATTCATGCACCCAGCTTCAACCTTGTTGCCAAAAGGGTTGGAGCCTAACAGAATGATTAAAATTCCTTTCAGTACATGCAATAAGTATTCGCAATCCTGCATGGATCAATTGCACATTCCATAAATTTAACAGATACAAGGCAAATAAGAAGATTTCTTCAACATGCCAATGGCAATAAATTACCCCACTAAAATTGAACAAATTAAGAATCATGGTATAAAAATTCAAAAATATTCTATCTTGCATCATTTATTTATACATTAAATTCTATTTCAGAAGATGTTAATGTGGAAAAAAGTTTTTGTACGGAATTAATAAAAATAATATTTGATTTCTACTTGTTCTTTTCTTTTTATGATTTATGATATAGAAAGTTGATGTTTCAAGACTATTAGTTATCAATAAAAGATATCACATCTATTCATGATAGAGTCATGAAAGTTGGGTCGATGCTTTCTATTGGTGTGTATGATTACTTCTCATGTATTAATTTATATTTTTTTTTGATATTTTTCTAATTGTCTATGTTTTGCTTTGAAATTTATTTCAAATTCTATAAAAAATATATGCTGTTGTATTTTATTTTAAAGGTTTCTAATGTTGACTCATGTAATTTCTTATTCATATATATTAGTAATTCATTTAAGTGACTTTGATTGACTTTGATTCCTTTCAATGTTTAAATTTTTATCAAGTTGTAATTAAAATTTTTGTTTAAACATTCTCATAATTTGAATATTAATTTGAATGATTAATTAAATTTTCAGATTCTCATTTATCAGGATTTAATTACAAATAAATCTAATAAAAACTATTAATTAGATAACATTAAAATAAACTCCTTTCAACATATAAATTAATTTACCATAGTCATACAATCCTTTTCGGTATCCACTATAAGGATAAACTTATTTCAATAGATTGGCATAAAGAAAAGTGAGAATCACAGAAGAGATTTCCAACTTATACGTGCCACGGATCAACAACCCGTTATTATTTCAATCTTTATTACCCAAAATATGATAAAATCATGAGCACAAGAAGTATGGATTTGTCGTTCATGGTAGCAGGTACCATACCTTTAGCATTTGAGGTGAGCAAAATTTAAAATTTTTAAATTTTTAAATTATTGTATTATATTGATCACTGATTAAATTTTTGTGTATAATTATTTCCTATATAGATAGTAATATGTTAATATGCTATTGTGCTTGACAACTCTTTATGCACAAGGATCCTTAGTGGATGGTCTTATATATAAACTAAGGATTATTAGTTCGTTTAATTTTGAAATAATTTTTTATAATTTATATTTTAATTGAAAATATTTTTAAAGAAAATTATATAAATAATGTTTTATAATTTATATTTTAATTGAAAATATTTTTAAAGAAAATTATATATATATATATATATATATATATATATATATATATATATTTTGTTAACTAATAGTTTGATTAAATTTGATGATTTCATGGTCAAAGATTATAGATGAATCACTAAAGAATTTTTCATTTATTTACTTTTTTTTTTATATTTTTTTATTTGTAAATAAAATGTATCTTGAGTGAAGATCCACTTTCTGACTGCTATATATTAAATGTTGAGTTTTAAATTTATTAAGTTTAAAATTTGACAAGTGTCCCTTTTCATTATTAAGCATTTACTTTTAAAAACTAATGTGTTTAGTTTCGTAATAATTTTTTTTTTGTCAAAAATATAAAAAATCTTATTTTAGAATACGCATGTTATATTCTATGTTAAACATTACTTTTTCTTTCTATAAAAAATTTCGTCTTGTATTCTAACTAAAACATCCTTTTTTCAACTATTTTCTAATTTTCTTTTCTTTTATTTATTCAATTATATATATATATGTGTGTGTAAAATTAATGTATTTTACACAAAATCTCAACCATTAATTATATTACATCCAATGGTTAAAATATATAATTACTTTTAGTAAATGTTACCTTATTAAAGACCTATATTTTTACTTCCATTAATTTTTTTTAATCTAAACTACTTTCCATTAATTAATTATTTTCTATCTAAAAAAAATTCTCTTAAGATGCTATGATTTGTTAAAAAAGAAAATTAATATAAATTTTGAATCTTTCACTGTTAATACCCTGAAATTGAAATATTTTAAAGATGGAATAATTGTGGCATGAAGCCATATTTCTTTTCCTATCCAATATTTTAAAACAATGTTGGTGTTTTCTAGTGAATTTCCTATCCAATAATTGTGGCATGAATTTCATTTTCATTTTATTGATAGTATGTGGACACCCTCGATTTGATCGACTCACAATGAAAGCTCGGTGATGAGATAGTCCAAATTTTGAATGTAAGAAGAGCCTGAGATCTTCTTTCGAATGGTTAAACCTAGCTTGAAGTTCTCATAGCTAACTAGAACCCAAAACACTAAACTCGCTAGCCCTCTATCCATCTCAAACCGGCCTTTTAGACTCAAAAGCCCAATAGGCTTAGTGAAGAGGTGATCGCCTCTTCATTTTGGCCAACGGTAAGGTGACACCTTACTAAAGAGGCGTCGCCTCTTCACAACTGTCCCCTTATACTAATAAATGCTATTTAATAGCATTTAACTCCAAAACAGATCTTCTTACCTCTAGTCTATAGTTTTGAATAAAGAAATAAAACTTTTGGGGTATGAAATGATGAGAAAAGAAGACATGCAATGATGAAAATGTAAGGTGGAAAGTGACTTTGACTTTTTTGGGAAAATTGGGAAGAAAGAGGGAAGAGGCTTAAGAGAGGCATGTGGCTGAGAAAAAGCGGGTGGCCATTCTGAAAAAAGTAGAGAGAGAAGAAGAGAAAAAGAGAAAAAATGTTCTTAAGAAAAGAAAATGAAGAAGAGGGAAAAAGGGAAAATTGAAGCTAGGAATCCATTTCTTGGGAAGAAAGAGGGAGATTCTTGCATTCAACACTTTGAAAATGAACCAAACAAGCTCTGAGGGCTTCAGTTAGGAGCATCAAATGGGTCTAAATAAGTGAGAATTCCTATTTTCAAGGTTTGAGCTCTTTGTTTTGTTTAAAACTTCATCTCTTCTTTTTGTGTTTATTGCTTTACTAAGATTGTATCTAGAGCTTGAATATGTGAATTATTAAATTCCTAGTTGTTAGTTTATGTTGATTTGCATGAACATCGAGTTGCTTAGGATTTAAGAAATTTGTGTTTTTGTGCTATTGTGCCTGTTGAAGAGGTGTCGCCTCTTTAAAGGGGCATTGCCTCTTGACCTAGAGAAGAGGCGATCACCTTTTGTGCAAAATCTTGCACCATTCTGCTTTGTTTTAGTATCTTTTTCATATATTTTTGGTATATGATACGTATATGCTGCCTGATTGCTTTTAATATTGTATGCGAATGTTATACTTAAGATTAATTAAATGTTTAATACATGTTCATATGAATCTACATGCCTATGTTTATATTAATATGATTTGAATTGTCTTATAGATAAAACTATTTATTTAAATGAGAAACTAATCATTATTTATTGTAGGTTTTGGTGATTTTTAATCACTATGTAATTAATGAATTAATTAGTTCTTGAGAGGTTTCATTTGGGTTAATTATTGTAATAATTGTATAGATTATTGCAATCCTTAATCCTTTCCCTATTTATTTAGAATGAATGTTTGTAAATTTATTCTCAATATTTGATTTAAATGCTAAGATAGTAAATATGCAGAAGGATTAATGTGCAAATTCAAATTAAATTGTAAAATTGGAAGCGCTTGCAAACCATAATAATAAAGAAATAATTTAATAATCACGGGTAATAAAGTACAGAACACAAATGGAGGCCAATCGCAAGGTTGGGTAGGCATTCAAAGCCCATACCTAGTTTCCGAACCTGAATCTCTGATGACGACTTTTGGGAACCTATTAAAATTCAGTTACTGTAAAGTGTTCTGGTTCTCATCCGGGTGGTGACTTCATCTCCTTTTAGGCCTTAAAAACCCATTTAGTAATCGTTGAGCCTACATAATGACGTGGTCACTGTACACTTGGATGCGTGGCCTAAACCACGTCGCCCAAAGTGGCAACTCCACTGGGGATAGAGAAACTTTTTCAAGTGTTTTGCAATTTGTAATCCTTGATTATTTCTTTGTTTCCTTTACATATTACTGCATTGACTACATGATTGCACACATTGAGCATACAGTCCTAAATAACTGATAATAGTCTTTGTTTTGCTGCCTGTGTTTCACTCAAACTTGATGGTGAAGTATTCAATTATTATTACTCATAACACATATTATCAATGTCGTATGGACCTTTGAGTGGAGAAATATAATGAATGTATATAGCTGTGGGAGCCATAGCTTATTACCCTCAACCCAGCTCATGTAAATGACTTAGCAATTTCCACTAAGATTTTTCCCAAATGTGTGTGTTTTTTGCCATTTAGCAAGCCTTTTCATAAAACCCAAGCCCATTTGTAAGTGGACTATGCCAAATTTGGGCCTTTCATGCCCACCATGGTCCATTTGCAAATAGATCATGTCAAAATTGGGCCTTTCAAGCCTATTATGGCCCATTAAAATGGACCTTGACTTTATTTAAAGAATTTGGTACTCGTTTGCTCCATCCTGAGAGTTTCTTACATGTACGACATTTTTGTTATCCCCTGTTGATAGTCAAAACCTGACCAACAATCCTAGGATAAGAAACTCGCCATTAAATATGTATGTGGGAGAAATAAGGGTGGAAGTGTTATTTTTTGAAGAGCTTTGTCTTTTGTTATTTGTTATGTGTAAATGGAATATTTACTCTTATTCTATTCTGTTAGGCCTTGCATATCATGCATACACGCCATGCATTTTTTTAATTTGGATTGGATGCAGATATAGATCCAAATCAGTCATTCACTTGGACATGTTTTATGTAAACACCTAATTTTAGGATAATAAAATATGGATGTGACAAAGGACTCCAATGATGAAAATGTTATAAGTAGGTCTTCAACACTTGAAGTTTGAATCCTCAAAAAGTTTGAATGCATTTTCAAAAAGAGTTTAATGGTTTTTTAAGGACTTACTTATAATACTTTTTAAGACCTAATTGAAAAATTTGAATTCTTTTAGGCGTCTTTTTATAATTAAAAGTTAAAAAAAAAGAAAACAAGATCAGAATTACACAATTTCGATCAAAATTATACATTTTCCATCCTTTTTTTATATTTTTACAGAAAATAAAAAATATTTTTCCTAAATTTTGATTGGTTAAAAATTTTCTTAAATTTATTTTTGGGATTTATCCAAATTTTCAGGAAATAAAGTCCTTTTGAAATTGAAACTCTTCAGTATGTAGGACCTAGGGTTTTTTGATTTTTTCCTATAAAAAGAGAGCTTAAACTCCTGGAAAGGGGACTCTTAACTTTGGATGGTCAACCCTCAGCTCTTTTTTTTTATAACTTTTTTTGGACCTTTTTTCTTTTTGAAGCTCTCTACACTTTTCTTTAAGCAGTACATAAAAAATTCTTTGTGATTTATTCATTTGGTAACCAAGGAGCAAGAGATTTTTGAGAAGAAGAATAACAATTTTTTGAAGGTCTACTAAAATAACAACGGTGATCTTACTAGTCTGAGGGGCAATTGATTATGCATCCATAAACATTATTTTCTTCCTACCTTCTTTTATTTTTCTTTTATTTTTATATTATTTTGATTTTATTGAATTTCAATTTGATTGAATTTTTCTTGTAATTTTATTCACTAATTTTCCCTTTTGTGATGGTGATTATGGAGGGGATTACATGATGATCTTACTAGGTGAACAAAATCCACGAAGATCCATGAAATGTCATAGATTAAACCTTATAGCTAAATATAGTTTCTAAGGTTTGTTTTATTATTTATTATTGTTTAATTTTTATTTATTTTTGGGATTGTATTGATTTTTCTTTTCTTATTATTTTCAATAGCTAGCTGTAATAGCCCCAATAATGGGAATAATGAAATCATGTGTGTGCGATTGTGTGTTTTATTAATCAACTAGTAAAATTAGGGTTTTAATTGGGTAATTGATTAAAATTAATGGCTATAAAGATAATTAAGGTTTTTTTAATTAAAATTGGATTAGATTTAAGTGGTTAGAATTAGGTTTGCTTGTTAATTATTTTATTTATTGTTCATGGTTACTTTAATCAAATTAGGGTTTTTAGAAGAAATAAATTTAATTAATTGTTTGATCTTTTATTTAATTGTTTTGATATATTTTTTATTTTTGGGCTTATTTATTCTTTTTATGTGTTTTGGGCCTTAAACCCATATTATGCTTTAATCCATTTAAATAAATTTAGGTTTTTTTTAGGTTTAATTAATAAAAATGCATATTAGGCCTATAATTAATTGGATTTAGGGTAGAGATAACTTATGCCCATTTGGTTAAATTAAACATAGGCCCACTTAATTTAATTAATTTAGACTTAGTCCATTTAATTTAATTTATAGACTTAAGATCACTTTAGAATTAAAACATGTAGAATTAGGCCCATTAATTTAAATACTTTATAATTTGTAGATTTAGGCCCATTTTTATAATTAAAATAAATAGACTTAGGTTCACTTAATTAAAATTAAATAAGAATTAGGCCCATTAGTCTTTAGGCTCACTTGTAAATAAAAATATGTAGATTTAGCTTATTTAATTAAAATTAATGTAAATTAGACTAACTTAGGGATTGTGATTTAAATGAATGTATTGTTTACTTATATATTTCATGACTAGTTTGCCTAGAGTTGATTGTTTTAATAAGGGTTTATATGAAATTGCATGTAAATAGAGAGTAAGATAGTAATTCATAAAGTAATTCTAAAAGAACATGAGACTAAAAGAAATTAGTATTCTGTATCCAGAATCTCCTGGTTGTGGTGCTTGCTTTCTTTTAGAGAATTGAGTACCACCTTTTTTGATGTGTCCCAGTTATTACCCTGGGTGGTGACTCCTCATCTCCATGCCATGTCTTTGTGACAATGGTTAGTGTGTTCTCTAGAGCTCTGAGCTCAAACAGTGTCGCGGTTGCTAAGATCATGGGTGCGCGCTAAACCTTGTCATCTACAGTGGCATCTCCATTGGGGATAAGAGATACTGATTCTACTTGTGTTCTTTAGAAATTATTTTATTAATTATTATTTTATTCTTACATTCATTTTTCATGTCCCTATTAATTGATGGTGTTAGTTTATGGTTCCATGATTACATTAGCTTCATAGGATTATAAATTGACTAACCATCACTTTTAGCCTTAACTCGATTCAAGAAAGATTATTGGGCTCATTTGACCAGAGTCTGTAACCCATGTCCTAAAGGGGGGTAGTATTCTCTCAAGTTTGCAAAGGATGCCGGGCCCTTTTGACTTTAGCATGTGACCTAAGTCTTAAAGGAGGGCATCTTAGTAATGGAACCTTAACTTTTCCACTAGGCTTAACTATATATAATGGCTTAGTAATTTCCTCGAGAATTTATCCAAATTCCTTATGAATGTTGCCATGAGGTATTTTTATCTATAAAAGCCTAAGCTCATACTTTAGAAGCCCATTTGGGCTAATAAAGATTGGACAACTCTTTTATACCTATAAATGTTGTTTTTATGCTTTTATTGCTTTGAGAGATTTGGCATGCACGTCGGTTCTTGATATTCCTTATTAATATTAAGGCCAAGACTAAAAATCTTAAGAAAAGAGACCCACCATTGAATATGTGTGTGGGAGCAATAAGGTTGGAAGGATGTATATACCTTTGATTTGTTACTTGACTTGCTACTTGTTGCATAGCATGTGCATTATGCATACATGCATTACATGCATCATACTAATAATTTATCTTTCAACCATCATAGATTCATCTGAGTCTTCTTATGTTTAGAGTTGGAAAGGTGGCACACTAGTGAGAATTGATTCAAGCTCATAATCAATTGCAAAAAAGATCCTTAGCAGACTGGAAAGGAGTTCCATCAATCCACTCTACCTATAAGTTGCATAGCCTAAACAAGCCAAAGAAATGGAATAATAAGAAGGAGGAAACTGGAATTTAGAGGATGTCAAAGGAGCATTGATGGATGACAAGAGAGCGATGATGCAAGATGAATTAAGATAAGCTCTAGCTGGATTGATGCCACTACCTGTTGTTGCTGCGCCTCCTGTTATGGCCAATCCACCTGTTGTGGGTACACCACCCACTAATAATGACAATGTTGTTAGAAACATACCTGTTATGGAAATGAAGTTGGGGGATATTGAGAGTTACGGTGTTGAAAGTTACATGGTTGACAAGTTAAAAAAGGAATCACTTGAGCAAGTTCAAGAGTTAGAATCTAAGTAGATGAAAGCACTTACTCAGAAGATGTTCAAAATGGAAGAATTAATGAGAGGACAAGACATCGGGTACTCATTTGACTTTGATGATGTGATGTAATTTGAGGAGGATAAGTTGTCTGACAAGTTTAAGATGCTATAACTATAGAAGTTTGATGGTACTAGGGACCTTAGGATCCACCTTAGTCAATACACAACTACTATGAGCACCACTAAAGCTCTTTGGTCTGTGGTTACCAAGTTGTTTATGCTATCCTTGGAGGGTATAACTGTCAATTGGTATTATGGGTTGAAAAAGTCTATCCGAGTGGACTGGAGGGAACTGTGTACCACTTTTCTGAAGCAATATGACTATAATACTAGGCTTAAAGTGTCCATTAGGGATCTAGAATTGACCAACTAGATTTTTTGACTAGGTTCATGAATAAGGTAGGATTAATGAAGAACAAGTTGGTTGAAAAGGATCAGGTTAGGATTATAGTCCGAAATGTGTCACCTAATCTGGTTCAGAGGTTATAGATGTTGAATCCCAAGATGTTTGTAGACCTTTGTGACGATGGGTTGCAAGCTGAAGAGATAAAAAATGAGAAGAAGAAGATTACTAGAAATACCAGAGCAAGAAATTACCCAATTGGGGACACACAATAAGGAAATGCTAGTCGGGTTGTGGGAGTCCATGCTATTCAACAACCTAGGAGATTCTTAAATTTCAAATAACCCCTATCCAAAGTCTTAGACCAATTGATATAAAAAGGCCCTCTTAGACCCTTATCCTCCTCTAGACCACCAAACCCAAATCTCCCTAGCTTCGACCCAAATAATTAATGTAAATTTCACCAAGTTATTAGTGATTTCACTGACTCTTGGATGCACCTTAAACATGAAATTCAAAACCTTATAAATTTTGGAAAAATCATAGACCTTGAGAAATCCAATCCAAACCCAAACACCAAAAATAACCTTTTCCCAAATTATCGAAACATGCCACCCCTAACTACCATGATGATTAACTCAGGAGTTGGTGAGGAAGAAGTGCTATACTCCTTTGAGGACCTAGACTTTAAAAATAATGAGAAATCTCCTGATGCCCCCAAAGACAAAGAAAGTGTAGAAGACTTGTTGGGACAACCTTTAGGAAAATTTGACTAGAAGGTGTATTATTCCAAACTACCTTCTTTCGATATATCAATTGAGTTGATCATGCCTACAAGATGGGGTGATGAATTTGATGATGAGAAGATGCTAGATAAGAGAGAGAAATGCATGGTTGAGGTGTGAAAAAATGGAAAGAAAGATCAGACCATTGGGGTTATTGACATCTGGTACAATTTTGATAAAGAAGACATATAAGCCTATAATGTATGGGTTGATAATCCAGAAGTCAGTCATGTTACTAGAAGTGGTAAGTGTTATAAACAGATGGAGAAGGCTGTAGAGAGAGAAGAAATTACTGAAAGAGAAGACTCAGATGAACATGATGATGACTTGATCCTTTAACAGCTTAAGAAGGCAAAAGCAAATGTGAGCATTTGGGAACTCTTGATGCACTCAAGTAGCCACAGGAAGGCTTTGGTTAAGGCTCTAGCTAAGATGAACATTGACACCTATAAACTGCGGGGTTTAGCGCACTCCTAAGATTTTAGCAATCGCGACACTGTTTGAGCTTAGGCCTCTAGAGAACACACTAACCACTGTCACAAAGACATGGCATGGAGATAAGGAGTCACCACCCAGGGTAATAACTGGGACAAATAAAAAAATGGCGGTATTTGATTCCTTAAAAGAAAGCCAACACCACAACTAGGAGATTCTGGGTACGGAATACCAACTTCTTTCAGTCTCGTGTTCTTTTAGAATTACTATTTTATCCTCAATTTACATTCAATTTCATATAAACTCTAAAAAAAACAATTAACTCCAGGTAAACTAGTTATGAAATATACAAGTAAACAATGCATTAATTAAAACTCATAATCCCTAAGTTAGTATAATCTACATTGATTTTAATTAAATTAGCTAAATCTACATATTTTAATTTACAGGTGAGCCTAAAGACTAATGGGCCTAATCCTATTTAATTTTAATTTAAGTGAACCTAAATTTATTTATTTTAATTCTAAACATGGGCCTAGATCTACAAATTATGAAGTATTTAACTTAATGGGCCTAATGCTACATGTTTTAAATCTAGAGTGACCTTAAATCTACAAATTATGAAAAAACTTAAATTAAATGGGCTAAGTCTAAATTAATTAAATTAAATTAGGTGTGCCTATGTCTAATTAACTAAGTGGGCCTAAGTTATCTGTACCCTAATTTTTAATTAATTATGCACCTAAAGATGCATTTTCATTAATTAAACCTAAAACACCTAAATTTAAATGGGTTAAAACCTAATGTGGGCCTAGGGCCCAAAACACATCAACACAAGTAAACAAGCCCAAAAATAATAAAAAATATCAAAATAAATAAATAAAAGATCAAATAATTAATTAAATATATTCAAAAACCCTAATTTAATTAAAATGACCATAAACAATAAAATGAAATAATCAAGCAATCTAATTTTACCCACTTAAATCTAATTCAATTTTAATTAAACAACCTAAGGATTTCTATAACCATTTATTTTAATTAATTACCCAATTAAAACTCTAATTTTACTAACTAATTAATTAAAATTAAACACACAAGCGCACACACCAAATTTCATTATTCCCACTATTGGGGCTATTACAACATACTAATGAGAAATAATAAAAAAAGAGAAGAAAATTAATACAACCCAAAATAAAAAAATAAATAAAAGAATAATAAACAAACTAAATAAAAACCCTAGAAATTAGGTTTAGCTACACGTTTCCATCCATGGCATTCCATGGATCTTCATAGATTTAATTCTCCAAATATGATCCTTATGTGGTCTCCTCCATAATCACCATCATAAAAAGGGTAAAACAATGATTAGTGAATAAAATTATAATAAAAAAATTAAGTAAAATTGAAATTTAATAAAAATCAAAATCATAACAAAAGAAGAAAAATAAAAGAAAATAGGGAGAAGATAATGCTTATGGATGCTTGTGGTTGGCTCCTCAGACTAGTAAAATTACCATTTATTTATTGAATAGATATTCAAAAACTTGTGGTTCTCTTCTAAAAAAAAAACTGTTGCTCCTTGATTCCAATATAAAATAACCAAGAATATTTTTTCTTTATTCGTGCAGAAAAGAGAGAATTCCAAATAATCGAGAGGGGTCCCCTCTCCTTCAGGAGCCTAAGCCCTCCTTTTATAGGAAGAAAACCAAAAACCCTAAATTCTATGTATTAAGAGTTCCAAATTTAAAAGGACTTATTTCTTGAAGAGTTCCAATTTTGAAAGGATTTATTTCCTGTAGATGTAGATAAATCCTAAAATAAATTTAAAAAATTTTAAAACTAATTAAAACTCAGGAAAATATTTTTTATTTTTTGTAAAAAATGCAAAAATAAACGGAAAACACATAATTCTGATTTTTTTTAACTTTTAATTATAAAAAGACTCCTAAAAGAAATTTAATTTTTCAATTAGGTCTTCAAAAGGTATTACAATTAAGTGCTTAAAAAACAATGAAAATCTTTTTGAAAACGTATTTGAACTTTTGAGGTTTTGAACTTCAAGTGTTAAAGACTTGCTTATAATATTTTTATCATTGGAGTCCTTTGTCGTATCCATATTTTATTATCCTGAAATTGGGTGTTTACAACACCATTACAACCCTTGAAGCAATGGTGGCCAAGGTTACTGAGAAGAAGCATGGTGTTATCACCTTTTCTGATGAGAATTTACTTATGGAAGGGTGGAATCATAACAAAGCCTTGTTCATCCTAGCTGAAGTCCGAGGGAAGAAGACCAATTATATGATGATGGATGATGGGTCTTGCCCATCTACAGAGATTGCCCAATCTTGGAGTGAAGGTGGAGGATTGAAAAAAAATTGACCTTATAATAAGAGCTTACGATGATAGCACAATGAATGTAGAGGGAACAATTATGGCTCCTGTAAAGATCGGACCTATAGAAGTAATGGTGGAATTCACCATGCTAGATATCCCTGTCACCTATGCCTTGCTTTTGGGTAGGCCCTGGTATCATACTTTGGGAGGAGTGCCTTCAATAGTGCATTAAAAGGTGAAATTCCTATTAGATGGAGAAGTTGTGACTTTAGATGCTAGTATGGGCAAGACTGTGTCTATAGTTATAGATGGTCAGAAGCAGGTAGTTACCCCTCTTGGTTTCCAAATAGTCATGATTTTTGATGGAATTAAAATGGATCCAAGGAGCATGTCACAATCCAATCTGGGGAGTCATGACCAGCGCTAGGGAATGGAAATTCTTTCGAATAAGGAACCCATAGCAAGCCTAAAAAAACACATGTAATAAATAAATAAAAAATATACGACAGAATTAAAACTTTAAATAATATAAAAATAAATCTTTATCATTATACATAATAAAAATATATCATACAACATTCAGATACAAAAATCTCTAATACAACACTCAACTACTATAATAATATTACTATTGCAGTTTCTAGGTTACAGATTAGAGTTTAAATATACATTTTTCATAAAATAGCCGAGGTGAAAGAACATCGGTTAAGAGCTCTACTACTAAGGTTTGACAATATAAGATCTCCTGAAAAAAAAATAATTGAGGGGGGTCAGGTCTCACTGAGTGAATTATTATATTATATATACATACACCTCCTAATGTCATATGCAATCAAGCATCAATATTTACTATACACACACACACACACACATACACACACACACACATGCAATTCATACAGATGCTGAAATCTCTTTTTAATAATAATAAATGTATAAAACATTTTACTTTTGGCATAGGAGCAGAAACCTAACAGTTCGCAACCTCGATCACAATTTCTCACTGGCCATACAAGCTCACTTAATTCATATAGATCTCTTATCCATTTTTTTGAAAGTAGATTGGCCTTGAGACACTAAGACAATCGAGCTCTAGCAGTCTCATTGTCAGTGTGATTAGCCCTGAGACATTAGGTCCACCGAGCTCTAACAATCACACTACTCTCACCACAATATCACAATGATCAATATCAATCATCTCTCATTAAATAATCTCATGATATCACTCTAACATTCTAACATACTGGTGCGCACACAGTCCTAGTAGAGTTCACTAGGCAGCATGTTCTATTACTATCCTTTAAATAAACTTAATAATTATTAAAATAATAAAAATGCATAATTTAAATGTAATAGCATCCATTTATATCAAAATATACCCATCATATATAGAAAATATACCAATTGTACACTGGAGATATACTAAAAATATTCCAAATATATAAGCCACATATATACCAAAATAAACCATAAATATACCAATTGCATATTAGAAATATATCAAATATATACATTGCATGTATATTAAAATATACATGAAAATATACTAAAAATATATTTTACATTTAAAGAAATATTCATATTCAATTTCATTATAAAATTCATGGATGCTAATTTTTATGCATTCTACATGCAATGCATATATAAGACAATAACTCACAAGTTTGCGCTCCACGAGACAGACTCGACGAGTCTGGTTTGATAGGCCTCAGTCTCGGCGCAACTAGAAAATAAATAATAAATATAATATCAGAATAAACTTCTAACTTTATACTTCTAGAATTTTAAAGGAAGACTCGATCTAAGACATGTTTAATCAAAATTTCAAAACTAGACTCGGATCGGTTGTCATGTATTACAAGAAATCTACCAAAAATTCGGTAGAGTCTCTTTTGTAAAACGGATGTTTCCCTATAAAAGTAGAGCCGATCCTGCATAGAAAATATAATAGCACGACACCTTGGGTTAGAACCCCGAAACTATAAAAATTTCCAATCGAGGTTCACAATTCACAAACCAATAATATTAATAATAAAATAATAAAAATCATAAAAAATCCATAAAAATATTAAAAATCTTTATTTTTCAACTAAATCATAATATTCTAGTTTTTAAATAATATTTACTAATAAAATTCATAAATGGAATAAAATTCCCAGTTTACAATTAAATTAACATAAATTGCAAATAATTATTAAAATCGCAATTCAATATCATAAAAATAATAAAATATCCATTTAAGCTTAAAATAATATATAAATTTATTATTTACATAGTATTCCAAAATGATCACAAATTAACTAATAAAATCTCAAATATTATATAATATTAATAAAAATCCAATTTTTCAATAATTCAACATAAAATGTTCAAATTCACTTTTAATTACTCAAATAACTTGATTATATAATAAAAGTAGCTAAAAATCAATTTAATCACTAAAATAGTAAATAATATATTATTTGAATATAATTTTCAAAAATTAGTATTAATTAGTTAAAAATAGTAAAAAATTTGTAAAAATTATTTTAATACCTACTAATATTCAAAAATCATTTAAAACATATTATTTAACTATATTTTCAACATAACTACACAATCAACCTATAATTTCCAAAATCACATAATACTAATATATTCTCAAAAATTATATAAAATTACCAAAAATTGTTTTATAAATTATAAAATTATTAACTCAAATTAATAACACTAATTTAACCAAATTTCCATCCAAAATAATTAATTAACATAATTATAAAAATTTCAATATTTTAATATTAAAATAATAAAAAATAGCCATAATTCAAATTAATTCAAAAAAATATACAAAAAATATATTTAAGTAGCCTAAGTTTCACACATTAAAGTTTCCAAAAGGAAAATTCATGAATCAATCAAACTCAAGCCTTAAAAAAATAAAAATAAAAACTCTAAATGACATAAACTAAATTTGAAAAAAACTTACAATCCGAACGTCAAAAGCTTAAACCGACTTGAGAATCGAGAAGTATGCATTGAGTGGAGTCTAAGGAGCCCATAAGCTCGGGCTCAGTTGACAAAAAATTCAGCGAAGCTATAGTAGCAAGCTCACAATTCAGGTGGTTTTTTGGCGGCTTCTGATGGCTTAGATGGAGGCGGTTAACGTCTAGAGAAAGGTGGAAGGTGATGGTGGTTGGTGGTGGTGGCTATGGTGGTCTGGCGTGGGTGAGTGGCACAGCTAGCTCGTCGGGAAGAAGAGAAGAAAATAGGAAAGGAAAGGAAAAAGAAATAGAGAAGGGAAAAGAAAAAAATAAAGAAGAAAACCCGTTTATTTTTTGTTATGTTCTGCACTTTACTTTATACACACACACTCTTTTAACTTTAACTTAACACTTGTCACACACACATATACATACATATATATACACTAACACACACACACATATGCACAACACAACCCACTATCACACTAACATAATATAATAATAATAATAATAATAATAATAATAATAATAATAATAATAATAATATTATTATTATTATTATTATTATTATTATTATTAAAAATATTAGCAATGAAAATGATTTTAAATACTTTAAATAATAAAACTCACTAATAATTATTTTTACGTAAATAAAATATCTAGAATAAAATAAATGAATAATATACACAAATAATAATAATATATAAATAAAATTTAAAATTTTATTAACACTGCATATTCCAAAATAATTTTATATTATTTAAAATATGGAGTCATTACAGAGCATGATCACGAAGATGAATTATCGACCCGGACAAAGACTGGGAAAGAACGAGCAGGGAAGCCCAGAGTTCCTGAATTTTAAAGGATAAAAAAATACCAGAGGATTGGGCTATATAGGAGTTGGATTTGGCAGTAAAGAAGCTAAAAGAAGGTTCTTCAACAAGAATAACTTCTATAAGAATATAGGACCACTGCAGGATAACTTGTCAAATAAAGGAAAAAGAAGTTCTACTTGGGTGAAAGGAGCCTGTCCAAGTAGCTGGAGTGAATGTTCCTAGGTTTGAGATCTTTAAGAAGTAGATACTTGATGGTCTGGTGCAAGATAACAAAGACAAGGTGATAAAGAAAGTTGTTGAGAAGATGAAGACTGAGGCCATTGAATAGCTGCTTTGTCTGCCACCTAACGAAGAACCACCACAGGATTTAGCTAGCATTGTTGATAATAGTTTTAATGATGTTTTTTATAAAGAAATTGATGTAATAACATCTGGTCTATTTGAGGATGAAAACTCTATTTTTTCTGTGATTAATGATATGAACTCTGGTTTTGCTTACTTGTGTAATGTTGATTCTGATGGTCTTATGCATTTTAATAATAATCGTTCATGCATGTTTGAAATTAATTTTATTCAATTAGATTCATTAAACATGGGCACAAATGAACAACCAAAGCACATTTCTATATGACATGATTTAACTCCTGAAGAGAGGGAAAAATCAGAGAGAATATTAATTTAAAAAAAGATAGTATTTGCTTGGTCCTATGAGGACATGCCAGGTTTAGATAGAGAAATTACAGAGCATTGTATTATGATATATCCAGAGGCTAAACCTATTAAGTAAAAACTTCGTAGGTTAAGGCTAGAGTGCGCAGAAAAGATAAGGCAAGAAATTGCTAAGTAAATCCAGGCTAATTTTTTAAAAGTGGTGGAATATCCTTAATGGTTGGCAAACATAGTACCTGTCCCTAAGAAAGATGGAAAAGTTTAAATGTGTGTAGATTTCAGAGATCTGAACAAAGCATGCCCAAAGGATGACTTTCCTTTACCCCATATTGATGTGATTGTTGATAGCGCAACATCTAGTATAATGTACTCTTTCATGGATGGGTTCTTAGATTATAATCAAATAATGATGGTAGTCATGGATAAGATCAAGACCGCTTTTATCATGGAATAGGGGACATATTGCTATAAAGTGATGCCTTTTGGATTGAAGAATGCAGGAGCAACCTATCAAAAGGCAGCAACCGCTTTATTTCATTATATAATGCATAAAGAAATGGAAGTGTACGTCAACAACATGATGGTCAAGTCAGAAACTAGGGAAGGACATTTTGAGGCTTTAGATAAGTTTTTGGCAAGAATAAAAAGATACAACCTAAGGCTTAATCCGAAGAAATGTATCTTTAGGGTCACTGCTGGAAAGTTATTGGGGCACATAGTTAGCAATAGGGGAATAGAAGTCGATCTAGACAAGATTAAAGCCATTCAGGAGATGCCAGCACCAAAGATAGAGAAATAAGTATGAGGGTTTATTGGGAAGCTATAGTACATCAGTAGATTTATTGCAAAACTCACCACAATTTGTGGTCCAATTCTTAACCTTTTAAGTAAGAATCAGCCGGTGGAATGGAATAAAGAATGCCAGAAAGCCTTTGATAAGATTAAAGAATACCTTACTAATTTTCTTATGTTGAGACCACTAAGATAAAGTAAACCCTTAATCTTATATTTAGCTTTAGAAGAAAAGGCCATGGAGGCAATGTTAGCACAAGAAGGACCAGAAGGGGTGGAGTACGCAGTGTATTATCTTAGTAAGAAGTTCTTGCATATGAAAAGAAGTATGATCTTATGGAGACGACTTGTTTGATTATGATATGGGCTATAAGGAAGCCAAGGCATTTTTTCCAGTCCTATAAATTACAAGCCGTTTTAAAGATAGATCATTTAAGGTACTTGTTTCAAGCACTAGCTTTAACTGGAAAGATGTCTCGATGGTTGGTACTTTTGACTGAGTTTGAGATTGAGTACATTACTACCAAGGTTATCAAAGGAAGAGTAGTAGCAAAATTCCTGGCATATAATGCAGTTGGAGGAAATGAGTAGTGGAATTTAGAGTTTTTAGATGAGAACTTAGAGATAATAGAATGACGCGAATGGAAGCGTTATTTTAATGGGGTTATGAATAATAGAGGAGCAGGGCTAGGAGTGATTCTTATCACACCTGGAGGAGAAACTATCCCAATGGCTAAGAAATTAGACTTCAAGGTTATGAATAACATGGTCGAGTATGAGGCATGCATCTATGGACTAGAAGCAGCATTAGCGGTTGGAGCTAAAGACCTACTAGTTTATGAAGATTCCATGTTAGTCATTAGCTAGGCTAACAAGGAATGGAAAGTAAAAGAAGAGAGGTTGAAACCTTACATTTTTTATTTGAAGATGCTAATAAGAAATTTCACTAAGTGTCTTTTCATACATTTACCAAGAGATGAGAATTAAATGGCGGATGCCTTGGTAATGCTTTCTTCAATATGGGATGAATCACCGGGGTTAATGATGAAGCCTTTTGTGATAATGAAAATAAAAGCTCCATGTTATGGCAAACAGTCAGTTATGAGTATTTAGATAGGGCCAGAAGAAAAGCCATGGTTTTATGACATTCAGAGATTCATTGAGGAAAGGAAATACCCAGATGAGGTGACTTCCAAAGAAAGATATGCCCTTCATGTTCTTGCACACCAATATGCAAGTCATGATAGGGTATTATACAGAAGAATGCTAGATGGAATATAACTGAGATGTCTAAAGAGGGATGAAGCAGAACATGCGATAAGAGAGATTTATGCAGGGGTTTATGGATCTCATATAAATAGGATGATTTTGATAAAGAAAATAATTCAATAAGGGTACTATTAGATGAGCATAGAAAGAGATTGTATCCAGATAGTGAGACAATGTCATCAATGCCAGATACATGGGAACCTTAATCATCTTTCCCCTACAGTGCTAAACAAATTAACATCTCCATGACCCTTTGCAACATGGGGAATAGATATAATAGGGGAGATAAGACCAACTGCATTGAATGGGCATAAATATATAGTGGTGGCAATCGACTATTTCTCTAGATGGATAGAAGCAAAATCCTTTGGTACTTTGAAGGCTAGACAGATGGCAAAATTCATTGAGAAGAATCTCATTTGCAGGTATGGGTTCCTATATCATGTTATGATGGATAATGGTGTTCAGTTTTAGGCAGAGACAATTGAATTATAACAGAGATACAAGATCGAGCATCATAAATCCTCTCTAAGATAGTGAAAATGCATAAAGATTGGTCTGAGTATCTTTCTTTTACCTTATGGGGATATAGAACTACAACATGTACAGCTACAAGACAAACACCGTTCTTATTAGTATATAGTTGTGAAGCAATTTTGCTTATAGAGATGGAAATTAAATTTTTAAGGATTATTATGGAAGCAAAAGTCCTTGAGAGTGAATGGATGCAAAACAGATACGACCACCTCCTGTCTTTAGATGAGAAAAGGATAGAGGCTTTGTTTCACACTCAAATTTACTAGAAGAATAGCGAGGGCCTTTAATAAGAAGGTTAAATCTAGAAAGATAAAGGCTGGAGATATGGTGCTAAAGCAGTTAAGGGCAATGGTGTTCAATCTAAGAGGAAAATTCAGACCAAATTGGGAAGGGCCGTATTTATTCAAGACAATCCTACCTAAAGGAGCTATAAAGATATTGGATTTAGAAGGGAATGAGTTCACTGAGCCAATCAACCTAGATCGCCTCAAGAAATACTAGCTTTAAAAAAAAAAGAAGAAGTCCATTGGCTAAAAAACCTGAAAAGGCTATTTAGAAAAAATTAGGAAATTTTTGCTGTTCAACCAACCCATAGAGGGTTGACAGGAAAAAGTTAAGGAATAAGGTAAAAGAGGTGATACTGTTGATAAGAAAACTCGCAAAGAGCTAGTCAGGCAAAAATTAGGGAAATAAAAGTGAGAGAAATATGTTCAGTTAGAAAATTTAAAAGGACTACTTAATAACAAGAGTTATTTCATGTGATGTAATATATGTACTCATTTTGGCCCTAATTAATGAATCAAATTAAAATAAAATTCTTATTTTAATATTGCATATTTTGTCTTTATTACAAAGCATAAAGACTTAAAGGAAAAATAAAACATGAGAGTCTAAAAAACCAGACTTATGAGATCACTATTTTTGTTTTTGTTTCTTCTTTTATAACTCATTTAGTAATACTTGAGTCCTTTTATACTTAACAAATCCTAGTGGTTCTGTAGTTTGCATGGTAACCCAGGCTTTATAGTTGTCATCAGTAGTCATATTAGCATCCAAATGCATGTTTTGCTCTAATGGTTTATGAGGCGATAGGTTCTTCATTTCATCCAAGAAATCTTATCTCAAAAGCAAGCCTTCGAAGTTAGGAATAATAGTCACAATAAATTATGGATGACCATACTGACGGTAAAGGCATGAAGGGGAAAAGAAGGATAAAAAGTGCAACCTAGGAACAGGAACACAGTGGTCATACAGGTTGATGGTTACAAACTTCAACTTTCACCAAGGATAGATCCATGTAATCACAGTGTCAACAATGACTTTCATCTAATCAATCCATTGATCTATGGTACGCTTGTCCTTCATCTTTAATGGATAAGACTATAGATGATGAGGTTGGTAAATCAAGGTATTAGTGGGGGGGATTAAGTAGACTCAATTTCTTCTATAGCCAAATCTAAAAAAAAAGGAGATTAATTAAGTTCTAGGGTTTGATCCAAAATAAAAGTCCATAATCCATTCAGAGAAGGGGGAACAATTCATAGGGAAAAAGGAAAGATAAAATACAATCATGAAAGCACAAGTCCTAAAGATAAAAGATCAGTAATCTTGAGCTCTAGTGTTTAGCCAAGGACTCCACCCTCTAGTTGTTTCGTCACTTTGATTTGGGGGCATAAAAGTCCCAAAATCATGATTGTCAAAACCAAGACCAATAAGCTGTCGGTGAAGCCTCTCATTCTCATGCTCGAAATCTCCAGTATAGCCCTATCACATTAAGAATAGTTAAAATCATGCATATCATGGATAACATGCATACATTTGAATACGTATTGTAAATACTAACCCTTTAACTATTTGTGATCTGCATAGTAAATAATCTTTAGGATGAGGCAAGTCTGTATAGATACTCTGCTTGTGTTTGAGGGATCTATAAAATGACATATACTAATTTAGTAACAAGTGTCAGTTTGTGTAGGATTAGAAATGCAAAATGCACTTACATGTGAAGCAACAGGAGAAAAACTAGGAATCTGAGTTGCATCAAAATACATGTGTTGCTCAATGGGAGTCTACACCATAGGAGCCTAATAGTACATAGACCTATCAAGCAGGGGAACATTTCCCAGAATGGTACTCATGGAAGTATCACCTCTAGTCGCTCCATTATATTGAGTATGACCAACCTTCTGATCAGTCCTCTCAGTATCACCCCGGTTTCCTTCTCCATAGCAACATTAATAGCTTCTTCAACCTACACAAAAAATAAATCTTATCTACAGCGACGAAAGAGAATGAAGTAAGATAGTAATAGGGAGGAATGTGATAAAAAACATAAGTTAGCTGGGTCTATGGGAACTTGCTCTAGGAGATTCTCTCGAATATACTCCTGATAGTTGTTAGAACGCTCGAGTAGCATCGAAGCATCATATCCCTCAAGAGCTGCTCTGAGCTGAAGACCAATCATGTTACAACTCCTCAACATGGAAGAAGGAATAAAAGAAGGAACACACCTCTTGGAAGGTCTTATATGCTAATGATAAACACGCTCACCAAGATACCACATCTGGCAACCATAACTAGGAAGCAAAATCCTCATAGTCTCAAGCCTCACAGTAGTAGTTATGAAACTATATCGCTAGATGTCTTCAACACCAACCGATAAATCTGATCTAACTTGCAAATTCATTCAAGTAAATTTTATTTAATAATTGATCAAATACTAATAATTAAATTTATCTTACCAGGTCCCACTCTAAAGAGTTTAGCTAGTCTCGATAAGTTTGTAAGTTATACTTGACATTGGTAAGATGAGAAGAACCCATATCTGCATCAATAGAAGACTCCTATTAGAACTAATGGTGCTAAAGCCTTGGATCACCTCGATCTCAATGCCCTAGATCTGAAAAAAAAAAGGAAGTTGAAATGAAAAAGGGTTGTAAAATAGCAAAATTAAAAAGGGGGTAGAAGACACAAAGAAGACATACATGCAAAATATGGCAAAAGCCGCACATCGTCATAACACCTCTATAGACAGTGTCCAATTTATAGTAGAGATAGGCAAGAGTTACAGATCCCCAATCGAAAGTAGTGACTCTAGTAAGATCCTAAAAGGGACCAAGAAGTGCAATGCTAAGCTCATGACCAATCTCACAGAAGAGGGTAGTGCCTAGTAGTATCAATAAGAAGCGTCTCATCTTTTGAAGGATCTGGCAAGGTGTGGTGGTGGATAATCTCCTAAAACCCTGAACAAGAGAAGAAAAAAGCACATTCTTTCGATTCTTCTATATCGGAACAAACCCGAGCAAGTCTCGAACATAGTGACTCTTGGCATCCTCTAGAAGACTGTAGTAGTGGATATCAAAAAAATCAAGGTACCCTCAAAAGTAATCCCAGTGATAGCAGAGAAGCTCATGGGAGAAATAGTCAGCTCACCCACTCGCGTGTGAAAGGAGTAAGTGGTATCCATCCACCTCTTGATAAGACCAAAAATGAATAGTGATCTGACCTACCTCGAGCAGTCGGTAGGGCAATAACAAAGTGTTGGAATTCAGATGCCCAGATATTCTGTACTACCTCTCCTGATAAATTATGAAAGAATTCTCAAGCTAAGTGGAAGCAACCTAAGAACTTTAGTGGTTTTTGAATAAAATTCAGAAAATGACAAGATTACATTCCTTTACAAACTTTTAATTTTTGTCTATCTTCATTTTTATCTTTGGGTTAAAAAAAGATCGAAAGACTGGATTTTCGATCAAAAATCCAGAATTTCAATTCGATTTTTGGATTTTTGATCAGAAATCCAGATTTTCGATCGGTATTTCTAAATTTTTTGATCAGAAATCTAAAAATTTTGATTTAGAATTTAGATTTTTGATCAAAAATCTAGAAATCTGACTAACTTCTGTTGGTCCTCTGACATGATAAAACTAATTTTATGTAAAATTTTGCTTCAAAATTGATAATTTCATGCAATTTTGTCTAATTTGTATAAGAGATAGTTTATAATTGTATGCATGAATATATTAATATATTGATAGGGATATATTTTTTACAGAATCACAGACAGAAGAGACATTTACCTAATCTCCAGCATGTGAGCATTTGTGGAGGTGCAAGCAAGTCAAAGGGAGCACCTCTTCCCTTTCATTGAGCACCATATTATTTTAAGAAAAATGTAGTTGTGATATGACCGGGTTGCTTCCACGTAGTGTGCATTGTGGGTGAGCTATAGGATCAGACGGATCTCAAAGTGGAGGTCAGATAAAAAAATAATTAAAGAAATAAGATTTGAAAATCAAGAGAAAGGAAAAGAAAAAGAAAGAAAGAAAATGATAGGAAATGAAGAAATAGATCGACAAAATGCAAAACTTTTATTAAAGTGGCAAACATCCACTTTAGTCCTTTAACTTTATTTGCATTTAAGTCTAGCACTTCTCTTGCAATTTAGTCCTAAATTACAATGCTACATGATTTGATAATTCCTTTAATATTGAGTTGTCAGCATAAAAGAAATCAACGCTACGCGACTGAGTGTAGTGCATTCCTATTCAGACTAGATGACTGAGTATTGTCGACATTGAACGATCAAGTGCAATGTGTCATTTCAATTCAGACTATATGACCAAGTATAGTCGACATTATACGATTGAGTACAATGTACTTCTTTCAAATTAGACTATACAATTGAGTATAGCTGACATTGTACGATCGATTACAATATGGAATTTCAAATAAGACTATACGACCGAGTATAGTCGACATTATATAATCGAGTACAATGTGTCATTTCAATTCATACTATACGATCGAGTATAGTCAACATTGTACAATTGAGTATAATGTGTCATTTCAATTTAGACTATATGACTGAGTATAACCGACATTGTACGTGTCATTTCAAATCAAACTGTATGACCAAGTATAGTTGACATTGTATGATCAAGTACAATGTGTCATTTCAATTCAGTCTATACGACCGAGTATAGCCGACATTGTACAAACAAGTGCAATGTGTCATTTCAATTCAAACTATACGACTGAGTATAGTCGACATTGTACAACCAAGTGCAATGTGTCATTTCAATTTAGACTATACGACCGAGTATAGTAGACATTGTACGATCGAGTGCAATGTGTCATTTCAATTCAGACTATACGACTGAGTGCAATGTGTCATTTCAATTCAGACTATACGATCGAGTATAGTCAACATTGTATGACTGAGTGCAATGTATCATTTTAATTCAAACTATATGACTGAGTATAGTCGACATTATATGATCGAGTGTAATGTGTCATTTTAATTCAGACTATACGACCGAGTATGGTTGACATTGTATGACCGAGTGCAATGTGTCATTTCAATTCAGATTATACGATCGAGTATAGTCAACATTGTATGATTGAGTGCAATATGTTATTTCAATTTAGACTATACAACTGAGTATAGTCGACATTATACGACCGAGTACAATGTATCATTTTAATTTAGACTATACGACCGAGTATAGTTGACATTGTACGACCGAGTGTAATAAGTCATTTCAATTTAGACTATGTGACCGAGTATAGTCGACATTGTACTACCGAGTGCAATGTGTCATTTTTAATTTAGACTATGCAATTGAGTATAGTTGACATTATATAATTGAGTATAATGTATCATTTCAATCCAGACTATACGAGCAAGTATAGTTGACATTGTATGACTGAGTACAATGTATTTCTTTTAACCTAGACTATACGACCGAGTATAGTCGATATTGTACGACCAAGTAAAATGCATCCTTCCAATCCAGACTATACGATTGAGTATAGTCAATATCATACGATCGAATGTGTATCCTTTCAAACTAATACTATAAGTTTGAATATACTGTTTCCTCAGATGTTTTAAGTTTATGCCTAGTATTGTATGGTAACACAAGCATTCATTGTGAATTGATGATTACTTACAAGCAAAAGCCTCAAGAAGCACAGACAAGTACTCAAACTTTGTTCTTAAGAAATTATGTGCTTATTTGCCTTGCCACAATTTGTCAAGCAAATAGCGACAAAGGGATAATAAAATATGGATGCAACAAAGGACTCTAATGATGAAAATGTCATAAGTAGGTCTTCAACACTTAAAGTTTAAAACCTCAAAAGTTTGAATGCATTTTCAAAAAGAGTTTAATGGTTTTTTAAGGACTTAATTGTAATACTTTTTAAGACCTAATTGAAAAATTTGAATTCTTTTAGGGGTCTTTTTATAATTAAAAGCTAAAAAAAAAGATAAAAATTATACCTTTTCCATCCATTTTTTGTATTTTTACAGAAAATAAAAAATATTTTTCCTGAATTTTGATTGGTTAAAAATTTTCTTAAATTTTTTTTGGGATTTATCTAAATTTTCAAGAAATAAAGTCCTTTTGAAATTGAAACTCTTTAGTACGTAGGATCTAGGGTTTTTTGGCTTTTTCCTATAAAAAGAGAGCTTAAGATTCTGGAAGGGGGACTCTTAACTCTGGATGCTCAACCCTTAACTCTTTTTTTCTGCAACTTTTTTTGTACCTTTTTTCTTCCTAAAGCTCTTTAGACTTTTCTTTGGGCATTACATAAAAAATTCTTTGTGATTTATTTGTTTGGTAAACAAGGAGCAGGATATTTTTGAGAAGAAAACTAACAGGTTTTTGAATGCCTACCAAAATAACAACGATGATCTTACTAATATGAGGGGCAATTTATTCTGCATCTATAAACATGATATTCTTTCTACCTTATTTTATTTTTCTATTATTTTGATTTTATTGAATTTCAATTTTATTGAATTTTTATTGTAATTTTATTCACTAATAATTGTTTTTCACTTTTGTGATGGTGATTATGGAGGGGATTATATGATGATCTTACTAGGTGAACAAAATCCATGAAGGTCCATGGAATAAACCTTGTAGCTAAATATAGTTTCTAGGGTATAGTTTATTTTATTGTTTATTATTGTTTAATTTTTATTTATTTTTTGGATTGTATTAATTTTTATTTTCTTATTATTTTCAATAGCTCGTTGTAATAGCCCTAATAGTGGGAATAATGAAATCATGTATATGCAATTGTGTGTTTTATTAATCGGTTAGTAAAATTAGGGTTTTAATTGGGTAACTGATTAAAATTAATGGCTATAGAGATAATTAGGATTTTTTCAATTAAAATTGGATTAGATTTAAGTGGTTAGAATGAGGGTTGCTTATTAATTGTTTTATTTATTGTTCATGGTTACTTTAATTAAATTAGGGTTTTTAGAAGAAATAAATTTGATTAATTATTTGATATTTTATTTAATTGTTTTGGTATTTTTCATTTATTTTTGGGCTTGTTTATTCTTTTTATGTGTTTTGGGTTAGCCCACATTAGGCTTTAACCCATTTAAATAAATTTAGGTTTTTTAGGTTTAATTAATAAACATGCATATTAGGCCCATAATTAATTAGATTTAGGGTAGAAATAGCTTAGACCCATTTAGTTAATTTAGACATAGGCCCACTTAATTTAATTAATTTAGACTTAGCCCATTTAATTTAAGTCTTTTCCATAATTTATAGACTTAAGATCACTTTATAATTAAAACATGTAGAATTAGGCTCATTAATTTAAATACTTCATAATTTGTAGATTTAGGCCCATTTTTATAATTAAAATAAATAGACTTACGTTCACTTAATTAAAATTAAATAAGAGTTAGACCCATTAGTCTTTAGGCTCATTTGTAAATAAAAATATGTAGATTTAGCTCATTTAATTAAAATCATTGTAGATTAGACTAACTTAGGGATTGTGATTTAAATGAATGCATTGTTTACTTGTATATTTCATGACTAGTTTGCCTGGAGTTGATTGTTTTAATAAGGGTTTATATGAAATTGCATGTAAATAGAGAGTAAGATAGTAATTCATAAAGTAATTCTAAAAGTACATGAGACTAAAAGGAGTTGGTATTCCATATCCAGAATCTCCTGGTTGTGGTGTTTGCCTTCTTTTAGAGAATCGAGTACCACCTTTTTTGATTTGTCTCAGTTATTACCCTGGGTGGCGACTCCTCATCTCCATGCCATGTCTTTGTGATAGTGGTTAGTGTGTTCTCTAGAGCCCTGAGCTCAAACAGTGTTGCAGTTGCTAAGATCTTGGACGTATGCTAAACCTCACCGTCTACACTCTAACACCGATTGCTTAGTTAGAATGTCAAAAAAATGGCATCAGTAAGTTTTGATCCAGAATAGTTCAAGACAGAGATGGCCAAACAGACTAGAGCAATTATATGAGAGATGATGATAAAGATAAGCTCAACTAGAGAGAAACCATCAGTGCCTCCACCATCGCCATTTGATCTTGATGTCGAGAATCCTGAGAGGTAGGGAACGAAAAATGATCAGCAAATTGTATTAGCAGAAGTAGTCACCTGATAGAAGTTAGATCCCCTAGGGAATACAAAAAAGCCAGATTGGGCTAAAGACCTTGTTAAGTCTATGGCTCAGATGCAATTGCTGATGAAAGAAAAAGGAATGGATGCACCAATAAACTACTCTGATTTGAATTTGGGAGAGGATGATGACCCACTACCCAAGATGTTTAGGTTTCCTAATATGAAGAAGTTCATTGGTGTTGAAGATCCTCATTTGCATCTCAAATAGTATATAACTCGCATGAGAACAACTGGCTTGAATAAGGCTCAGATTGTTAAGAAATTTCCTCTGTCCTTAGTAGGAGCACTTATAAGATGGTACTACACTTTAGAAGCTAATATCCAAGTTGATTGGGAAGCATTGTGTGTAGCATTTGTAAAATAGTGCAGTCTCAACATTCAAATGGAAACATCTTTGAGGGATTTATAGAACATCAAGAAAAGATTTAATGAGCCATTCACCGACTTTTTGATAAGGTGGAGAGTGAAGCTAGCATAAATGAAGCATCGACCCTCTAAGAGTGACCAACTAGTGATAGTAATAGAGGGGTGGGTACTTCCACTTTCTAAAAAGCTGAAAGGCTTGGGGATTTTGAATTTTAAAGAGTTGTACAGGTTTGGGGTGCAGAAAGAATCTGACTTGGCACAAGAAAGAAATCCTTTAATGGGAGATCCCTAGGTAGAGAAGGGATTGGATCTAGCAGTAGGATCAGATTAGGTGGTAATGTGTAGATAAATACTGTTCAATAACCTAGAAGATTCTAATTTAGGTAGATCTCTCTCTAAGGTTTTAGAGAAGCTAATTAAGAATAACTTGCTGCAACCTCTACCACAGAGACCACCATTCTTAAATGTTAACCTAAAACTATATTACAAATACCACCAAGCTATTAGCTATGATACCTACAACTGTACTTGCTTGAAGCATGAAGTGTAAGATCTAATTGACTTAGGCAAAATCACTGACCCAAAAAATAGAAAACCCAACACCAGAAATAATCCATTACCCAATTATAGAAATATGCCACCACCAAATCAATCTATCCTTGCCATCAATACTGGTATAATAGGGGAAAAATTTTGAACTCCTTTATTAATGCTACACCTACACTCCCAAAATTTGAACCAGAAAACCTCAACCCAAAAGTGTAGCCTATAGAAGTTAAGGTGAATGTCTTGGACATTTGGAGCTTTGATGATGAGGAAGGTGGAGCAATTGATTTATGGAAGGGAAATAAAGATAGAAAAGCCTAATTAGTTGAGAAACTTGAGAAAAAGGAAGAAGTGAAACCTGTGGGGTCTGAGGGAAAAGAGATAGATCCAAAAGAAGAAAATGAGAAAGTTGTTGAAATTGTGAAAGAAAAGAAAACTCTCTCTAGTTCATGCACTCCAAATCCCATTGGGAGGCATTAGTCATGGCTTTGGATTGCAAGAAAGTTCCTACAAGCCATACCCCTAAGTAGTTAATGATGATGATATGCCTTTAGAAGAAAATGATCACTTCAAGCCTTTATTTATTAAGGCAGAGATAAAGGGGAAGTTAACATGTTGTGTAATGGTGGATAATGGATTTGCTATTGACATTTTTCCATTGAAGATTTTGCCCAGGTTCGGATTGACAATGGTTGATTTAAAGTTGTCAGATGTGGTGATCAAGGCCTATGATAACACTAAAAGGCCTGTTGAGGGAATCTTTAGAGCACTGGTAAAGATTGGACCTGTTGAAGTCTGGATCAACCTACATGTGATTGATATCCTGGTGACATTTGCTATCCTACTAGGAAGGCCATGGTTCCATCCTTTGAGAGGTGTGTCATCTACTATGCATCAGAAGATTAAGTTCCCACATGGGGGGAGAGTAGTTACTATTTCTGCTAAAATTAAAGTAGCCATCATTGCATTGAAACTAGCTCCCTAAGAAATCCCATTTAGTTTAAGCTTTGAAGTTTTCATTATTTATAATGATAAGTTGAATTTGACAATCATGAATATGATGAAGAATTATAATTTTATGCATAGAATGGGGTTGGGAAACATGAACAAGGGCCACTTGAATATGTCGAGTCCAAGGTGTCATTCTTAAATCATTGGATAGGATATCCTGAGGTTGATGAGTCAAAAGAAGTGAATAAAGTTAGAACCAAGTCTACAAGAAAGAAAAGGGCAAAGAACAAGTTAAAATATGGAAATCAAGCCACTTTGGGAAACCTTTATGAGAGAAGGCACCAATGATCCATATCAAAGGGCTCCTGAGCCATTATTAATCGCTAATAAACTAGTCCCTAATTCTGAAATATTCTTTGAACAAGTGAATGGGACTTGTAAAGTTGCTATAGAGGAGCTAATGGTGGAAGAATTAGTATAGTTTCTGGAACCTGAAGAGGATGACGCTATAGCAGAGCTAAAAGACATGGATGATTTGGAAGAGGAACTTGACTTCGAGAATTTTGTTTTAGACTCCATTATAGATGTGTTTTATGATTATGTTGATATTTCTTTTTCCAACATGTTTAACGCTGAAGCCCCTTTCTTTTCTAAAATAAATACATAGACCATAATGGAGTTTATTAATGTCCGTCTTCGAGCCCAAATGCCTTTGTTTAGGCCCATTGATTTGATAGAGTGGGCTTTCACACTTAGGCTTCAAATGGACATTTGTGGCAGCAGAAATTGACCTACATAGCCCATAATTTATCAAATCAAAGTTGACTCAGAGGGCTATAATAGGGGCTATAAACTTTGTTTATAGCAGTCCATCTTAGGGCCCAAATATTTTTGTTTAGTCCCATGGATTTGATAAAGTGGGCTTTCGCACTAAGGCTTCAAATGGACATTCGTGGCAGCATCGGTTGACCCATGGTGCCCATAATATATCAAATCGAAGGTGACTTAGAGGATAATAATGGGGGCTATAAACTTCATCTATAGTGGTCTATCTTTTAGCCCAAAAAATTTTTGTTTAGGCTTGGATTTAATAGAATGGGCTTTTGCACTTGGGCTTCAATTGGACATTCGTGGCAGCATCGGTTGACCCATGAGGATCATAATATATCAAATCAAAGCTAACTCAGAGGGATATAATGGGAGCTATAAACTTTGTCTATAGCAGTCCATCTTTGGGCCCAAATATTTTTATTTACACCCATGGATTTGATAGAGTGAGCTTTCACACATGGGCTTTAAAAGGATGTTTATGGCATCATCGGCTGACCAACGGGGTCCATAATATATCAAATCAAAGCTAAATCAGAGAGTATAATGGGGGCTATAAACTTTATATATAGCAGTCCATCTTCGGTTTAGGCCCATTGATTTGATAGAGTTGGCTTTCACACTTGGGTTTCAAATGGCATTCGTGGCAACACCGGTTGACCCATGGGGCTAATAATATATCAAATTGAAGCTAACTTAGAGGGAAATAATGGAGGCTATAAACTTCATTTATAGCGGTCCGTCTTTGGGTCCAAATACTTTTGTTTAGGCCAATGGATTTGATAGAATGGGCTTTCACACTTGGACTTCAAATGGACGTTCATGGCAGCATCGGTTGACCCATGGGGCCCATAATATATCAAATCGAAGGTAAATTAGAGGGCTATAATGGGGGCTATAAACATTAGCTATAGTAGCCCTTCATAAGGTCCAAATACCTTTGTTTAAGCCCACAAATTTAATAGAGTGGGCTTTCACACATGGGCTTTCAATGGACGTTCATGGCAGCATCGGTTGTCCCATGAGGCCCATAATATGTCAAATTGAAGCTGTCTTAGAGGGCTATAATACGAGCGATAAATTTTGTCTATAACAATTCATCTTCGGGCCTAAATATTTTTTTCTAGGCCCATGGATTTTATAGAGTGGGCTTTTGCACTTGGGCTTCAAATGGATTTTCATAACATAATTGGTTAACCCATGGGGCCCATAATATATCAAATCAAAGCTGACTGTGAGGGCTATAATGGGGACTATAAACTTCATCTATAGCTGTCCATCTTTAGGCCCAAATACCATTATTTAGGCCCATTGATTTGATAAAGTGGGCTTTCATACTTGGGCTTCAAATGGACATTCATGGCAGCATCAGTTGACCGATGGGGCCAATAATATATCAAATCAAAGCTAACTTAGAGGTGGGGGCTATAAAATTTGTCTATAGCAGTCCATCTTCGGGCCCAAATATTTTTTTCCAGGCCCATGGATTTGATAGAGTGGGCTTTCGCACTTAGGCTTCAAATGGACGTTTGTGGAAGCATCAGTTGACCCACAGGGCCCATAATATATCAAATTGAAGCTGAATCAAAGGGCTATAATGGAGCCTATAAACATTGTCTATAGAAGTCCATCTTTGGGCCTAAGTATTTTTATTTGGGCCTATGGATTTGATAATGTGGGCTTTCACACTTGGGCTTCAAATGGACGTTCGTGGCAGCGTCGGTTGACCCATGGGGCACATAATATGTCAAATTAAAGCTGATTTAGAGGGCTATAATAGGGGCTATAGACATTAATTATAATAGTCCATCTTTGGGCATAGACACTTTTGTCTAGGCCCATGGATTTGATAGTGTGGGCTTTTGCACTTGGGCATCAAATGGATGTTCATAGGGGCATCAGTTGACCCATGAGGCCCATAATATATAAAATCGAAGCTGAATTAGAGGGCTATAATATGGGCTATAAACTTTATTTATAGCAGTCCATCTTTGAGCCTGAATATTTTTGTTTAAGCCCATGGATTTGATAGAGTGGGCATTCACACTTGGGCTTCAAATGGATGTTCGTGGCAGCATTGGCTGACCTATATGGCCCATAATATATCAAATCAAAGCAGAATCAAAGGGCTATAATGGGGGTTATAAACTTTGTTTATAGCGGTCCATCTTTAGGCCCAAATATTTTTCTTTAGGCCTATGAATTTGATAGAGCAAGCTTTCACACTTGGGCTTCAAATGGACGTTCGTGGCAGCATCGGTTGACCCACAGGTCCCATAATCTATTAAATAGAAATTGACTCAGAAGGCTATAATGGGGACTATAAACTCTATCTATAGCAGTCCATCTTTAGGCCTATATATTTTTGTTTAGGCCCATTGATTTGATAGAGTGGGCTTTCGTACTTAGCCTACAAATGGACATTCGTGGCAGCATCAGTTGACTTATAGGGCCAAAAATATATCAAATTGAAGTTGACTAAGAAGGCAATAATGGGGGCTATAAACTTCATCTACAATGGTCCATCTTCGGGCCCAAATATTTTTATTTTGGCCTATGGATTTGATAGAGTGGGCTTCTGTTCATGGGCTTTAAATGGACGTTCGTGGCAGTATCGGTTGACCCACGAGGCCTATAATATTTCAAATCAAAGTTGACTCAGAGGAATATAATAGGGGCTATGAACTTCATCTATAGCAGTCCATCTTCAGGATTTGATAGTGTGAGATTTCACACTTGGACTTCAAATGGACGTTCGTGGCAACATCAGTTGACCCACGGGGCCCATAATATATCAAATCAAGGCTAACTGTGAGGGCTATAATGGGAAACTTCATCTATAGCAGTCTGTCTTCGGGCCCAAATTCCTTTGTTTAGGTCCATTGATTTGATAAAATGGGCTTTCGTACTTGGGTTTTAATGGACGTCTGTGGCAACATCGGTTGACCTATAGGGCCAATAATACATCAAATTGAAGCTGACTTAGAGGGCTATAATGGGGGCTATAAACTTTCTCTATAGTAGTCCATCTTCGAGCCCAAATATTTTTATCTAGGCCCATAGATTTGATAGAGTGTGCTTTTGCACTTGGGCTTCAAATGGACATTTGTGGCCTCATTGGTTGACCCACGGGCCCCATAATATATCAAATTGAAGCTGACTCTGAGGGTTATAATGGGGGCTATAAAATATGTCTATAGCAATCCATCTTTGGGCCCAAATATTTTTGTTTAGTACTATGGATTTGATTGAGTAGGCTTTCACAATTAGGCTTCAAATGGACTTTCATGGTAGCATCGGTTGCCCCATATGACACATTATATATCAAATCAAAGCTGACTCAGAGAGCTATATTAGGGGGCTATAAACTTTGTCTATAGCTATCCATCTTCTGGCCCAAATACTTTTGTCTAGGCCTATTGATTTGATGAGTGGGCTTTCGCACTTGGGCTTCAAATTAACGTTCGTGACAGCATTGGCTGACCCACGGGGCCAATAATATATCAAATCAAAGCTAACTCAAAGGGCAATAATGGAGGCTATAAAATTCATCTATAACAGCCCGTCATTAGGCCTAAATACCTTTGTTTAAGCCCATGGATTTGATAGAGTGGGCTTTTGCACTTGGGCTTCAAATGGATGTTCATGACAGCATCAGTTGAACCACGGAGCCCATGATATATCAAATCAAAGCTGATTGTGAGGGCTATAATGACAAACTTCATTTATAGAATCCGTCTTTGAGCCCAAATACCTTTGTTTAGGCCCATTGATTTGCTAGAGTGGGCTTTTGCACTTAGGCTTTAAATGGACGTTCGTGGCAGCATCGGTTGACCCACTGGGCAAATAATATATCAAATCAAAGTAGACTCAGAGGGCTATAATGGGGGCTATAAACTTTGTCTATTACAGTCTATCTTCGGGCCCAAATATTTTTATCTAGGCCCATGGATTTGATAGAGTTGGCTTTTGCACTTAGGCTTTAAATGGATGTTTGTGGCAACATCGGTTGACCTACGGGGCCCATAATATATAAAATTAAAGCCGACTCAAAGGACTGTAATGGGGGCTATAAACTTCATCTATAACGGTTTAACTTTAGGCCCTACTATTTTTGTTTAGGCCCATGGATTTGATACTATGGACTTTCATACTTGGGCTTCAAATGGACGTTCGAGGCAGGATCGATTAAGCCATGGGGCACATAATATATTAAATTGAAGTTGGCTTAGAGGGCTACAATAGGGGCTATAAACTTTATCTATAGTTGTCCATCTTTGGGCACAAATATTTTTGTCCAGGCCCATGGATTTGATAGTGTGGGCTTTCGCACTTGGGCTTTAAATGGACGTTCGTGGCAGCATCAGTTGACCCACGGGGCCCATAATATATCAAATTGAAGCTGACTCAGAGTGGTATAATGGGGGCAATAAACTTTGTTTATAGCTGTCCATCTTTAGGCCCAAATAATTTTTGTTTAGTCCCATGGATTTGATAGAGTGGGCTTTCACACTTGGGCTTCAAATGGACGTTCGAGGCACTATTGGTTGAACCATTGGGCCCATAATATATCAAATCAAATTTGACTTAGAGGGCTATAATGGGGGCTATAAACTCTATCTATTGCAGTCCATCTTCATGAACAAATATTTTTGCTTAGGCCTATGGATTTGATAGAGTGGGCTTTCAGACTTAGGATTCAAATGGACGTTCGTGGCAGGATCGGTTGACCCATATGGCCCATAATATATCAAATCTAAGCTGACTCAAAGGGCTATAATTGGGACTATAAAATTCATCTGTAGTGGTCCATCTTTGGGCCTAAATATTTTGTCGAGGCCCATTAATTTAATAGAGTGGGCTTTCGCACTTGGGCTTCACATGGACATTCGTGGTAGCATCGGTTGTCCCATAGGGCCCATAATAAATCAAATCAAAGCTTATTCAGAGGTCTATAATGGAGGCTATAAACTTTATCTATAGCAGTCCATCTTCATGAATAAATATTTTTGCTTATGCCCATGTATTTGATAGAGTGGGCTTTTGCACTTGGGATTCAAATGGACGTTCATGGTAGCATCGGTTGACCCATGAGGCCCATAATATATAAAATCGAAGCTAACTTAGGGGAGGCTATAAACTTGATCTATGGCTATCCATTTTTGAGCCTAAATATTTTTGTCTAGGTCCATAGATTTAATAGAGTGGGCTTTCACACTTGGGCTTTAAATGAACATTCGTGGCAGCTTCGGTTGACCCATGGGGCCAATAATATATCAAATTGAAGTTGACACAGAGGGCAATAATGGGGGCTATTTCATCTATAGCGGTCCATCTTCGGGTCCAAATATTTTTGTTCAAGCTTATGGATTTGATAAAGTGGGCTTTCGCACTTGGGCTTCAAATGGACATTCGTCATAGCATCGGCTAACCCACGGGGCCTATAGTATATCAAATTAAAGCTGACTCAGAGAGCTATAATGGGGGCTATAAGCTTCATTTATAGCCATCCGTCTTCGGGCCCAAATACCTTTATTTAGGCCTATTGATTTGATAGAATGGGCTTTCGCACTTGGGATTCAAATGGATGTTCGTGGCAGCATCGGTTGACCCACGAGGCCTATAATATATCAAATTGAAGCTGACTTAGAAGCTATAATGGGGGCTCTAAACTTTGCCTATAGCAGTCCATCTTTGGGCCTAAGTATTTTTGTCTAGGCCCATGGATTTGATAGTGTGGGCTTTCATTCTTGGGCTTCAAATGGACATTTGTGGTAGCATCGGTTGACCCATGGGACCCATAATTTATGAAATCAAAGCTGACTCAGAGGGCTGTAATAGGGGCTATCACGACCCAAACCGAGGGCCATGATCGGCGCTAAGGAACGGGAATTCTTTTGAATTCGGATGTCGTAGCAAGCCTTAAAATAATAAAAACATACAATAAATAAAATAAATATACCGTAATTAAATTTTACAATTTAACATAATAAAATAATCACTTCCATATCATGAAATAATTTAATACAATCTTCAAATTAAACATCTGAATTAAAATCTCATACAACAAAATAATTAAAAATCACTATTGATACAAATACAACTACTACAGTTTATTAGAGTACATTAATAAATAATTAAGTAGGTAATTTACATAATAAGTTTGGGGTGGAAGAAATCCAGTGGATAGGCCTACTGTTGAGGTTTGATGAAGAAGACTCTCCTGTAAAAACATCAACGGTGGGGAGTCAGACCTCACTGAGTGAATTATTATAATATATATACACGCATTACTAAATTTTAAATGCAGACAATCATATATATACATATATAATAAATATATATACAGGCAGGTACACACAAATGCTAAAAATCACTTTATAATTAATATTGAAAACCATCAGTTTATGAATGATCAAATAGAACCCTAATGATCGCAACCTCAATTATTAGTAGAAAACACTATAGCCATATTAGCTCACTTAATTCCAAGTAAATTAACTTAATCCAACTGGATAGTAGACTGGCCCCGAGACACTAAATCGACTGAGCTCCAGCAGTTTGATTATCAATGTGATTGACCCCGAGACACTTGGTCAACCGAGCTCTAGTAATCACATTTCACATCAATCAAATCAATCAAGTCATAATTTTCATAAATAAGTTAGTAATTTGACCTACATTCTATCACACTGGTACGTACTCGGTCCTAGTGCTGCCCACTAGGAAGCACATTTTATCGATATCCTTCATTTAAAAATAAAACATACATTCGAGAATGAATAATACATACAATGGCATTCAAAATAATCAAGTAAACCATATATATACCAGAAATATACTTAAAATAAACTAAGTATATTTCAGGTATATATACATAAAATAAAATAAATTAAATCATGAAATATACTCAAAATCAACCAATAATATACTTAAACATAATTTGAATATAGATAAAAAAGAAAACATGCATTTATTTTAAAATATACTAATAATATACTAAAAATATACCTAAAATATACTTAAGCATTTAATAAAGCAATTATGCAAAATTTTACATTTAAAATATATAATTCTAAAACATGCAACCTGAAGTAATGTATATATATCATAATAACTCACAGGGGTGCGCTCGTCGAGACTGGTTCGACGGACTTGGTCCGCTAGGCCTCGGTCTTGGTGCAACTAAACAATAAAAGCGATCTCGACATTAGAATAAATCTAACTTAGACTTCTAGAGGCTCGATCTAGAAGTACTAAACACGAACAGACACATAATCAAAATTAAACCCGATGTCACATTTTATGAGAATTTTACAAAAAATTCGGCAGAACCTCCTCTGTAAAATGGACATCTCTTTACTAAAAAGTAGAGCCAGTCCTGTAAGGAAAATACACTTCGAGTATAAAATTCCCACAACCCTCGGTTGAGATTTCAAACTACTAAAATTCCTTAACTGAGGTCCACAATTCACCAAAAATACAAATACTACAATAAAATATATTAAAATCAATAAATACCATAAATGCCCTCCAAATGTAAAAATATAACATATTTTACATTAAAACACCAAAAATAAGTATTTTCCTAATAATTACTTTAAAACCCTAATTAATAATATAATATTATTAAAAATCCATTTTCTTGATAATTCCACAAATATTTATAAAGATTCATTTTATAAATCCAAATTACTTAATTAGTCTAAACATATATTAAAATTTACTAAAAATCCATTTATTTTCAAAAATAGTATATTATATATTATTTGAAAATAATTTTCAAAAATTAGTATTAATTAGTTAAAATTAGTAAATAATTTGTTAAAATCATTTCTATACCTCAAATAATTAAACCAATTAAACTTAATATTTAACTAAAATTATCACCAAATTACCAAATTACCCCTAATATTTAAAAATACACATAAAATACTAATAATACTAAAAAATTCAATAAAAATTATATAAATACACAAAAAATATTTTCTCAACATATTTTTCTAAAATATCAACAAAAAGATATAATTAACCAATTATTTCTAACAAAATATATATTTAACCTATATATTCAAAATTGACATAAACTAAAAAAAATTATAAATATTACAAAAAATTCACAAAAATTATAAAATAAATTCTAAAATTAATAATAACCACCAATAACACCAAAAATCACAATTTCATAATTTATATAGTTAATTTACAAAAATAATAAAATAATAATAAAATATTCAAAAATTCACAAAAATCAAAATAATTCTCAAAAATTCAAGGATGTAGCTTGAGCTAGAGGGATCAACTTTTGTAAAGGGATTTTCCATGAATCAAGCAAAAATTACCAAAAAAAAAAAATCAAAAATCCAAAAATGGCTGAAATTAAAAACAAGCAAAACACCTCACCAAATCACGTTTTCAAGCTAAATGGAGCTTGGATTCAACCTCCTCGAAGCTCCAGGAGTCCAATGACACTGGAAACATGAAGATTGGTGCCCAAAATCGCCTTGAACGAAGGAGAAGCAAGTTTCGGCTTCTCACGGCTTCTGGAGCTGCTGCAGGAGTTGGAGAAGAAGGGAAAGGGCGGTAGCAATGAAGGCTGAAGGGGGAGGCACTTTAACAGTTGATGAATGGACGATGACAAACGGTGATGGTAAAGATCGGGGGAGGGAAAGAAAATAGGTAAGTGATTTTAGTTTTTGTATATATTGTATATAGTATATGTATATATATTTATATAATATAGTTAGTAACTTTATGTAATAATAAAATAATGTGCATATATCTAAAACACACACATATATTTCAATATATATACATATATACACACACAATAAAATAATACTAACCCTAATATTTATGTGCATATATATATATATACTCATAAATACAATTAAATAATGTAGTTTATAAATTTAGAAATCTTAAAATATTAATGCACTAGAATAAACATTATTAAAATAATATTGTTTGAAATAATAAACTTTAATATATACACATTTACGCAGAAAATTATAATTAAACCTAAAAATTATGATAATTATACACAAAATAGTAAAATAATCAAATATAGTTTTAAATTTTTTTAATACTACATATCTTATTTTAAAATAAAATAATTTAAAAACTAGGGTTATATATATATATATATATATGGCTTTCGCATTTGGGCTTCTAATGAACGTTCGTGGCAGTATTGGTTGACCCACGGGGCCCATGATATATCAAATCGAAGCTGCCTCAGTGGGCCATAATATTCACTATCAACTTTGTCTATAGCAGTCCATCATTCGTGTCACGACCCGAAACAGGGGCCATGACCGGCGCTAGGGAACGGGAATTCTTTCGAATCCGGAACCCGTAGCAAGCCTAAAAATAAAATAAAACATGCAATAATAGTAGCAATATATAATGCAACGGAAATAAAAATCATAAAAATCATAATAACAACTTCATTAACTGTATTTAATTTAAATCTCAACTCATCACATATATATAAAATCTCTTTAATACAATCCAGTTCAATTTCTTAAAATGCATCTCGCATAAATAAAATACATAAAATCCCATAATTAATTTACAACTACTGTAGTGTCTAGATTGTATAAAAATAAGACTCAAGTAAAAATTTTACATAAAGAAGCTGGGGTGGAAGAAATCCGGCGTATAGGCCTGCTACTGAGGTCTGAAGATGTTGACTCTCCTGAAAAATTATCAATGGAGGGGAGTCAGACCTCACTGAGTGAATTACTATAATATATATACATGCATACTAAATGACAATGCATGCAATCAACAACATATATATAATATGTAAATATATACATGCAAATTCACACAGATGTAGAAAAATCATTTTTATATATTTGTATTGAAAATCACAGTTTATGAAGGATCACATAGAACCCTAGAATATCGCAACCCCGAAAACAGTGTTAGACAACACTCTAGCCATACAGGCTCACTTATTCCAAATATATCCACTTAATCCATTTAGACAGTAGACTGGCCCTGAGACCCTAAGTCAACTGAGCTTCAGCAGTCTGACTGCCTGTGTGATTGGCCCCAAGACACTTGGTCAACCGAGCTCCAGCAATCACACCCAATCACATCTCACACATCAAATAATCATAATCAATCAATATCCACAAATAGGTTAGTAATATAGCCTAAATACTATAGGCATACCAGTACGTACTCGGTCCTAGTGCTGCCCACTAGGTAGCACGTTCTATCGATATCCTTCATTAATAAATATAAAACATCCATTCACAAATAAATGATGCTTGAAATTAAATAAAACAACCATATAAACCATATATATACCGAAAATATACCAAAATTAAACCAGGTATATTTCGAGTATATATACGTCAAATAAATCCAATTAAATCATAAATTAAGCTCGAAATATATTTAAAAACATTTTAAATATAATTTATTCATAAAACATGCATATAATTTAATATATACCAAAAATATACTTAAATACAAATCACATTATTTATGCATTTTAATCAAAATAAAACATATATTTCTAAACTCATGCATCCAAAGGCATATATATATAGTACAGTAACTCACCCTAGTGCGCTCCACGAGATGGGTCCGACGGGCCTGGTCCACTAGCCCTCGGTCTCGGCGCAACTAAAGAAACAATAACGACAGACATTAGAATAAACCTAACAGAGAAACCTAGAATTCAATCTATAGTATTAAACACAGAATCAAAATTAGGGTTCAACTGGACATCACGTTTTACGAGAATTCTATCAAAAATTCGACAGAACCTCCCTTGTAAAACAGACATCTCTCTACTCAAAAGAGTAGAGCCAACCCTACAAGGAAATACACTTCGAAAAACTACATAGAGCACAATCAAAATCCCACGGTCGGACTCCAAACTACAGTCCACCGACCGGGGTCCACAATTCACAGAATAATTATGAAAATACCAAAAATACCCTTATATCACAGAAATTCATTTTATAGGTAGAAATTACATAATTAACCTTAAAACACAGTAAAAACCGATAAAAACTCATTTTATTAGAAAAACTGTATATTATATATATAATTGAAAATAATTCACGAAAAATAGTTTTAATTAGTTAAAAATACTAAATAATTTGTAGAAATCATTTTTATACCTTAAATAACTATTAAAACCAATTAAATTACATTTTTAGCCAATTTTGTGTAAAATTACCAAAATACCCCTATATATATAAATATACTAAAATTACTTCAAAAATTCACCAAAAATAGTATAATTATCCAAAATTAATTTTATCAACATATTTACCAATAATATAAATAATTAAACTCAATTAACCAATTAAATTCAATTAAAAACATAAATTTCCCAAATTTACATAAACTTCAATAATTGAAAATAAATACTTAGAAATTCATAAAAATTCCAAATAAATTCCTATAATTCATTTCAACACCTAATTTAACCATAAAACACAATTTCATAATTTAAATAATTAATTTCCGAAAATTAGAAAATAATAATAAAATAATAAAAAATACCCAAAAATCCAAACAGTCTCCAAAAATTCCACAAAAATTCATACATGTAGATTAAGCTACTAGGATCAACATTTGTGAAGGAATTATTCATGAATCAACCAAGAAAAATTCGAAAAAAATCAAAAACCCAATATGGCCGAAATGGGAAAATTCAAAACTAAGCAAATCTAGACCATTTAAGCTCAAGCCAAAGCAAGAATCACACTCACCGGAGCTCAAGGAGTAGAAAGAGACTGACGGTGTCGAAAATGGTGGCCGGAATCATCGTCGATGGCGAGGAGAAGAAGTTTCGGCGAAAAGAAGAAAAGAGGCTGTCGGCGCCGGGGAAGGAGGCTGCTGGCGGTGGGGAACGGCTGGGGACGACGGTGGCAAGCTGGGAGGCACACCGATGGTAGGGGAACGGCGTGACAGACGGTGGTTGGTGGTGAGGGAGTGGTCGGGCGCGGGGAAGGAGAAGAAGAAGAAGAAGAAGAAAAAGAAAAAGAAAAGAAAAGAAAAAGAAAAAGAAAAAGAAAAAGAAAAAAAAAAAGAAAAAGAAAAATAATAAAAATTTTAATAAAATATTTGAAAAAATTTCACATCCACACATATAATTTAATATTTTAATAATTTAATAATAAATAAAAATAATTAAATAATATTAAATTAATAAACAAATAATAAAATATTAGGGTAACATATATTAAACCCTAATTAAATAAATATTGCACACATACACGGTGTTTAGTAATTTAAAAATACGTATGAGTTCATGCAAGTCCGAAAATATATTTAAAATAATTAATAATAAATTATTTACGTGAAAATTTCCCCGAAAATGCAAGTCCCGGGAAAATTTTACGTAAAGCACTGTAAATAATACACAATAATTAAAATAGGTTTTAAATACATATCAACTCGTAAAAATATCATAATATATATATAAAAATTATTAACACTGCATATCCCGGTACAGTATTAAAATATTTAAAAACACGGGATATTACAATTCGGCCTAAATATTTTTGTCTAGGCTCATGGATTTGATAGAGTGGGCTTTTGCACTTGGGCTTCAAATGGACGTTCGTGGCAATGTCAGTTGACCCATAGGGCCTATAATATATCAAATTGAAGCTGACTCAGAGGGCTATAATGGGGGCTGTAAACTTCATCTATAGCAAGTCATCTTCGGGACCGAATATTTTTATTTAGGCACTTGGATTTGATAGAGTGGGCTTTCACACTTGGGCTTCAAATGGATGATCCTAGCAGCATTAGATGACCCATGGGCCCCATAATATATCAAACTGAACCTGACACAGAGGGCTATAATAGGGGCTATAGATTTTGTCTATAGCAGTCTGTTGTCGGGCCCAAAAACCTTTATTTAGGCCTATGGATTTGATAGAGTGGGCTTTTGCACTTGAGCTTCAAATGGATGTTCGTGGTAGCATCAGTTGAGCCACGGGGCTCATAATATATCAAATCGACACTGACTCAGAGGGTAATAATAGGGGCTATAAACTTTGTCTATAGCGGGCCATCGTCGGGCCAAAATATTTTTATTTAGGCCCACGGATTTGATAGAGTGGGCTTTCACACTTGGGCTACAAATGGACGTTCGTGCCAGCATCAATTAACCCACGGGCCCCATAATATATCAAAATGATGTTGACTCAGAGGGCTATAATGGGGGCTATAAACTTAGTCTAAAGCAGTCTATCTTTGGGCCCAAATACCTTTGTTTAGGCCTGTAATATCCCGTGTTTTTAAATATTTTAATACTGTACCGGGATATACAGTGTTAATAATTTTTGTATATATACTATGATATTTTTACGAGTTGATGTGTATTTAAAACCTATTTTAATTATTGTGTCTTATTTACAGTGCTTTACGTAAAATTTTCCCGGGACTTGCATTTTCGGGGAAATTTTCACGTAACTAATTTATTATTAATTATTTTAAATATATTTTCAGACTTGCATGAACTCATACGTATTTTTAAAATACTAAATAAAGCCTATGTATGTATATATTTATTTAATTAGGGTTTAGTATATTACCCTAATATTTTATTAATTAATTATTTGTTTATGTGTTATTTAATTATTTTTAATTAATATTAAATTTTAAAATATTAAATATTAAGTGTGTGGGTGTGATTTTTTTCAAATATTTTATTAAAAATTATTTTTTTATTATTTTTCTTTTTTTTTCTTTTTTTTCTTTTTCTTTTTCTTTCTTTTTCTTTTCTTTTTCTTTCCTTTTCTTTTCTTTTTCTTCTTCTTCTTCTTCCTTTCCCGTGCCCGACCACTTCCTCACCACCAACCACCGTCTGTCACACCGTTTGTAATATCCCGTATTTTTAAAATATTTTTACACTGTACCGGGATATACAGTGTTAATAATTTTTGAATATATATTACGATATTTTTACGAGTTGATATGTATTTAAACTCTATTTTAATTACTGTGTCTTATTTACAGTACTTTACGTAAAATTTTCCCGGGACTTGTATTTTCAGGGAAATTTTCACGTAAATAATTTATTATTAATTATTTTAAACATATTTTCGGACTTGCATGAACTCATACGTATTATTAAATTACTAAATAGAGCCTATGTGTGTATATATTTATTTAATTAGGGTTTATTATTTTACCCTAATATTTTATTATTTGTTTATTAATTTATTGTTATTTAATTATTTTATTTATTATTAAATTATTAAAATATTAAGTGTGTGGATGTAAATTTTTCTAAATATTTTATTAAATTATTATTTTTATTATTATTTATTTTTCTTTTTCTTCTTCTTTTTTTTTTCTTTTTTCTTTCTTTTTCTTTTCTTTCTTTTTTTTTTCTTTTTCTTCTTCTTCTTCTTCCTTTCCCTCCCGAGCGCCCGACCACCCATCCCTCACCGCTGCAACTCCCGATTCCTGGCCGTCGGTGTGCCGCCAGGAGCTCCACCTTCCCCAGCCAGCCACTCTGCCGCCAGGAGCTCCTTCCCCGGCGCCGGTTAGCCCCCGTTTTCCCTTTTGGCCGAAACTTCTTCCCTTTACAATCGACGATGATTCCAGCCACCATTTTCGACGCCGCCGGTCTCTTTCTTCTCCTTGAGCTCCAGTGAGTGTGATTCTAGCTCTGGTTTGAGCTTAAATGGTCAAGATTTGCTTAGGTTTTGATTTTTCGAATTCGGCCATATTAGGGTTTTTGATTTTTTTTCAGCTTTGAATTGATTGATTCATGAAAACTCCCTTCACAAATGTTGTTCCTAGTAGCTTAATATACATGTATGGATTTTTGTGGAATTTTTTGAGATTTTTTGGATTTTTGGGTATTTTTGAATATTTTAATATTATTTTCTAATTTTCGGAAATTAATTATTTAAATTATGAAATTGTGTTTTATAGTTAAATTAGGTGTTGAAATGAATTATAGGAATTTATTTGGAATTTTTATGAATTTCTAAGTATTTATTTTGAATTATTGAAGTTAATGTAATTTTGCGAAAATTAGGTTAAATGTGTTTTTAATTGAATTTAATTGGGTAATTGAGTTTAATTATTGCTATTATTGATAAATATGTTGAGAGAATTAATTTTGGATAATTTTATAATTTTTGATGAATTTTTGAAGTAATTATAGTATATTTATATCTATAAGGGCATTTTGGTAATTTTACCCTAAATTAGATAAAAATGTAATTTAAGTGATTTTAATAGTTATTTAAAGTATAAAAATGATTTCTACAAATTATTTGGTATTTTTAACTAATTAAAACTATTTTTCGTGAATTATTTTCAATTATGTATATAATATACGGTTTTACTAATAAAATGAGTTTTTATCGGTTTTTAATGTGTTTAAAGGTTAATTATGTAATTTCTATGTATAAAATGTATTTCTATGAGATGAGGGTATTTTTGGTATTATCAGAATTGTTCTGTGTTTATGGACCCCGATTAGTGGACTGTAGTCTGGAGTCCGACCGAGGGGTTGTGAATGAGATGTGGTGTTTGTTTTTTTTCAAAGTGTGTTTCTTTGCAGGGTCAGCTCTACTCTTTTGAGTAGAGAGATGTCCGTTTTACAAGGGAGGTTCTGCCGAATTTTTGGTAGAATTCTCGTAAAACGTGACATCCGGTCGAACCCTGATATCGATTCTATGTTTAATACTCTAGATCGAATTCTAGGATTTCTGTTAGGTTTATTCTGATGTCTATTATTTATTGCTTGTTTAGTTGCGTCGAGACTGAGGGCTAGTGGACCAGGCCCGTCGGATCCATCTCGTGGAGCGCACTGATTTGTGAGTTACTATTTTATATATATATGCCTTAGGATGCATGGTTTAGAAATATACGTTTTATTTTGATTAAAATGCATGAATAATTTGATTTTTATTTAATTATATTTTTGGTATAGAATAAATTGTACACATATTTTGTTAATAAAATATATTTAAAATGTTTTTAAATATATTTCTAGCTTAATTTATAATTTGATTGGATTTATTTGACGTATATATGCTCGAAATATACCTGGTTTACTTTTGGTATATTTCTAGTTTATATATGGTTTATGTTGATATTTTATTGAACTTCATGCATCATTTATTTTTGTGAATGAATGTTTTATATTATTAATGATGAAGGATATCAATAGAACGTGCTACCTAGTGGGCAGCACTAGGACCGAGTACGTACCGGTACGCCTATAGTATTTAGGCTATACTACTAACCTATTTATGAATATTGATTGGTTATGATTATCTGATGTGTGAGATGTGATTTGGGTGTGATTGCTGGAGCTCGGTTGACTAAGTGTCTCGGGGCCAATCACACTGGCAGTCAGACTACTGGAGCTCGATTGACTTAGTGTATCGGGGACAGTCTACTGTCCAAATGGATTAAGTGGATGTATTTCGGAATAAGTGAGCCTGTATGGCTAGAGTGTTGTCTAACACTGTTTTCGAGGTTGCGATGTTCTAGGGTTCTATGTGATCCTTCATAAAAGATGATTTTCAATAAAATATATATAAAAATGATTTTTCTGCATTTGTGTGAATTTGCATATATATATATACATATTATATATATACTGTTGATTGTATGCATTGTCACTTAGTGTGTATGTATATATATTATAGTAATTCACTCAGTGAGGTCTGACTCCCCTCTGTTGACAATTTTTCAGGAGAGTCAACATCTTCAGACCTCAGTAGCAGGTCGATACGCCGGATTTCTTCTGCCCCAGCTTCTTTGTGTAAACTGCTTTTCTGAGTCTTGAGTTTTATTTTGTCTAGACACTGCAGTAGTCATTAAATATTTAAAGAGATGTTGTATTGTATTATATTTGAACTGGATTGTATTAAAGAGATTTTATATATGTGATGAGTTGAGATTTGATTTAAATCCAGTGATGAAAATGTTATTATTATATTTATGATTTTTATTTCCACTACATATTATATGGTTATTGTTATTATTGCATGATTTATTTATTTTTAGGCTTGTACGGGTTCCGGATTCGAAAGAATTCCCGTTCCCTAGCGCCGGTCATGGCCCCTATTTTGGGTCATGACAAAGTTGGTTTCTGAGCGGAGTTCTGTGTCAGGGCTTAGTTTTGTGAGTTGTGGCCCTAGTTTTCAACGTTGTGTTTTTTGTTGAACTACTGCAGTGAATTAGGTTCGAGTATGTCTTGATAAGTATTCCTTGCTTTAGTTTTCTGTGTTATTCCTTCGTTGTTTGTTTGTCCGAATCTTTCCGTTTGTCTTTTCAGAATGAGGAGGCGAGTGCGTGTCGCTCCACCGTTCGTTGAGGCCGAGGATGATGAGTCCTTTCAGGATGAGGTTTTACCTCATGAGCAGCCAGTTAGACGTAGAGGTCGTGGCAGAGGTAGACCTCGAGGAGTAGTAGGTCGTCGTAGGCAGAGAGAGTTACAGGACGAGGAGCCTGTAGAGCCTGAGTTTGATGTTCCTGTTCCTCCAGTTGTTCAGCCTGCCTATCAACAGGGTATGTCTGACCCTGAGGCAGCTTTATTCTATGCCCGAGTTGGCAGGATTGCGTTTGATGGTGCTTCCGATCCATTAGATTTTCTGCATGCGATTGAGACGAGGACTCAGACTACTCATACCGAGTACCAGCGGATCATGATCGTTGAGTTGTCTGTCGAGGGACTAGCCTTAGATTGGTTCATTCAGATGATTCAGCCTTATATGATGACGATGACGTGGGCTCAGTTCCGAGAGCGATTTATGAGGAGATTTGTCCAGAGCCTTTTCGTTTGAGCTATCGTCTCCGTCTGACCAGTATTTCTCATGGAGATCGATCTGTAGAGGAGTACACCCGAGAGTTTCTTCGTCTGGATATATATGCTGAGGATCTGATGCGAGATCAGTATTTCGCAGTCACTACCTACGTTACTGGTTTGGGTTCAGCTTTTGCTGGTTTGCCTACAGTAGGCCTTACTCTGGAGTCTGTGATTGAGTTGGCTAAGGAGATTGAGCTGAGACTAGTTAGGCAGGGAGCGATGCCTGATTATTACTAGCTAGGAGTTCAGTCGAGTGGATTGCAGGCTAGTCCATATTCGAGTTTTCATGTTGGTTCGAGTAGTCAGCAGTGAGGTCCGACTCAGCAGAGTCAGAGACAGCAACAGCGAGTGCATCGGAGCAGTAGACATGGCCGTGGAGGTCAGCGTAGACCATTTAGATTTGGATCAGGTGCTTCGAGTAGCAGTAGTGGTCGTAGTTCTGGATCAGCGGCCAGTGTTTGTCAGACTTGTGGTAGAGTCCATCAGGGATCGTGTTATCTGACACCGCTGACATGCTTCAGATGCTGGTAGACAGGACATTTTACCAGATCGTGTCCTTATTCCGGGTATCAGCAGCAGCAGATTCTGCGATTCCCACAGCAGAGTCATGGTAGAGGTACTAGAGGTGGTGCCAGAGGTGTTGGCCAGGCTTCTACTAGTCAGCAGGGAGGTCGAGGTCAGGCCAGAGTTTTTCATCTCACTCAGCAGGATGCTCAGGCATTTAATGCATTCGTGGCAGGTATTGTTTCTGTTTGTTACCTAGATACTTGGGTTTTGTTTGATCCGAGTGCCACGCATTCGTTTGTTTCTCCCATTTTTGCTTCTAAATCTTGTTGGCAAGCTTCGAGGATGGCTTTTCCTTTGTCTGTTGCCACTCCTCTGAGTGATTCCTTGGACATCGATATTATTCTCTCTGGTTGTCCAGTTCTCGTGGGAGATAGATAATTACCCGCTGATTTGATTCTGTTGGATGTGATGGAGTTTGATGTTATTTTAGGAATGGATTGGTTATCTCAACACTATGCCGTGGTAGATTACAGGAATAAAGAGGTGACGTTCAGAATTCCTACTGAAGTAGAATTTAAGTTTGTGGGTGATAGGAGTTTAGCACCTCAGAATCTTATTTCTGCTATTACGGCTAGGAAGTTGATGAGGAAAGGTTGTCAGGGATATTTGGCATTGGTCAGGGATACTTCAGTGGAGAAGTTATCACTCACAGATGTTCCTGTTGCTTGTGAGTTTCCTGATGTTTTTCCCGAGGAGTTGCCAGGTTTACCACCTCATAGAGATATTGAATTCTGTATAGATGTGGTTCCAGGTACTACTCCTATATCTATGCCACCCTACAGAATGGCTCCTGCAGAGTTGAAAGAGTTAAAGGAGCAATTGCAAGAGTTTTTGGCTAAAGGTTTCATTAGACCTAGTGTTTCTCCTTGGGGTGCACCAGTCCTGTTTGTGAAGAAGAAGGATGGTACCCTGAGACTGTGCATTGACTACAGAGAGCTGAATAAGGTGACAGTGAAGAACAAGTATCCTCTCCCGAGGATAGATGATTTGTTTGATCAGCTACAGGGTGCACAATTCTTTTCTAAGGTTGACTTGAGGTCAGGTTATCATCAGCTGCGGATTAGTGAATCTGATATTCCTAAGACAGCGTTCCGCACTCGATATGGTCATTATGAGTTTCTAGTGATGTCCTTTGGTTTGACTAATGCACCAGAAGCTTTTATGGACCTGATGAATAGGGTATTTAGACCGTATGTGGATCAGTTTGTGGTAGTCTTCATCGATGATATACTGGTTTATTCAAAGAGTATGGAGGAGCATGTATATCATTTGAGGATTGTACTGCAGACACTGAGAGATCATCAGCTTTATGCTAAATTCTCGAAGTGTGATTTCTGGATGGAGAGTGTTTCTTTTCTTGGACACGTAGTGTCTAAAGAAGGTATTCATGTTGATCCACAGAAGGTTGAGGTAGTGTCTGAGTGGCCTAGACCGACTTCTGTTACAAAGATTCAGAGTTTTCTGGGTTTAGCAGGGTATTATAGGCAGTTTGTGCAAGATTTTTCTAGAATAGCAGCCCCTATGACTCGCTTGACTAAGAAGAATGTTAGATTCGAGTGGTCAGAAGCATGTGAGGACAGTTTCCAGTTGTTGAAGGAGAAGTTGACCACAGCGCCAGTATTAGCTTTGCCTAATAGTGTGGATAAGTTCACATTTTACTGTGATGCTTCTAGAATTGGTCTTGGTTGTGTGTTGATGCAGAATGGAAGGGTGATGCCTATGCTTCGAGGCAGTTGAAGAAGCATGAGTAGAACTATCCTACACATGACCTAGAGATGGCTGCAGTGATCTTTGCTTTGAAGATTTGGAGACATTATTTGTATGGGGTGACTTGTGAGATATTTACTGATCACAAGAGCCTTAAGTACATTTTCCAGCAGTGAGATCTGAATCTGAGGCAGAGGAGATGGTTGGAATTATTGAAGGATTATGATTCCGAGATCTTATATCATCCGGGTAAAGCTAATGTGGTAGCAGATGCCTTGAGTAGAAAGTCCTCAGGCAGTCTTGCTCACATCAGTATTGAGAGGAGACCATTGATCCAGGAATTGTAGTTGTTGGTGGATCAAGGTCTGATGATGAAGATCAGTAGATCAGGTGGACTGCTAGCTCAGTTTAAAGTACGATCTGTATTAAGGGATAGAATTAAAGCAGCTCAGAGCCGAGATCTTATTCTAGAAGAGCTTGCAGAGAATGTCAGAGCAGGGAAGTTCACTAATTTCACACTCGATGATGATGGTGTATTGTGGATCAGTGGTAGATTGTGTGTTCCTGATGTGGATGATTTGAGAGAGGAGATTTTAGAGGAAGCACATTTTACAGCTTACAGCGTTCATCCGGGCATTACTAAGATGTACCACAGTATCAGAGATCTATATTGGTGGGATGGATTGAAGAAGGATGTCGCTGATTATGTTGCGAAGTGCTTGACGTGTCAACAAGTGAAAGCCGAACATCAGAAGCCTTCTGGGAAGCTTCAGCCTCTTCCTATTCCCGAGTGGAAGTGGGAAAGGATAGCTATGGATTTTGTGGTCGGTTTACCTCATTCGAAGGATGGATATGATTCTATCTGGGTGATTATAGATAGGTTGACGAAGTCTGCACATTTCTTACCTGTGAAAGCCACTTATTCAGTTGCTAGATTGGCGAAGTTGTATGTGAAGCATATCGTATACCTTCATGGAGTACCTGTGTCCATTGTGTCAGACAGAGGTTTAGTGTTTACTTCTCGTTTTTAGCAGAAGTTACAAGAAGCGATGGGCACTAGGTTGGATTTTAGTACTGCTTTTCATCCTCAGACAGATGGTCAGTCTGAGAGGACGATCCAGACACTGGAAGATATGTTGAGGATGTGTGTCCTGGATTTGGGAGGTAGCTGGGATGATCATTTGCCACTCGTTGAGTTTGCATATAATAACAACTACCATAGCAGTATTGGCATGGCACCATATGAGGCGTTGTATGGAAGGAAGTGTAGATCCCCTTTGAGTTGGGATGAGATTGGTGAGAGAGCTTTGACTGGACCTGAGATGGTTCATGATGCTGCAGAGAAAGTCGCCGTGATTAAGCACAGATTAGAGACCGCAGTTAGCAGACAGAAGAGTTATGCGGATCCTAGGCGCAGAGATGTGGAGTTTCAGGTTGGAGATTTCATTTTTCTGAAGGTATCTCCGATGAAGGGTGTTATGAGATTTGGCAGGAAGGGTAAGCTAGCACCGAGGTATATTGGACCGTTTGAGATTCTGGAGAGAGTTGGCACTGTAGCATATCGGTTGCCTCTGAGTATGTCACAAGTGCATCCAGTATTTCATATCTCAATGTTAAGGAAGTATATCTCAGACCCTTCACACGTGTTGCAACCTGACAGTGTTGAAATGAGTGAAGATTTGACGTTTATGGAAGAACCTGTGGCGATCGTTGATTATCAAGTTCGACAGTTGCGATCGAAGCAGATTCCGATGGTCAAGGTTTTGTGGCGTAGCGATAGAGTCGAGGAGCATACGTGGGAGACAAAAGCTGAGATGCGAGCTTCTTACCCGTATCTCTTTCCTTCTTGATCCTGTTTTCTGGAATTCGGGGACGAATTCTTGTAAGGGGGGAAGACTGTAATATCCCGTGTTTTTAAAATATTTTTACACTGTACGGGGATATACAGTGTTAATAATTTTTGAATATATATTACGATATTTTTACGAGTTGATATGTATTTAAACTCTATTTTAATTACTGTGTCTTATTTACAGTACTTTACGTAAAATTTTCCCGGGACTTGTATTTTTGGGGAAATTTTCACGTAAATAATTTATTATTAATTATTTTAAACATATTTTCGGACTTGCATGAACTCATACGTATTTTTAAATTACTAAATAGAGCCTATGAGTGTATATATTTATTTAATTAGGGTTTAGTATTTTACCCTAATATTTTATTATTTGTTTATTAATTTATTGTTATTTAATTATTTTATTTATTATTAAATTATTAAAATATTAAGTGTGTGGATGTAAATTTTTATAAATATTTTATTAAATTATTATTTTTATTATTATTTATTTTTCTTTTTCTTCTTCTTTTTTTTTTCTTTTTTTTTTTCTTTTTTTTTTCTTTTTCTTCTTCTTCTTCTTCCTTTCCCTCCCGAGCGCCCGACCACCCATCCCTCACCGTTGCAACTCCCGATTCCTGGCCGTCGGTGTGCCGCCAGGAGCTCCGCCTTCCCCAGCCAGCCACTCCGTCGCCAGCAGCTCCTTCCCCGGTGCCGGTTAGCCCCTATTTTCCCTTTTGGCCGAAACTTCTTCCCTTTACCGTCGACGACGATTCCGGCCACCATTTTCGACGCCGCCAGTCTCTTTCTTCTCCTTGAGCTCCGGTGAGTGTGATTCTAGCTCTGGTTTGAACTAAAATGGTCTAGATTTGCTTAGGTTTTGATTTTTTGAATTCGGCCATATTAGGGTTTTTGATTTTTTTGAGCTTCAAATTGATTGATTCATGGAAACTCCCTTCACAAATGTTGTTCCTAGTATCTTAATCTACATGTATGAATTTTTGTGGAATTTTTGGAGATTTTTTGGATTTTTGGGTATTTTTGAATATTTTAATATTATTTTCTAATTTTCGGAAATTAATTATTTAAATTATGAAATTGTGTTTTATGGTTAAATTAGGTGTTGAAATGAATTATAGGAATTTATTTGGAATTTTTATGAATTTCTAAGTATTTATTTTGAATTATTGAAGTTAATGTAATTTTGGGAAAATTAGGTTAAATGTGTTTTTAATTGAATTTAATTGGGTAATTGAGTTTAATTATTGCTATTATTGATAAATATGTTGAGAAAATTAATTTTGGATAATTTTATAATTTTTGGTGAATTTTTGAAGTAATTATAGTATATTTATATCTATAAGGGCATTTTGGTAATTTTACCCTAAATTAGATAAAAATGTAATTTAAGTGGTTTTAATAGTTATTTAAAGTATAAAAATGATTTCTACAAATTATTTGGTATTTTTAACTAATTAAAACTATTTTTCATGAATTATTTTCAATTATGTATATAATATACGGTTTTACTAATAAAATGAGTTTTTATCGGGTTTTAATGTGTTTAAAGGTTAATTATGTAATTTCTATGTATAAAATGTATTTCTATGAGATGAGGGTATTTTTGGTATTATCAGAATTGTTCTGTGTTTGTGGACCCCGATCGGTGGACTGTAGTCTGGAGTCCGACCGAGGGGTTGTGAATGAGATGTGGTGTTTGTTTTTTTTCGAAGTGTGTTTCTTTGCAGGGTCGGCTCTACTCTTTTGAGTAGAGAGATGTCCGTTTTACAGGGAAGGTTCTGTCGAATTTTCGATAGAATTCTCATAAAACGTGACATCCGATCGAAGCCTGATATCGATTCTGTGTTTAATACTCTAGATCGAATTCTAGGATTTCTGTTAGGTTTATTCTGATGTCTATTATTTATTACTTGTTGAGTTGCGTCGAGACCGAGGGCTAGTGGACCAGGCCCGTCGGATCCATCTCGTGGAGCGCACTGATTTGTGAGTTACTATTTTATATATATATGCCTTAGGATGCATGGTTTAGAAATATACGTTTTATTTTAATTAAAATGCATAAATAATGTGATTTGTATTTAAGTATATTTTTGGTATATTTTTGGTATATAATAAATTGTACACATGTTTTGTTAATAAAATATATTTAAAATGTTTTTAAATATATTTCTAGCTTAATTTATAATTTGATTGGATTTATTTGACGTATATATGCTCGAAATATACCTGGTTTACTTTTGGTATATTTCTAGTTTATATATGGTTTATGTTGATATTTTATTGAACTTCATGCATCATTTATTTTTGTGAATGAATGTTTTATATTATTAATGATGAAGGATATCAATAGAACGTGCTACCTAGTGGGCAGCACTAGGACCGAGTACGTACCGGTACGCCTATAGTGTTTAGGCTATACTACTAACCTATTTATGAATATTGATTGGTTATGATTATCTGATGTGTGAGATGTGATTTGGGTGTGATTGTTGGAGCTCGGTTGACCAAGTGTCTCGGGGCCAATCACACTAGCAGTCAGACTGCTGGAGCTTGGTTGACTTAGTGTCTCGGGGCCAGTCTACTGTCCAAATGGATTAAGTGGATGTATTTCGGAATAAGTGAGCCTGTATGGCTAGAGTGTTGTCTAACACTGTTTTCGAGGTTGCGATGTTCTAGGGTTTTATGTGATCCTTCATAAAAGATGATTTTCAATAAAATATATATAAAAATGATTTTTCTGCATTTGTGTGAATTTGCCTGTATATATATACATATTATATATATACTGTTGATTGTATGCATTGTCACTTAGTGTGTATGTATATATATTATAGTAATTCACTCAGTGAGGTCTGACTCCCCTCCGTTGACAATTTTTCAGGAGAGTCAACATCTTCAGACCTCAGTAGCAGGTCGATACGCCGGATTTCTTCCGCCCCGGCTTCTTTATGTAAACTGCTTTTTTGAGTCTTGAGTTTTATTTTGTCTAGACACTGCAGTAGTCATTAAATATTTAAAGAGATGTTGTATTGTATTATATTTGAACTGGATTGTATTAAAGAGATTTTATATATGTGATGAGTTGAGATTTGATTTAAATCCAGTGATGAAAATGTTATTATTATATTTATGATTTTTATTTCCACTGCATATTATATGGTTATTGTTATTATTGTATGATTTATTTTATTTTTAGGCTTGCTACGGGTTCCGGATTCGAAAGAATTCCCGTTCCCTAGCGCCGGTCATGGCCCCTATTTTAGGTCGTGACACCGTTCCCCTACCGTCGGTGTGCCTCCCGGCTTGCCACCGTCGTCCTTAGCCGTTCCCCGCTGCCAGCAGCTCCTTCCCGGTGCCGGCCAACCCATTTTTTCCATTTTGGCCGAAATTTCCTCTCCTCGCCGTCGACCATGATTTCAACCATTGTTTTTGACACCGCCGGTCTCTTTCTTCTCCTTGAGCTCTGGTGAGTGTGATTCTAGCTTTGGTTTGAGCTTAAACGGTCTTGATTTGCTTAGGTTTCGAATTTTCCAATTCGGCCATGTTAGGGTTTTTGATTTTTTTGAACTTTGAATTGATTGATTCATGAAAACTCCCTTCACAAATGTTGTTCCCCTTAGCTTAATCTACATGTATGAATTTTTGTAGAATTTTTGGAGATTATTTTGATTTTTGGGTATTTTTGAATATTTTAATATTAATTTTCTAATTTTCGGAAATTAATTATTTAAATTATGAAATTTTGTTTTATGGTTAAATTAGGTGTTTAAATGAATTATAGGAATTTATTTGGAATTTTTATGAATTTCTATGTATTTATTTTGAATTATTGAAGTTTATGTAAATTTGGGAAATTAGGGTTAATTATGTTTTTAATTGAAATTAATTGGATAATTGAGTTTAATTATTGATATTATTGATAAATATGTTGAGAAAATTAATTTTTGATAATGATACTATTTTTGGTGAATTTTTGAAGTAATTATAGTATATTTATATATATAAGGGCATTTTGGTAATTTTACCCTAAATTGGCTAAAAATGTAATTTAATTGGTTTTAATAGTCATTTAAGGTATAAAAATGATTTCTACAAATTATTTGGTATTTTTAACTAATTAAAACTATTTTTCATGAATTATTTTCAATTATATATATAATATACTGTTTTTCTAATAAAATGAGTTTTTATCGGTTTTTATAGTGTTTTAAGGTTAATTATGTAATTTCTACGTATAAAATGAATTTTTATGTTATAAGGATATTTTTGGTATTTCCTGAATTGTTCTGTGTTTGAGGACCCCGGTCGGTAGACTATAGTCTGGAGTCCGACTGAGGGGTTGTGGTTGAGTGTTGAGCTTGTTTTTCGAAGTGTGTTTCTTTGCAGGGTCGGCTCTACTCTTTGAGTAGAGAGATGTCCGTTTTACAGGGGAGGTTCTGTCGAATTTTTGGTAGAATTCTCGTAAAACGTGATGTCCGGTCCAACCCTAATTCTGTTTTTGTGTTCAATATTCTAGATCGAGTTATAGGATTTTCTGTTAGGTTTATTCTGATTTCTGTCATTATTGTTTGTTTAGTTGCACCGAGACCGAGGCCTAGTGGACCAGGCCCGTCGGACCCATCTCGTGGAGCGCACTAGGGTGAGTTACTATACTATATATATATGCTTTAGGATGCATGATTTAGAAATATACGTTTTATCTTAATTAAAAATGCATAAATAATGTGATTTGTATTTAAGTATATTTTTGGTTTATTTTTAGTTTATTTTTGGTATATATTAAATTATATGCATGTTTTGTAAATAAATTATATTTAAAATGTTTTTAAATATATTTCTAGCTTAATTTATAAGTTGATTGGATTTATTTGACGTATATATACTCGAAATATACCTGGTTTACTTTTGGTATATTTCTAGTATATATATGGTCTATGCTGTTATTTTATTTAAATTCATGCATCATTTATTGTGAATGAATGTTTTATATTATTAATGATGAAGGATATCAATAGAATATGCTACCTAGTGGGCAGCACTAGGACCGAGTACGTACCGGTACGCGTATAGCATTTAGGCTATATTTCTAACCATTTGTGGATATTGATTGATTATGATTATTTGATGTGTGAGATATGGTTTGGAGGTGTGATTGCTGGAGCTCGGTTGACCAAGTGTCTCGGGGCCAATCACACTGGCAGTTAGACTGCTGGAGCTCGGTTGACTTAGTGTCTCAGGGGTAATCTACTGTCTAAATGGATTAAGTGGATATATTTGGATTAAGTGAGCCTGTATGGCTAGAGTGTTTTCTAACACTATTTTTGAGGTTGCGATATTCTAGGGTTCTATGTGATCCTTCATAAACGATGATTTTCAATGAAATATATAAAATGATTTTATTGCATCTGTGTGTATTTGCCTGTATATATATACATATTAGATATATACTGTTGACTGTATGCATTATCATTTAGTTTGTATGTATATATATTATAGTAATTCACTCAGTGAGGTCTAACTCCCCTCTGTTGACAATTTTTCAGGAGAGTCAACATTTTCAGACCTCAATAGCAGGCTTGTACGTCGGATTTCTTCCACCCCGGCTTCTTTGTGTAAACTGCTTACTTGAGTCTTATTTTATAATCTAGACACTGCAGTAGTGGTAAATTAAATTATGGGATTTTATGTATTTTATTTATGTGAGATATTGTATTATGTGAACTGGATTTGTATTAAAATATTTTATATATATGTAATGATGAGGATTTGATTTAAATCCAGTTGGTACATATGTTATTATGATATTTATGATTTTTTATTTTCGCTGCATTATATATATGGTTTTTACCATTGCATGTTTATTTTATTTTTAGGCTTGCTACGGGTTTCAGATTCGAAAGAATTCCCATTCCCTAGCGCCGGTCATGGCCCCTATTTTGGGTCGTGACAAAGCCTATGCATTTGATAGAGTGGACTTTCGCACTTGGGCTTCAAATGAACGTTCGTGGCAGCATCGGTTGACCTACAGGGCCCATAATATATCAAATCGAAGCCGACTCAGAGGACTATAATGAGGGCTATAAACTTTATATATAGCGGGTCATCTTCAGACCCAAATATTTTTGTTTAGGCCTAGGGATGTGATAGAGTGGGCTTTTGTACTTGGGCTTCAGATGGATGTTCATGGCAGCATCGGTTGACCCATGGGCCCATAATATATCAAATTGAAGCTGACTCAGAGGGCTATAATGGGGGCTATAAACTTCATCTATAGTAGTTTGTCTTTGGGCCCAAATACCTTTGTTTAGGCCCACGGATTTGATTGAGTGCGTTTTCGCACTTGGGCTTCAAATGGACGTTCATGGAAGCAATGGTTGACCCACGAGGCCCATAATATATCAAATCGAAGCTAACTCAGAGGGCTATAAAATTTGTCTATAACGGTCTGTCTTCAGGCCAAAATACCTTTGTTTAGGCCCATGGACTTGATAGAGTGGGCTTTCGCACTTGGGCTTCAAATGGACGTTCGTGGCAGCATCGGTTGACTTGCGGGGCCTATAATATATCAAATCGAATCTGATTCAGAGGGCCATAATATTGGCTATCAACTTTTTCTATAGCATGGTGTAGAGAATGAATTGTGTAGAGAGGAAGTGAGTATTTATGTATATAGGGTGGGATGATGGGAATTTGGTTCAAATTAAATGAGAAATTGAAAAGGTGGTCAAGGGTTAGGTTTTCTAGGGCTTGGGAAGTGGGAAAAGTGGAGTCCCTAGGGTTTTATGGAAGTGTGGAGTATTGGGAAGTGGAAAAATCCACTTAAAACAAAATTTTAAGTATTTTCTAAAAGTTAGGTCTGTCTCGTTACACGGCCATGTACGAAATGCGCACGGCCGTGTATCAGATCTGGCACCGTAAGGCACATGGCCGTGTGCAAAATGCACACGGCCGTGTGACTTGATGGTTTAAACGTGGCAACGCAAGACGCACGACCATGTGCAAAATGTGCACGGTCGTGTGACCTGTATATGCATACTTCAAAATTTCACTGAATTAAAAATTCAACACACATAGACAACAATGCATCATAAATTTAAATTTCAAGTCACTCAAAATGAAACTCCACTAAACATTTAACTCACAAGACCTTTTCTAGAGCTCCAACCTTTCTTTCATTCCTTGAAATGCACCAGAAAAAATTATCAAAAATAGAATAAACTTGTAAATAACTAGTCAACAAGAAAAAAAATAAAAAAATGAAAATACAAATACAAATAAAAAAAATATACACTTGGTTGAGCCCCTAAGAAGCGCTCTTTTAATGGTCCATGAGCTAGACCATCAAATTGATCATCCAGTTAATTCCCTCAAGTGTGAAACTTGATGGAACTCCTCAAATGTGCTTCCATGGTATAGCTTTAACCTTTGTCCATTCACTTTGAATGTGTCTCCTTTTGTATTGTTCAATTCCACAGCTCCATGAGGATATGAATGAGTCACTGTATATGGTCCTGTCCATCTACTTTTCAACTTTTGATCAATAAAGGGTAATGGGAAATGGTCTTTCCTTATGGATGAGTTCAGTTTCCTGTAATCAATGCACACTCTCCATCCATTCACAATTCTAGTAGGAACAAACTCTCCTTCTGTATTTTTCACAATTGTTATTCCCCCCTTCTTCGACACACACTGAATTGGGCTAACCTAAGAACTATCAGAGATTGGATAGATAATTCCTACATCAAGTAGTTTGAGCACTTCTTTCTTTACCACCTCTTGCATGTTCGAGTTGAGCCTCCTCTGCCTTTCAATGGTTGGCTTGTGTCCATCCTCCATCAAAATCTTATGCATGCAATAAGAGGGACTTATTCCTCTTATATCTGAAATCTGCCAACCGATTGCCTTTATTTTTCTTTTCAGCATATTCACCAATAAATCCTTTTGCTCCTTGCTGAGTTTAGAAGATATAATCACAGGTAAAGTTTGGTCATCACCAAGAAAAGTGTACCTTAAATATTGAGGTAACGGCTTCAAGTATAATTTTAGTGGCTTTATGATTGAGGGTGGTATGGGTTCAGTGTTTGGTAATTGTATGTGTGGTTGGTGTGGGTATTTAAGAGTCACTTCTTCTTGAGAAGATTGTACCTGAAAGCACTTCTCAATATTTTTAACTTCTAAAGACTATGCCAACCTCCATCGTTGGACTTCATTTACACATTCATCAATGACTTCAACTCACATGAAAAAATCCTCATTATAGGGATATTTCATAGTCTCATAGATATTAAACTTACAGCTCTCATCCCCCACTCTTAATATAAGAGTTCCATCATAGACGTCAATTATTGCTCTTGTCATGTAAAGGAATGGCATACCAAGGATTAGTGGAACCTCCTCGTCTTCTTCAAAGTCAAGGACTACAAAATCCACTAGAAAAATAAATTTTCCAGCCTTTACTAACACATCCTCTACTATCCCTTATGGTTCCTTCACTGTCCTATCTGCAAGTTATAATCAAATGCTTGTAGGTTTTGCTTCTCCTAATCCTAATTTCCTATAAATAGACAAAGGCATAAGATTAATTGAAGCCCCAGAATCACATAAAGCTCTTTAAAAATTTAAATTTCCCATAGAACAAGGAATAGTGAGACTCCCTGGATGCTTCCTTTTCAAGGGAAGTTTCTTCGAGATGATAGTGCTACACTCTTTTATGAGTGTGATGGTCTCACATTCTTGTAACTTCTTTTTGTTGGAAATCAGTTCCTTGAGAAATTTAGCATACTTAGGCATTTTCGAAAGACATTCCACCAGAGGCATATTAATGTGAAGTGCTTTAAACCTCTCTAAAAATTTAGCAACTTGTTGATCATGCTCCTGTTTCTTTAGTCTTTGAGGATATGAAGCTGGAGGTTTGTAAGGTTTCACCACCACTCGTTCCTTATTGTTGTTATCCCCTTGCAGCTTCTCCTCTGTTTGCACTTCAACCTATTCATCCTCTTTCTCTTTCTCCTTTTCCTTATTCTTTTCCTACTCATATTCTATTGTTGCTTTTGGGATTTGTATCTCTGTTCCACTTCTCAAGGTGATCGCCTTCAACTGTTCTTTTGGATTCTTCTCAGTGTTGCTTGGCAAAGAGCCTTGATTCCTCATTGACAAAGAATTTGCCAATTGCCCCATTTTTACCTCTAAATTATGAATAGAGGAAAAGTGATTCTTAAACATCATCTGAGTGTCTTGATACATTTGCTGAAATTTGCCTTCTAACCTTTTTGTAGCTTCATCTTGTTGATTCATTTTTGTGGACATCACATCCATGAACTTCTCCAACTTGCTCTCTAAAGAACTCCCAGAAGATGAAGATTTTTCTTGGTGGTAATTTGATTGCTGGTGTTGCACATTATTCCCTACAAAACCATGTGGTGCTTGTGGCCTCCACTGGTTGTTCCCTTGATTGCTCTAAGAGAAATTAGGATGATTTCTCCAAATTGGATTATAGGTGTTGCCATGCACTTGGTTCTGTTGTCCTTTAAAGTTGTTCACAAAGTTTACATTCTCCATAGACAAGCTTTGCATCATCTAACACTCTATAGTTGGATGACTACCCTGACATAATTCACAAGAGGAAGACAAGTTAGATATGGCATTGACATTCATTTTATCCATTCTTTTAGATAAAGCATCCATCTTTGCATTTAATAGTGTCAAACTGTCAACTTCAATTGCTCCCCCTTTTTTTGGAATAGCTCTCTCACTGGACCAGAGGCTTTGTGTATTAGCCATTTCTTCAAAAAGTTCCAAGGCATCTTCTGGTGTCTTAGACATGATAGTTCCTCCTGCTGATGCATCTATGTTTACTCTCACTACAGGATTGACACCCTTGTTAAAAGACTATGCCAAATCCCATGAAGGAATCAACTGTGGTGGACATTATCGCTGAAGATCCTTGAATCTATCCCAACACTCATAAAAACTTTCATCATCTCTTTGATAGAAAGAGTTGATTTCATTTCTAATTTTGAGTACTTTAGCTGGTGGAAAGTACTTATTGAAAAAGGCTGTATAAAGCTCCTGCCATGTGTTTATGGAGTTAGGCGCCAAGCTAGTAAACCATCTTTTTGCTCTATCCATTAATGAAAATGGAAAAAGGATGAGCCTAATTGCTTCTAGCTGTACTCCATTCATCTTGAAAGTCGAACAATACTCCAAAAATCTTGTCATATGACCAATTGGATCCTCATGTGGTAAGCCACTAAATTATGAGTTTTGAATCATTTGGATCATGGCGGGTTTGATTTCAAAGTTGTTTGCAGCAACCGCCGGCCTCACAATCGGAGTTTGTTCACTTTGGACATTGGGACTCACAAAGTCCCTCATAGTTCTATGGGCAATGTGCCCATTTTGGCCATCTTGCCTATTTTGTGCTTCCCCTCCATTCATCCTATCTCTATTCTATCTTCTCTTTCTACGAATAGTTTTCTCAATTTCTAAATCAAGTGGTATCAACTAGATCCCTTGTCTGCTTGCGCCACGCGTTGTGTGCATACAACAACAAGCGTTCCTGTAAAAATAAAAAAAATAAAAGTAAAAAAAAACATCTAAATCAATCAACAAAAAATTCTCAACAATATCAATTTGGCAATCCCCGGCAACGGCGCCAAAAACTTGATGGTCTTCCGCAAGTATACGGATTCGTACAAGTAGTAATTAAATATCGATCCCACAGAGATTGCAAATTGATTATAGTGATACTAGTTGTGTTTATTTGTTTAAACAACGAAAAAGGGTATTTTTAATTAAACTAAAAATTAAACTTAAAAAAAACACAAAAATCACAATGAGATAACAATCACTTTAGAGAGCTAGGGTTCTTATTACAAATTCAACCTTTATTTAAGATAAATTAACTACTAAGCCATACCTAACCTTAATCTAATTTGAGGGTTTCTCAAGAATCATAGGCTTTCCTCCTAAGACAAACCTATGATTAACCAAGTACATTGACGTTCTTAGATTTAAAGCTCTCAACTACTAAGTGTTCGATTGACTCAGTTTAAGCATCAACCCTTAATCAATATTAGTTGCTTAAGTGTTTCTCAACTAAGAAAGCATCTAACAGGTTATTGTTTAAATCCAATGCAACTTATCTCTCGATCAAGTTTTATTATGTATATTCAATCAAAGGGTGATCAATCCTAAGAAGACATTAAGTTCAACAACAACCATAGGATTTAGATTAATGGCTTAGGTTTAATTGTGATTAGCCCATGGTTGATTTGCAATAAAAACCCTAACCAATAATTTAGCTACTCATGTCAATTGTAAGAGATAAAGAAAAAGAATAAAAGAAACTAAACATCATCATTAAATTGAAATTAAGAATGAATAAACACAATTGAATAGAAGAAACCCCCTGTTCAATAGGAAATTTGATGTTCTTGTTCTTATTCTCAAATCTTCAAACTAACATAAGCAAGAAAAAAATCCTTGTTCTTCCCAACTGCTCTCTCAAAATTCTCTAAAAAAAATAATGTATCTCCAAAAAAATATCCTCTTTCTCTAAGTGATGAATAATAATCTATTTATCCTTTTGTTCATGATGGCTACCCTCTTATAAAACCCTAGGGTTACAGCCATGCGAAATCTCCATCTTGTCTCTCATGAGTCAGCAATTAAAGTCACCTCTAAATTTTTTTCAATCACCAGGTCGCACGGCCGTGTGCATTTTGCCCACGGCCGTACACATCCCTGTTTCAGCATTATCACATATTGACCTCCATTGCCTTTTGAGCCTACTTCAAGTGCCCACGGCTCCCATGTAGCCTTCCTCTACTGTTCTTTAACTTCCCTAATTACATAAAAATCAACCAAAAATAAACCAACTAATACATAAAAATAATTAAACACACAAGACATGTAGTAAGTACTCAACTAAATAAAAACTAAATAAAAGAAATAAAAACTTAACTAAAATTGATTTTTTTTCTAAATCGAAAACTACTTAATAACATGCATTTTTCATACTCATCAGTGGGCTTTTGCACTTGGGCTTTAAATGAACGTTCATGGCAGTATTGGTTGTCCCATAGGGCCCATAATATATCAAATTAAAGCTGACTCAGAGGGTTATGATGGGGGCTATAAACTTCATCCATAATGTTCTATCTTCAGGCTGAAATACCTCTTTTAAGGCCCATGGATTTGATAGAGTGGGATTTCATACTTGGGCTTCCGGTGGATGTTCGTGGTAGCATTGGTTGACCCACGGGGCCCATAATATATCAAATCGAAGCTGACTCAGTGGGCTATAGTGGGGGCTATAAACTTCTTCTATGGCAGTCTATCTTCGGGCCCAAATACCTATATTTAGGCCCATGGATTTGATAGAGTGGGCTTTTGCACTTGGGCTTTAAATGGAAGTTTGTGGTAGCAGTGGTTAAGCCACGGGGGCCATAATATATCAAATTGAAGCTGACTCAGAGGGCTATAATGGGGGCTATATATTTCATCTATAGCGGTCTCTCCTCGGGCCCAAATACCTTTGTTTAGGCCTATGGATTTGACAGATTGGGCTTTCGCACTTGGGATTTTAATGTACGTTCGTCGTAGCATCTGTTGAACCATGGGGCCCATAATTTATCAAATCAAAGCAGTCTCAGAGGGTTATAATATTGGCTATCAACTTTGACTATAGTAGTCCATCTTTGGGCCTAAATATTTTTGTCTAGGCCCAGGGATTTGATAGAGTGGGCTTTCGAACTTGGGCTTCAAATGGACGTTCGTGGTAGCATGAGTTGAATCGCAGGGCCCATTATATATCAAGTTAAAGCTAACTTAGAGGGCTATAATAGGGGGCTATAAACTTCATCTATAGCGGTCCATCTTTGGGCCTAAATACATTTTTTAGGCCCATGGATTTGATAGAGTGGGCTTTCATACTTGGGCTTCTGATGGACGTTCATGGCAGTATTGGTTGACCTATGGGGCCCATGTTATATCAAATCAAAGCTGACTTAGAGGGCTATAATGGGGGCTATACACTTCATCTATAGTGGGCCTTCATCGGGCCCAAATACTTTTTCTTAGGCTTATGGATTTGATAGAGTGGGCTTTCACTCTTGGGCTTCCGATGGATGTTTGTGGCAGCATCGTTTGACCCATAGCGCCCATAATATATCAAATCGAAGCTAACTCAGAGGGCTATAGTGGAGGCTATAAACTTCATCTATAGCGGGCCATCTTCATGCCCAAATATTTTTGTTTAGGCCTATGGATTTGATAGAGTAGGTTTTCGCACTTGGGCTTCAAATGGACATTTATCGCAGCATCAATTAACCTACGGGGCCCATAATACATCAAATTGAAGCTGACTTAGAGGGCTATAATGGAGGCTATACACTTCATCTATAGCCGTCTATCCTCGAGCCCAATTACCTTTATTTAGGCCCTTGGATTTGATAGAGTGGGCTTTCACACTTGGGCTTCAAATGGACGTTCGTGGTAGCATCAGTTGACCCATGGGGCCTATAAGATATCAAATTGAAGCTGACTCAGAGGCCAATAATGGGGGCCATAAAATTTGTTTATAGCAGTCTGTCCTTTATCCAAAATACCTTTGTTTAGGCCCATGGACTTGATAGAGTGGGCTTTCGCAGTTAGGCTTCAAATGGACGTTTGTGGCAGCATTGGTTGACCCACGGGGCCTATAATATATCAAATCGAAGCTGACTCAGAGGGCCATAATATTGGCTATCAACTTTATCTGTAGTAATCCATCTTTGGGCCCAAATATTTTTGTCAAGGCCCATGGATTTGATAGAGTGGGTTTTCGCACTTGGGCTTCTAATGGATGTTCGTGGCAGTATCGGTTGACCCATGGGGTCCATAATATATCAAATCGAAGTCGACTCAGAGGACTATAATAGGGGCTATAAACTTTGTCTATAGCAGGCTATCATTGGGTCCAAATATTTTTGTTTACGTCCATGGATTTGATAGAGTGGTCTTATGCACTTGGGCTTCAAATTAACGTTCGTGGCAGCATCGGTTGACCCATTGGGCCCATAATATATCAAATTGAAGCTTACTCAGAGGGCTATAATAGGTCTTATAAACTTCATCTATAGCAGTCTATCTTTGGGCCCAAATACCTTTTTTTAGGCCTATGGATTTGATAGAGCGAGCTTTCGCATGTGGGCATCAAATGGAAATTCGTGGCAGCATCAGTTGACCCACAGGGCCCATAGTATATCAAATTGAAGCTGAATCAGAGGGCTATAATGGAGGCTATAAACTTCATTTATAACGGTCTGTCTTTGGGCCCAAATACCTTTGTTTAGGCCCATGGATTTGATAGAGTAGGCTTTCGTACTTGGGCTTCAAATGGACGTTCATGGCAACATCGGTTGACCCACGAGGCCAATGATATATCAATTCGAAGCTGACTGAGAGGGCTATAATATTGGCTATCAACTTCATCTATAGCAGTCCATCTTTGGGCCCACATATTTTTGTTTAGGCCCAAGGATTTGATAGAGTGGGCTTTCACACTTGGGCTTTAAATGGACATTTGTGGCAGCATCAGTTGACCAATGGGGCCTATAATATATCAAATCAAAGCTGACTCAAAGAGCCATAATATTGGCTATTAAATTTATCTATAGCAATCCATCTTTGGGCCCAAATATTTTTATCTAGGCCCATGGATTTGATAGAGTGGGCTTTCACACTTGTGCTTCAAATGGATGTTTGTGGCAACGATGGTTGACCCATGGGGCCTATAATATATCAAATTGAAGTTGAATTAGTGGGCTATAATGGGGGCTTTAAGCTTTATCTATAGCAGGCCGTCTTTGAGCCTAAATATTTTTGTTTAGGCACATGGATTTGATGGAGTGGGCTTTCGTACTTGGGCTTCTAATGGAAGGTCATGGCAGCATCGGTTAACCCACGGGGACTATAATATATAAAATTGAAGCTGACTCAGAGGGCTACAATGGGGGCTATAAACTTCATCTATAGTGGTCCATTTTCATGCCCAAATACCTTTATTTGGGCCTATGGATTTGATTCAGTGGACTTTTTCACTTGGGCTTCAAATGGATGGTCGTGGTAGCATCGGTTGTCCCACGGGGCCCATAAAATATCAAATTGAAGTTGAACCAAAGGGCTATAATAGGGGCTATAAAATTCATCTATAGCGATCCATCTTTAGGTCCAAATACCTTTGTTTATTCCTATGGATTTGATAGAGTGGGCTTTCGCACTTGGGCTTCAAATGGACGTTCATGGCAGCATCGGTTGACCCACGGAGCCTATAATATATCAAATTAAAGCTGACTCAGAGGGCTATAATGGGGGCTATAAAATTCATCTATATTGGTCTATCCTCGAGCCTAAATACCTTTGTTTAGGCCCATTGATTTGATAGAGTGGGCTTTCGTACTTGGGTTCTAATGGTTGTTCATAACAACATCGGTTGACCCACGGGGCCTATAATATATCAAATCAAAGCTGACTTAGAGGGCTATAAATTCATCTATAGCGAGCCATCTTTGGGCTTAAATATTTTTGTTTAGGTCCATGGATTTGATAGAGTAAGCTTTTGCATTTGGGCTTTAGATAGACTTTCGTGGCAACATCGGTTAACCGACGGGGCCCATAATATATCAAATTGAAGCTGACTCAGAAGGTTATAATGGGGGCTATAAGCTTCATCTATACCGGTTTGTACACGGGCCCAAATACCTTTATTTGGGCCCACATATTTGATAGAGTGGGCGTTCGCACTTGGGCTTCAGATGGACGCTCGTGGCAGCATCGATTGACCCATGGGGCCCATAATATATCAAATCAAAGCTGAATCAGAGGGTTATAATGAGGGCTACAAACTTCATCTATAGTGGTCTGTCTTCGAGCCCAATTACCTTTGTTTAGTCCTCTGGATTCAATAGTTTAGGCTTTTGTACTTGGGCTTCAAATGGACATTCATTGTAGCGTCGGTTGACCCACGGGGACCATAATATATCAGATTGAAGCTGACTCAGAGGGAAATAATGGGGGCTATAAACTTCATCTATAGTGGTTTGTCTTCAGGTCCAAAGACCTTTGTTTAGGCCCATGGATTTGATAGAGTGGGCTTTCGCACTTGGGCTTCAAATGGACGTTCGTGGCAGCATCGGTTGACCCATGGGGCCCATAATATATCAATTTGAAGCTGTCTTAGAGGGCAATAATAGGGGTTATAAAATTTGTCTATAGCGATCTATCTTAAGGCCCAAATACCTTGGTTAGGCCCATGAATTTGATAGTGTGGGCTTTCGCATTTGCGCTTCCAATGGACATTTGTGGCAGCATCGGTTGACCCACGACCCCTAAAATATATCAAATTGAAGCTAAATCAGGGGATATAATAGGGGCTATAAACTTCATCTATAGCAAGCTGCTTTCGGGCCCAAATATTTTTATTTAGTCCTATGGATTTGATAGAGCGGGCTTTCACACTTGGGCTTTAGATGGACGTTCGTGGCAGCATGGGTTGATCCACGGGGCCTATAATATATCAATTGAAGTTTACTTAGAGAGCTATAATGTGGGCTATACACTTCATTTATAGTGGTCTATCTTCAGGCCCAAATACCTTTTTTTAGGCCCATGGATTTGATAGAGTGGGTTTTCACACTTGATCTTCAAATTGATTTTCATGGCAGCATCGGTTGACCCATGGGGCACATAATATATCAACTCGAAGATGACTTAGAGGGCCATGATATTGGCTATCAACTTTTCTATGGCAGTCCATCTTTAGGCCCAAATATTTTTGTGTACGCCCATGGATTTGATAGAGTGGGCTTTCGCACTTGGGCTTCAAATGGACATTCGTGATAGCATTGGTTGACCCACGGGGCTCATAATATGTCAAATTGAAGCTCAGAGGGCTATAAACTTTGTCTATAGCGGTCCATCTTTGGGACCAAATGCCTTTGTTTAGGCCAATGGATTTGATAGAGTTGGCTTTCACACTTGGGCTTTAAATGGACGTTCATGGCTGCATCGGTTGAGCTACGGGGCCTATAATATATCAAATTGAAGCTTACTCAGAGGGCTATAATGGGGGCTACAAACTTTGTCTATAGCGGTCCATCTTCGGGCCTAAATACCTTTGTTTAGGCCCATGGATTTGATAGAGTGGGCTTTTGCTCTTGGGCTTCAAATGGACGTTTGTGGTAGCATCAGTTGACCCACGGGGCCCATAATATATCAAATCGAAGCTGACCCAGAGGGCCATAATATTGGCTATCAACTTTGTCTACAGCAGTCCATCTTTAGGCCTAAATATTTTTATCTAGGCCCATGGATTTGATAGAGTGGGCTTTTGCACTTGGGCTTTAAATGGACGTTCATGGCAGCATCAGTTGACCCATGGGGGCCTATAATACATCAAACTGAAGCTGAATCAGAGGGCTATAATGGGGGCTATACACTTTATCTATAGCGGTATGTCCTTGGGCTCAATTACCTTTGTTTAGGCCTATGTATTTAATAGAGTAGGCTTTCACACTTGGGCTTTAAATGGACATTTATGGTGACATCGGTTGACCCACGGGGCCCATAATATATCAAATTGAAGCTGACTCTGAAGGCAATAATGGGTGCTATAAACTTAGTCTATAGCAGTCTGTCTTCATGCTCAAATACTTTTGTTTAGGCCCATGGATTTGATAGAGTGGGCTTTTGCACTTGGGATTCAAATGGACGTTCGTGGCAGCATCAGTTGACCTATGGGGCCTATAATATATCAAATCAAAGCTGACTCAGAGGGCCATAATATTGGCTATCAACTTTGTCTATAGTAGTCCATCTTTGGGCCCAAATAGTTTTGTTTAGGCCCATGGATTTGATAAAGTGGGCTTTTGCACTTGGGCTTTAAATGGACGTTTGTGGCAGCATCGGTTGACCCACGGGGCCCACATAATATCAAATTAAAGCTCATTCAGAGGGCTATAAATTTTGTCTATAGCAGTCTATCCTCAGGCTCAAAAACCTTTTTTTTGGGCCTATGGATTTGATAGAGTGGGCTTTCGCACTCGGGCTTCAAATGGACGTTCGTGGCAACATCGATTGACCCACGGGCCCCATAATATATCAAATCAAAGATGACTTAGAGGGCCATAATATTGGCTATCAACTTTTTCTATAGCATTCCATCTTTAGGCCCAAATATTTTTGTGAAGGCCCATGGATTTGATAGAGTGGGCTTTCGCATTTAGGCTTCAAATGGACGTTCGTGGCATCATCGATTGTGCCACGGAGCTCATAATATGTCAAATTGAAGTTGACTCAAAGGGCTATAATAGGGGCTATAAACTTCATTTATAGCGGTTCGTCTTCAGGCCCAAATTCCTTTTTTAGGCCTATGGATTTGATAGAGTGGGCTTTCATACTCGGGCTTCAAATGGACGTTCATGGTAGCATCGGTTGGCCCACGGGGCCCAAAATATATCAAATTGAAGCTGACTCAGACGGCTATAATGGGGCTATAAACTTTGTCTATAACGGTCCATCTTCGAGCCCAAATACCTTTGTTTAGGCCCATGGATTTGATAAAGTGGGCTTTCATACTAGGGCTTTAAATTGACGTTCATGACAACATCAGTTGACCCACAGGGCCCATAATATATCAAATTGAAGCACACTTAGAGGGCCATAATATTGGCTATCATCTTTGTCTATAGCAGTCCATCTCTTAAATATTTTTGTTTAGGCCCATGGATTTGATAAAGTGGGCTTTTTCACTTAGGCTTCAAATGGATGTTCATGGCAGCATCGGTTGACCCATGGGGCCCACAGAATATCAAATTAAAGTTGACTCAGAGGGCTATAAACTTCATCTGTAGTGGTCTGTCCTCAAGCCCAAATACCTTTTTTTAGGCTTATGGATTTAATAGAGTTGGCTTTCGCACTATGGCTTCAAATGGACGATCATGGCAGCATCGATTGACCCAGGGGCCCCATAATATATCAAATCAAAGATGACTTAGAGGGCCATAATATTGGCTATCAACTTTGTCTATAGCAGTCCATCTTTGGACCCAAATATTTTTGTGAAGGCCCATGGATTTGATAGAGTGGGCTTTCGCACTTAGGCTTCAAATGGACGTTCGTGGCAGCATCGGTTGACCCACGGGGCTTATAATATGTCAAATTGAAGCTGACTCAGAGGGCTATAATGGGAGCTATAAACTTCATCTCTAGCAGTCTGTCTTCAGGCCCAAATACCTTTTTTAGGCCTATGGATTTGATAGAGTGGGCTTTTGCACTTAGGCTTTGAATGGATGTTCATGGCAGCATCAGTTGACCCATGGGGCCCATAATATATCAAATTGAAGTTAACTCAGAGGGCTAAAATGGGGGCTACAAACTTTGTCTATGGCGGTCCATCTTTAGGCCCAAATACCTTTGTTTAGGCCCATGGATTTGATAGAATGGGCTTTCGCACTAGGGCTTCAAATGGATGTTCGTGGCAGCATCGGTTGACCCACAGGGCCCATAATATATCAAATCAAAGCTGACTTAGAGGGCCATAATATTGGCTATCAACTTTGTCTATAGCAGTCCATTGTTAGTCCCAAATATTTTTATCTAGGCCCATGGATTTGATAGGGTGGGCTTTCGCACTTGAGCTTTAAATGGACGTTCGTCGCAGCATCAGTTGACCCACGGGGCCCATAATACATCAAACTGAAGTTGACTTAGAGGGCTATAATGGGGCTATAAACTTCATCTATAGCAGTCTATCCTTGGGCCCAATTACCTTTATTTAGGCCTATGGATTTGATAGTGTGGGCTTTCGCACTTAGGCTTCAAATGGACATTTGTGGCAGCATCAGTTGAACCATAGGGCCCATAATATATCAAAGTCAAGCTGACTCAGAGGGCAATAATGGGGGCCATAATCTTCATCTATAGCAGTCTATCTTTAGGCTCAAATACCTTTGTTTAGGCCCATGGATTTGATAGAGTGGGCTTTCACACTTAGGCTTTAAATGGACGTTTGTAGCAGCATCGGTTGACCCATGGGGCTCATAATATGTCTAATTGAAGCTGACTCAGAGGGCTATAAAATTTGTCTATAGCGGTCTATCCTCGAGCCCAATTACCTTTATTTAGGCCTATGGATTTGATAATGTGGGCATTTACACTTGGGCTTCAAATGGACGTTCGTGGTAGCATCGGTTGACGCACGGGGCCCATAATATATCAAATCGAAGATGACTTAGAGGGCCATAATATTGGCTATCAACTTTGCCTATAGCAGTCTATCTTTGGGCCTAAATATTTTTATGTAGACCCATGGATTTGATAGAGTGGGCTTTCATACTTAGGCTTCAAATGGACATTTGCGGCAGCATCGATTAACCCATGGGGCCCACAAAATATCAAATTGAAGCTAAATCAGAGGGCTATAAACATCGTCTATAGCAGTCTACCCTCGGGCCTAAATACCTTTTTTAGGCCTATGGATTTGATAGAGTGGGCTTTTGCACTTGGGCTTGAAATGGACATTCGTGGTAGCATCGGTTGACCCACGGGACCCATAATATATCAAATTTAAGCAGACACAGAGGGCTATAATGGGGGTTATAAACTTCAAATATAGCGGTCTATGTTCAGGCCCAAATACCTTTGTTTTGGCCCATGGATTTGATAGAGTGGGCTTTTGTACTTGCACTTCCAATGGACATTCGTGGCAGCATCAGTTGACCTACAGGGCCCAAAATATATCAATCGAAGCTGACTCAGAGGGCTATAATGGGGCCTGCAAACTTGATCTATAGCGAGCAGTCTTAGAACCCAAATTTTTTTTTATGCCCATGGATTAGATAGAGTGAGCTTTCACACTTGGCCTTCAGATGGACATTCGTGGCAGCATGGGTTGACCCACGGGGCCCATAATATATCAAATTGAAGCTTACTCAGAGAGCAATAATGGGGGCTATAAACTTCATCTATAGCGGTCTGTCTTTGGGCCCAAATACCTTTTTTTAGGCCCATGGATATGATAGAGTGAACTTTCATGCTTGGGCTTTAAATGGACGTTCGTGGCAGCATCGGTTGACCCACAGGGGCCATAATATATCAAATCGAAGATGACTTAGAGGGCTATAATATTGGCTATCAACTTTATCTATAGCAGTCCATCTTTGGGCCTAAATATTTTTATGTAGGCCCATGGATTTGATAGAGTGGGCTTTCTCACTTAGACTTCAAATGGACATTTGTGGCAGCATCCGTTGACCCATGGGGCCCATAATGTATGAAATCAAAGCTGAGTCAGAGGGCTATAATGGGGGCTATAACCTTCATCTATAGCAGGCCGTCTTTGGGCCCAAATATTTATGTTTAAGACCGTGGATTTGATAGAGTGGGCTTTCACACTTGGGCTTCAAATGGACATTTATGGTAGCATCAGTTGACCCACGGGGCCAATAATATATCACATCGAAGCTGACTCAAAGGGTTATAATGAGGGCTATAAACTTCATCTATAACGGGCTATCTTCGAGACTAAATACCTTTATTTAGGCCCATGGATTTGATAGATTGGGCTTTCATACTTGGGCTTTAAATGGACGTTCGTGGCAGTATCGGTTGACCCACGGGGCCTATAATATATCAAATTAAAGCTAACTTAGAGCGCTATAATGGGAGCTATAAATTTTTTTGATGGCTATTCATCTTCAGGCCCAAATACCTTTTTTTAGGCCTATGGATTTGATAGAGTGGGCATCCACACTTGGGCATCTAATGGAGGTTTGTGGCAGTATCAATTGACCCACGGGGCCCATCATATATCAAATTGAAGCTGACTCAGAGAGCTATAATGGGGGGCTATAAACTTCATCTATAGAGGTCTGTCATCGGGCCCAAATACCTTTGTTTAGGCCCATGGATTTTATAGAGTGGGCTTTCGCATTAGGGCCCATAATATATCAAATTGAAGTTGACTCAGAGGGCTATAATATTGGCTATCAACTTTGTCTATAGCAGTCCATCTTTGGGCCCAAATATTTTTATCTAGGTCCATGGATTTGATAGAGTGGGCTTTTGTACTTAGGATTCAAATGGACGTTCATGGCAACATTAGTTAACCCACGGGGCCCATAATATATCAAATCGAAGCTGACTCAGAGGGCTATAATGGGGGCTATACACTTCATTTATAGCAGGTCATCCTTGGGCCTAAATATTTTTGTTTAGGCTCATGGATTTGATAGAGTGGGCTTTCACACTTGGGCTTCAATTGGACGTTCGTGGCAACATCGGTTAACCCACGGGGCCTATAATATATAACATCGAAGCTGACTCAGAGGGCTATATTGGGGGCTATAAACTTTGTCTATAGCAGGCCGTCCTTGGGCCTAAATTTTTTTATTTAGGCCCATGGATTTGATAGAGTGGGCTTTCGCACTTGGGCTTCAATTGGACATTCGTGGCAACATTGGTTGACCCACAGGGCCTATAATATATCAAATTGAAGCTGATTCAGAGGGCTATAATGGGGGCTATAAACTTCATTTATAGAGGTCTATTTTTGGGCCCAAAAACCTTCATTTAGGCCCATGGATTAGATACTATAGGCTTTTGCACTAGGGCTTCCAATGGATGTTCGTGGCAGCATCGATTGACCCACGGGGCACATAATATATCAAATTGATATTGGCTTATAGGGCTATACTGGGGGTAGTAAACTTCTTTTATAGTGGTATGTCTTTGGGCCCAAATACCTTTGTTTAGGCCCATGGATTTGATACAGTGGGCTTTCCCACTTGGGCTTTAAATGGACGTTCATGGCAGCATCGGTTGACCCATAGGCCCATAATATAGCAAATTGAAGCTGATTTAGAGGGCTGTAATAGGGGAAATAAACTTCGTCTATAGCGGTTTGTCTTCGGGCCCAAATACCTTTGTTTAGGCCCATGGATTTGATAGAGTGGGCTTTTGTACTTGGGCTTTCAATGGACATTCATGGCAGCATTGGTTGACCCACAGGGCCCATAATATATCAAATTAAAACTGATTCAGAGAGCTATAATGGGGGCTATAAACTTTTTCTATAGCGGTCTGTCTTCAGGCCCAAATACCTTTTTTAGGCCTATGGATTTGATACAATGGGCTTTCGCACCTGGGCTTCCAATGGACATTCGTGGCAGTGTTAGTTGTCCCATAGTGCCCATAATATATCAAATTAAAGCTGACTCAGAGGGCTATAACGGGGGCTATAAACTTTGTCTTTAGCTATTCGTCTTCGGGATGAAATGCCTTTTTTTAGGCCCATGGATTTGATAGAGTGAGCTTTTGCACTTGGTCTTCCAATGGACGTTTGTGACAGCATCGGTTGACCCACGAGGCCTATAATATATCAAATCAAAGTTGACTCAGAGGGCTATAATGGGGGTTATAAAATTTTCTATAGCGGTCCACCATCGGGCTCAAATGTCTTTGTTGAGGCCCATGGATTTGACAGAGTGGGCTTTTGAACTTGCGCTTCTAATGGACATTCATTGCAGCATCGGTTGACCCAAGAGGCCTATAATATATCAAATTGAAACTGACTCAGAAGGATACAATGGGGGCTATAAACTTCATCTATAACGATTCATCTTCAGCCCAAATACCTTTATTTAGGCCCATGGATTTGATATAGTGGGCTTTCGCACTTAGGCATCCAATGGACGTTTGTGGTAGCATCGGTTGACCTACGGGGCCCATAATATACCAAATCAAAGCTAACACATAGGGCTATAATGGAGGGTATAAACTTCATCTATAGAGGTCTATCATTGGGCCTAAATACTTTTGTTTAGGCCCATGGATTTGATAGAGTAGGCTTTCGCACTTTGGCTGTCAATGGACGTTCATGGCAACATCGGTTGACCCACGGGGCCCATATTATATCAAATCGAAGTTGACTCAAAGGGCTATAATGGGGGCTATAAATTTCATTTATAGAGGGCTATCTTCAGGCCCAAATATTTTTATTTAGGCCTATGGATTTGATAGAGTAGGATTTTGCTCTTGGGCTTCAAATGGACATTCCTGGTAGCATCAGTTGACCTATAAGCCTATAATATATCAAATTAAAGCTGATTTACAGGACTATAATGGGGGCAATAAACTTCGTCTATAGCGATTTCTCTTCGGGCCCAAATACCTTTGTTTAGGCCCACAAATTTGATAGAGTTGGCTTCCAATGGACGTTCGTGGCAGCGTCGGTTGACCTATGAGGCCTATAATATATCAAATTAAAGCTGATTCAGAGAGCTATAATGGGGGCTATAAGCTTTACCTATAGCGGTCTGTCTTCGGGCCCAAATACCTTTTTTAGCCCTATGGATTTGATATAGTGGGCTTTCATACTTAGGCTTCCAATGGACATTCGTGGCAGCATCAGTTGTCCCACGACGCCCATAATATATCAAATCAAAGCTGACTTAGAGGGCTATGATGGGGGCTATAAACTTTGTCTTTAGTGGTCTGTCTTCAGGCCTAAATAAAATTGTTTAGGCCCATGGATTTGATAGAGTGGGCTTTTGCACTTGGGCTTCCAATGGACATTCATGGCAGCATCAGTTGACCCACGGGGCCTATAATATATCAAATCGAAGCTGACTCAGAAGGCTGTAATGGGGGCTATAAACTTTTTCTATAGAGGTCCATCTTTGGGCCAAAATATCTTTGTTTAGGCCTATGGATTTGATAGAGTGGGCTTTCGTACTTGGGCTTCTAATAGACGTTTGTTGCAGCATCGGTGGACCCATGAGGCCCATAATATATCAAATCGAAGCTGACTCAGAGGGCAATAATGGGGGCTATAAACTTCATCTATATTGGAATGTGTTCAGCCAAAATACCTTTGTTTAGGCCCACGGATTTGCTGCAGTGGGCTTTCGCACTTGGGTATCCAATGGATGTTTGTGGTAGCATCGGTTGACCCACTGGGCCCATAATATATCAAATCGAAGCTGACTCAGAGGGCTATAATGAGTGCTATAAAATTCCTCTATAACGGTATGTCTTTAGGCCCAAATACCTTTGTTTAGGCCCATGGATTTGATAGAGTGGGCTTTCACATTTGGGCTTCCAATGGACATTCGTGGCAGCATCGGTTGATCCATAGAGCCCATAATATATCAAATCCAAGCTGAGTCAGAGGGCTATTATGGAGGCTATAAAATTTTTCATTAGCAGTCCATCTTCGGGCCCAAATACCTTTGTTTAGGCCCAAGAATTTGATAGAGTGGGCTTTCGCACTTAGGCTTCCAATGGACATTTGTGGCAGCATCGGTTGACCCACGGGGCCCATAATATATCAAATCAAAGATGAGTCAAAGGGCTATAATGGGGGCTATAAACTTTGTCTGTAGCGGTCCATCTTCGGGCCCAAATTCCTTTGTTTAGGCCCATGGATTTGATAGAGTGGGCTTTCGCATTTGGGCTTCCAAGGGATGTTCGTGACAACATCGGTTGACCCATGGGGCTCATAATATATTAAATCGAAGCTGAATCATAGGGCTATAAAGGGGGCTATAAATTTTTTCTATAGCGGTCCATCTTTCAGCTAAAATATCTTTATTTAGGCTAATGGATTTGATAGAGTGGGCTTTCACACTTGGGCTTCCAATGGACGTTCGTTGCAGCATCGATTGACCCACGGGGCCCATAATATATCAAATCGAAGTTGACTCAAAGAGCTATAATGGGGGCTATAAAATTCATCTATGGCAGTCAGTCTTCAGCCCAAATACCTTTGTTTAGGCCCATGGATTTGATACAATGGGCTTTCGCACTTGGGCTTCAAATGGACGTTTGTGGCAGCATCGGTTGACCCACGGGGCTCATAATATATCAAATTAAAGCTGAATCTGAGGGTTAAAATGGGGGCTATAAACTTCATCTATAGGGGGCTATTTTCAGGACCAAATATTTTTGTTTATGCCCATGGATTTGATAGTGTGGGCTCTCGCACTTAGGCTTCAAATGGACGTTCGTGGCAGCATCGGTTGACCTATGGGGCCCATAATAGATCAAATTGAAGCTTAATCAGAGGGCTATAATATTGGCTATCAACTTTGCCTATAGTAATCCATCTTTGGGCCTAAATATTTTTATCTAGGCCCGTGGATTTGATAGAGTGGGCTTTTGCACTTGGGCTTCAAATGGACGTTAGTGGCAGCATCAGTTGACCGACGGGGCCTAAAATATATCACATTTAAGCTAACTCAGAGGGCTGTAATGGGGGCTATAAATGTCATCTATAGCGGTCCGTCTACGGGCCAAAATACCTTTGTTTAGACCCATGGATTTGATAGAGTGGGCTTTCTCACTTGCGCTTCCAATGGACCTTCGTGGTAGCATCGGTTGACCCACGGGGCCCATAATACATCAAATCAAAGCTGACTCATAGGGCTATAATGTGGGCCTTAAACTTTGTCTATAATGGGCTGTGTTAGGGCCCAAATACCTTTATTTAGAACCATGGATTTGATAGAGTGGGCTTTCGCACTTGGGCTTCCAATGGACATTCATAGCAGCATCGGCTGACCCACGGGGCCTATAATATATCAAATTCAAGTTGAATCAGAGGGTTAAAATGTGGGCTATAAACTTCATCAATAGCGAGCCGTCTTCGGGCCCAAATATATTTATTTATGCAGATAGATTTGATAGAGTGGGCTTTCGTACTTGGGCTTTAAATGGACGTTCGTGGCAGCATCGGTTGATGCACGAGGCCCATAATATATCAAATCGAAGCTGACTCAGAGGGCTATAATAGGGGCTATAAAATTCATCTATAGCAGGCCGTGTTAGGGCCCAAATACCTTTGCTTAAGCCCATGGATTTGATAGAGTAGGCTTTCGCACTTGGGCTTCCAATGGACGTTCATAGCAGCATCGGTTGATCCACGGGGCCCATAATATATCAACTCAAAGTTGACTCAGAGGTCTATAATGGGGCTATAAAATTTATCTATAGCGGGCCGTGCTCAGGCCCAAATAGCTTTATTTAGGCCGATGGATTTGATAGAGTGGGCTTTCGCACTTGGGCCTCCAATGGACATTCATAGCAGCATCGGTTGACCCACGGGGCACATAATATATGAACTCAAAGTTGACTCAGAGGACTATAATGGGGGCTATAACCGTCATCTATAGTGGGCTGTGTTTGGGCCCAAATACCTTTATTTAGGACCATGGATTTGATAGAGCGAGCTTTTGCACTTGGGCTTTAAATGGACGTTCCTGGCAACATCAATTGACCCATGGGGCCTGTAATATATCAAATCAAAGCTGACTCAGAGCGCTATAATGGGGGCTATAAAATTCTTTTATAGTAGGTCATCTTCAGGTCCAAATATGTTTATTTATGCCCATGGATTTGATATAGTGGGCTTTCGCACATGGGCTTCAAATGGATGTTCGTGGCAGCATCGGTTAACCCACGGGGCCCATAATATATCAAATCGAAGCCTACTCAGAGGGCTATAATATTGGCTATCGAATTTGTCTACAGCAGTCCATCTTTAGGCCCAAATATTTTTGTCTAAGCCCATAGATTTGATAGAGTGGGCTTTCGCACTTCGGCTTCAAATGGACATTCGTGGCAGCATTGGTTGACCCACGGGGCCTATAATATATCAAATTCAAGCTGAATCAGGGGGTTAAAATGGGGGCTATAAACTTCATCTATAGCATGCCGTCTTCGGGCTCAAATATGTTTGTTTATGCCCATGGATTTGATAGAGTGGGCTTTCGTACTTGGGCTTCAAATGGACGTTCGTGGCAGCATCGGTTGACCCACGGGGCCCATAATATATCAAATCGAAGCTGACTCAGAGGGCTATAAGGGGGGCTATAAACTTTATTTATAATGGGCCGTGTTAGGGCCCAAATACCTTTATTTAGGACCATGGATTTGATAGAGTGGGCTTTCATACTTGGTCTTCTAATGGACGTTCATAGCAGCATCAGTTGACCCACGGGGCCTATAATATATCCACTCAAAGTTGGCTCAGAGGGCTATAATGGGGCCTATAAACTTTGTCTATAGTGAGTCGTGTTCGGGCTTAAATACCTTTATTTAGGCTGATGGATTTGATAGAGTGGGCTTTCGCACTTGGGATTCCAATGGACGTTAATAGTAGCATCAGTTGACCCACGAGGCCCATAGTATATCAACTTGAACCTGACTCAGAGGGCTATAATGGGGGCTATAAACTTTATCTATAGTGGGCCGTGTTTGGGCCCAAATACCTTTGTTTAGGACCATGGATTTTATAGAGTGGGCTTTCGTACTTAGGCTTCAAATGGACGTTCGTGGCAGCATCGGTTGACCCACGAGGCCCATAATATATCAAATCAAAGCTGACTTAGAGGGCTATAATGGGGGCTATAAAATTCATCCATAGCGGGCTGTCTTCGGGCCCAAATATTTTTGTTTAGGCCTATGGATCGGATAGAGTGGCTTTCGCACTTGGGCTTCAAATGGATGTGCGTCGTAGCATGAGTTGACCCACGGGTCCTATAATATATCAAATCGAAGCTGACTTAGAGGGCTATAATATTGGCTATCAACTTTGTCTATAGCAGTCCATCTTTGGGCCAAATATTTTTGTCTAGGACCATGGATTTGATAGAGTGGGCTTTCGCACTTGGGCTTTAAATGGACGTTCGTGGCAACATCAGTTGACCCATAGGGCCCATAATATATCAAATTGAAGCTAACTTTATGGCCTATAATGGAGGTTATAAACTTCATCTATAGCGGTCTGTCCTTGCACCAAAATACCTTTGTTTAGGCCCTTGAATTTGATAGAGTTAGCTTTTTCACTTGGGCTTCAAATGGACATTCGTGGCAGCATCGGTTGACCCATGGTGCCCATAGTATATCAAATTGAAGCTGACTCAGTGGCCTATAATATACTTCATCTTTAGCAATCTATCCTCAGGCCCAAATGCCTTTATTTAGGCTTATGGATTTGATAAAGTGGGCTTTCGCACTTGGGCTTTAAATGGACGTTCATGGCAGCATCGGTTGACCCATAGGGCCCATAATATATCAAATAGAAGTTGACTTAGAGGGGTACAATAGGGGCTATACAATTCGTCTATAGCGGGCCATCTTCGGGCCCAAATATTTTTGTTTTGGCCCATGGATTTGATAGAGTGGGCTTTCACACTTGGGCTTCAAATGGACGTTTATGGTAGCATCGGTTGACCCATGGGGCCCATAAAATATCAAATTAAAACTGAATTAGGGGGTTAAAATGCACACTATAAAATTCATCTATAGCGAGCTATCTTCAGGACCAAATATATTTGTTTATGCCCATGGATTTGATAGTGTGGGCTTTTGCACTTGGGCTTCAAATGGACATTTGTTGTAGCATCGGTTAATCCATGGGGCCTATAATATATCAAATCAAAGCTTAATCATAGGGCTATAATATTGGCTATCAACTTTGTCTACAACAGTCCATCTTTAGGTGTAAATATTTTCATCTAGGCCCATGGATTTGATAGAGTGGGCTTTCGCACTAGGGCTTGAAATGGACGTTAGTGGTAGCATCGGTTGGCGCACGGGGCCTAAAATATATCAAATTCAAGCTAACTCAGAGGGCTATAATGGGGGCTATAAATGCCATCTATAGTGGTCCATCTTCGGGCTAAAATACCTTTGTTTAGGCCCATGGATTTGAGAGAGTGGGCTTTCACACTTAGGCTTCTAATGGACATTCATGTCAGCATCGGTTGACCCACGAGGCCCATAATATATCAAATCAAAGTTGACTCAAAGGGCTATAATGGGGGCTACAAACTTTGTCTATAATGAGCCATCCTCGGGCCAAAATATTTTTGTTTAGGCCGTTGGATTTGCTAGAGTAGGCTTTCGCACTTGGGCTTCAAATGGACATTAGTCGCAGCATCAATTGATGCACGGGGACCATAATATATCAAATCGAAGCTGACTCAGAGGGCTATAATGGGGGCTATAAAATTCAACAATAGTAGGTCATCTTCAGGTCCAAATATGTTTATTTATGGCCATGGATTTGATATAGTGGGCTTTCGCACTTGGGCTTCAAATGGATGTTCATGGCAGCATCGGTTGACCCACGGGGCCCATAATATATCAAATCGAAGTTGACTTAGAGGGCTATAATGGGGGCTATAAATTTTGTCTATAGCGGGCTATTGTTGGGCCTAAATATTTTGTTTAGGCCCTTGGATTTTATAGTGTGGGCTTTTGCACTTGGGCTTCAAATGGACGTTCGTGGCAGCATCGGTTGACCTACGGGGCCTATAATATATCAAATTCAAGCTGAATCAGGGGGCTATAAACTTCATCTATAGCAGGCCGTCTTTGGGCACAAATATGTTTATTTATGCCCATGGATTTGATAGAGTGGGCTTTCGCACTTGGGCTTCAAATGGATGTTCATGGCAGCATCGGTTAACCCACGGGGCCCATAATATATCAAATTAAAGCTGACTCAGAGGGCTATAATAGGGGCTATAAACTTCATCTATAATGGGCATTGTTAGGACCCAAATACCTTTGTTTAGGACCATGGATTTGATAGAGTGGGCTTTCATACTTGGGCTTCCAATGGACATTCATAGCAGCATCGGTTGACCCACGGGGCCCATAATATATCAACTCGAAGCTGACTCAGAGGGCTATAAATGGGGGTTATAAACTTTCTCTATAGTTGGCTGTGTTCAGGCTCAAATACCTTTGTTTAGGTTGATGGATTTGATAGAGTGGACTTTCGCACTTGGGCTTCCAGTGGACGTTAATAGTAGCATCGGTTGACCCACGGGGCCCATAATATATCAACTTGAAGCTGACTTAGAGGGCTATAAACTTTGTCTATTGTTTTTAGGCCTAAATACCTTTGTTTAGGCCCATGAATTTGATAGAGTGGGCTTTCTCACTTGGGCTTCCAATGGATGTTAATAGTAGCATCAGTTGACCCATGGGGCCCATAATATATCAACTCGAAGCTGATTCATAGGCCTATAATCAGGGCTATAAACTTTGTCTATAGTGGGCCATGTTCGGGTCCAAATACCTTTGTTTAGGACCATGGATTTGAAAGAGTGGAATTTCGCACTTGGACTTCAAATGGAAGTTCGTGGCAGCATTAGTTGACCCACGAGGCCCATAATATATCAAATCAAAGCTAACTTAGAGGGCTATAATGGGGGTAATAAAATTCATCTATAGTGGGCTGTCTTTGGGCCCAAATATTTTTATTTAGGCCCATGGATCAGATAGAGTGGCTTCTGCACTTGGGCTTTAAATGGATGTTCGTCGTAGTATCGATTGATCCACAAGGCCTATAATATATCTAATCGAAACTGACTTAGAGGGCTATAATATTGGCTATCAAATTTGTCTATAACAGTCCATCTTTAGGCCAAATATTTTTGTCTAGGCCCATGGATTTGATAGAGTGGGCTTTTGCACTTGGGCTTCAAATGGGCATTCGCGGCAATATTAGTTGACCCATAGGGCCCATAATATATCAAATTGAAGATGAATCAGTGGCCTATAAAGGAGGTTATAAACTTAATCTATAGCAGTCTATCTTTGGACCCAAATAACTTTGTTTAGGCCCATGGCTTTGATAGAGTGAGCTTTTTCATTTGGGCTTCAAATGGACGTTCGTGGCAGCATCGGTTGACCCACGGAGCCCATAATATATCAAATTGAAGCTGACCCAGAGGACTATAATGGGGGCTATACACTTCATCTTTAGCAATCTGTCCTCAGGCCTAAATGCCTTTATTTAGGTCCATGGATTTAATAGAGTGGGCTTTCGCACTTGGGCTTCAAATGGATGTTCACGGAAGCATTGATTGACCCACGGGGCCCATAATCTATCAAATGGAAGCTGACTTAGAGGGCTACAATGGGGGCTCTACAATTCATCTATAGCGGGTCATCTTCAGGCCTAAATATTTTTTTTTGGCGCATGGATTTGATAGAGTGGGCTTTCACACTTGGGCTTCAAATGGATTTGTGTGGCATCATCGGTTGACCCATAGGGCCCATAATAAATCAAATTAAAGCTGAATCAGAGGGTTAGAATGGGGGCTATAAACTTTATCTATAGCAGGCTGTCCTCAGGACCAAATATATTTGTTAATGCCCATGGATTTGATAGTGTGGGCTTTCACACTTGGGCTTCAAATGGACATTCGTGGCAGCATCGGTTGACCCATGGGGCCCATAATATATCAAATCGAAGCTTAATCAGAGGGCTATAATATTGGCTATCAACTTTGTCTATAGTAGTCCATCTTTGGGGCTAAATATTTTTGTATAGGCCCATGGATTTGATAGAGTGGGCTTTCGCACTTGGGCTTTAAATGGATGTTAGTGGCAACATCGGTTGACCCACGGGGCCTAAAATATATCAAATTCAAGCTAACTCAGAGGGCTATAATGGGGGTTGTAAATGCCATCTATAGTGATCCGTCTTCAGTCCAAAATACCTCTGTTTAAGCCCATGGATTTGATAGAGTGGGCTTTTACACTTGGGCTACAAATGGACATTCGTGGCAGCATCGGTTGACCCACGGGGCCCATACTATATCAAATTAAAGCTGACTTAGAGGGCTATAAACTTCATCTATAATGGGCCGTGTTAGATCCCAAATACCTTTGTTTAGGACAATGGATTTGATAGAGTGGGCTTTTGCACTTGGGCTTCCAATGGACGTTCATAGTAGCATCGGTTGACCCACCGAGCCCATAATATATCAAGTCAAAGCTAACTCAGAAGGCTATAATGGGGGCTATAAACTTTGTCTATAGTGGGCCGTGCTCCCAAATACCTTTATTTAGGCTGATGGATTTGATAGAGTGGGCTTTCGTACTTGGGCTTCCAATGGACGTTAATAGTAGCATCGGTTGACCCACAGGGCCCATAATATATCAACTCGAAGCTGACTCAGAGGGCTATAATGGGGGCTATAAAATTCATCTATAGTGGGCCATGTTTGGGCCCAAATACCTTTATTTAGGACCATGGATTTGATAGAGTGGGTTTCAAACTTGGGCTTCAAATGGACGTTCATGGCAGCATCGGTTGACCCACAAGGCCCATAATATATCAAATCGAAGCTGACTCAGAGGGCAATAATGGGAGCTATAAAATTCACCTATAGTAGGCCATCTTCAGGCCCAAATATTTTTGTTTAGGGCCATGGATCAGATAGAGTGGTTTTCGCACTTGGGCTTCAAATGGATGTTTGTCGTTGCATCGGTTGACCCACGAGGTCCATAATATATCTAATTAAAGCTGAATCAGAGGGTTAAAATGGGGGCTATAAACTTCATCTATAGTGAGTTGTCTTTAGGACTAAATATGTTTGTTTATGCCTATGGATTTGATAGTGTGGGCTTTTGCACTTGGGCTTCAAATGGATGTTCGTGGTAGCATCGATTGACCCACGGAGCCCATAATATATCAAATCGAAGCTTAATCCGAGGGCTATAATATTGGCTATCAACTTTGTCTATAGCAGTCCATCTTTAGGCCTAAATATTTTTGTCTAGGCCGATGGATTTGATAGAGTGGGCTTTCACACTTGGGCTTTAAATGGACGTTAGTGGTAGCATCGGTTGACCCACAGGGCCTAAAATATATTAAATTCAAACTAACTCAGAGGGCTGTAATGGGGGATGTAAATGCCGTTTATAGTGGTTTACCTTTGGGCCAAATACCTTTGTTTAGGCCCATGGATTTGATAGAGTGGGCTTTCGCACTTGGGCTTCCAATGGACCTTCGTGTCAGCATCAGTTGACCTATGGGGCCCATAATTTATCAAATCAAAGCTGATGCAGAGGACTATAAAGGGGGCTATAAAATTTTTCTATAATAGGACATCCTCGGGCCAAAATATTATTGTTTAATCCCCTGGATTTGATAGAGTGGGCTTTTGCACTTGGGCTTTAAATGGACATTCATGGCAGCATCGGTTGACCTATGGGGCCCATAATATATCAAATCAAAGCTAACTCAGAGGACTATAATGGGGGCTATAAATTTTTTCTATAGCGGGTTATCCTCGGGCCTACCTATCTTTGTTTAGGCCCCTGGATTTGATAGAGTTGGCTTTCCCACTTGGGCTTCTAATGGACATTAGTGGTAGCATTGGTTGATGCATGGGGCCCATACTATATCAAATCAAAGCTAACTTAGAGGGCTATAATGGGCCTAAATATTTTTATTTAGGCCCATGGATTGGATAGAGTGACTTTCGCACTTGGGCTTTAAATGGACATTCGTTGTAGCATCGGTTGACCCACGGGGCCCATAATATATCAAATCGAAGCGTAATCAGAGGACTATAATATTGGCTATCAACTTTGTCTATAGCAGTCCATCTTTAGGCCTAAATATTTTTGTCTAGGCCCATGGATTTGATAGAGTGGGATTTTGCACTTGGGCTTCAAAAGGACATTCGTGGCAGCATCGGTTGACCCACTGGGCCCATAATATATCAAATCGAAGCGTAATCAGAGGGCTAAAATATTGGCTATCAACTTTGTTTATAGCAATCCATCTTTGTGCCTAAATATTTTTATCTAGGTCTATGGATTTGATACAGTGGGCTTTCATATTTGGGCTTCCAATGGACCTTCGTGGCAGCATCGATTGATCCACAGGGCCCATATATTTTTATTTAGACACTTGGATTTGATAGAGTGGGCTTTCGCACTTAGGCTTCAAATGGATGTTAGTGGTAGCATCGGTTAATGTACGAGGCCCATAATATATCAAATCGAAGCTAACTCAGAGGGCTATGATGGGTACTATAAACTTCATCTATAGCGGGCTGTCCTCAGGCCCAAAAAATTTTATTTTGGCCCATGGATTTAATAGAGTGGGATTTTGCAGTTGGGCTTCGAATGGACGTTTATGGCAGCATCGGTTGCCATGGGCCCATAATATATTAAATTGAAGTTGATTTAGAAGCCTACAATGGGGGATATAAACTTCATTTATAGCGGTCTGTCTTCGGGCCCAAATACCTTTGTTTAGGCCCATGGATTTGATAGTGTGGGCTTTCACATTTGGGCTTCTAATGAACATTCATGGCAGCATCGGTTGACCCGCGGGGGCCATGATATATCAAATTGAAGCTGACTCAGAGGGCTATAATAGGGGCTATACACTTCATCTAAAGCATGCCATTTTCAATCCCAAATATTTTCATTTAGGCCCATGGATTTGATAGAATGGGCTTTTGCACTTGGGCTTCAAATGGACATTCGTGGCAGCATCGGTTGACCCACGAGCCTAAAATACATCAAATTGAAGCTGATTTAGAGGGCTATAATGGGGGCTATAAACTTCATTTATAGCGGTCTATTTCAGGCCCAAATGCCTTTGTTTAGGCCTATGGATTTGATAGAGTGTGCTTTCACACTTGGGCTTCCAATGGACGTTTGTGGCAGCATCGGTTTACCCACAGGGCGCATATTATATCAAATCAAAGCTGACTCAGAGGGATATAATGGGGCTATAAAATTTTTCTATAGAGGGCCATCTTCAAGACCAAATATTTTTATTTGGGCCCATGGATTTGATAAAGTGGGCTTTTGCACTTGGGCTTCAAATGGATGTTCATGGCAGCATCGGTTGACCCATGGGCCCATAATATATCAAATTGAAGCTGATTTAGAGGGCTATAATAGGGGCTAAAAACATCATCTATAGCAGTCTATCTTCGGGTCCAAATACCTTTGTGTAGGCCCATGGATTTGATAGCATGGGCTTCCACACTTGGGCACCAATGGACGTTCGCAATAGCATTGGTTGACCCACGGGAATATCACATTAAAACTGACTCAGAGGGCTATAATGGGGGCTATACACTTCATCTAAAGCAGTCCATCTTTAGCCCAAATACCTTTGTTTCGGCCCATGGATTTGATAGAGTGAGCTTTTGCACTTGGGCTTCCAATGGACATTTGTGGCAGCATCGGTTGACCCACGGGGCCCATAATATATCAAATCGAAGCTAACTCAGAGGGCTATAATAGGGGCTATAAACTTTGTCTATAGTAGCCTATCTTCGGGCCCAAATACCTTTATTTAGGCCCATGGATTTGATAGAGTGGGCTTTCAATGGACGTTTGTGGCAGCATCGGTTGACCCACAGGGCCCATAAGATATTAATTGAAGTTGACTCATAGGGCTATAATGGGGGCTATACACTTTTTTTATAGCGGGCTATCTTCAGGCTAAAATATTTTTATTTAGGCCCATGGATTTGATAAAGTGGGCTTTTGCACTTGGGCTTCAAATCAACATTCGCGACAACATCAGTTAACCCATGGGCCGATAATTTATCAAATTGAAACTGATTTAGAGGGCTATAATAGGGGCTAAAAACATCATCTATAGCAGTCTGTCTTCGGGGCCAAATACCTTTATTTAGGCCCATGGATTTGATAACGTGGGCTTCCACACTTGGGCACCAATGGACATTCAAGGCAGCATTGGTTAACCCATGGGGCCTATAATATATCAAATTAAAACTGACTTAGAGGGCTATAATGGGGGCTATAGACTTCATTTATAGCATTCCATCTTCAGCCCAAATACCTTTGTTTAGGCCCATGGATTTGATAGAGTGGGCTTTTGCACTTGGGTTTCCAATGGATGTTTGTGGCAGCATCAGTTGACCCACGGGGCCTATAATATATCAAATCGAAGCTAACTTAGAGGGCTATAATGGGGGCTATACATTTCATCTATCGCAGTCTGTCTTTGAGCCTACAGACCTTTGTTTAGGCCCATGGATTTGTTAGATTGCATTTTTGCACTTGGGCTTCCAATGGACCTTCGTTGTAGCATTGGTTGACCCACGGGGCCCATAATATATCAAATTAAAACTGACTCAGAGGGCTATAACGGGGGCTAAAAAATATGTATAGCGGTCTGTCTTCGGGGCCAAATACCTTTATTTAGGCCCATGGATTTGATAGCGTGGGCTTCCACACTTGGGCACCAATGGACGTTTGTGGCAGCATTGGTTGTCCCACGAGGCCCATAATATAAAATCAAAGCTGACTCAGAGAGCTATAATATTGGCATCCAACTTTGTCTATAGCAATCCATCTTTGCACCCAAATATTTTTGTCTAGGCCCATGGATTTGATAGTGGGCTTTCACACTTAGGATTCAAATGGACGTTCGTGGCAGCATCGGTTGACCCATAGGGCCCATAATATATCAAATTAAAGCTGACTCAGAGGGCTATAATGGGGGCTATAAACTTCATCTATAGTAGTCTGTCTTTGGGCACAAATACCTTTTTTTAGGCCCATGGATTTAATAGAGGGGGCTTTCATACTTGGGCTTTATATGGACATTCGTGGAAGCATCGGCTGACCCACGGGGCCCATAATATGTCAAATCGAATCTGACTCAAAGGGCTATAATGGGGGCTATAAACTTTTTCCATAGTGGGCCGTCATCGGGCCCAAATATTTTTGTTTAGGCCCATGGATTGGATATAGTGGGCTTTTGCACTTGGGCTTCAAATGGACATTTGTCGCAGCATCGGTTGACTAGTGGGGCCCATAATATATCAAATCGAAGCTGACTTAGAGGGTTATAGTATTGGCTATTAACATTGTCTATAAAAGTCCATCTTTAGGCCCAAATATTTATGTCTAGGCCTATGGATTTGATAGAGTGGGTTTTCATACTTGTGCTTCAAATGGACGTTCGTGGCAGCATTGGTTGACCCACGGGGCCCATAATATATCAAATTGAAGCTGACTCAGTAGGCTATTATGGGGCTACAAACATCATCTATAGCGGGTCATCTTCGGGCACAAATATTTTTCTTTAGGACCATGCATTAGATAAAGTGGGCATTCGCACTTGGGCTTCAAATGGACGTTCATCGCAGCATCGGTTGACCCAAGGGGCCCATAATATATCAAATCAAAGTTGAATCTAAGGGCTATAATAGGGGCTATAAACTTCATCTATATCGGGCCATCCTTGGGCCTAAATATTTTTATTTGGGCGCATGGATTTGATGGAGTGGGCTTTTGCGCTTGGGCTTCAAATGGACATTCGTGGTAGCATCGGTTGACCCACTAGGCCTATAATATATCAAATTCAAGTTGACTCAAAGGGTGATAATAGGGCTTTACACTTTATCTATAGCAGTTTGTCTTCAGGCCCAAATATTTTGTTTAGGCCCATGGATTTGGTAGTGTAGGCTTTCACACTTGGGCTTCAAAAGGACATTTGTGGTAGCATTGGTTGACCCACGGGGCCCATAATACATCAAATTGAAGACTACTCAGAGGGTTATAGTGTGGGATATACACTTCATCTATAATGGGCCATCGTCGTGCCCAAATATTTTTGTTTAGGCCCATGGATTTGATATTGCAGGCTTTCACACTCCGACTTTAAATGGACGTCCATGGTAGCATCGGTTGACCCACGGGCTCATAATTTATCAAATTGAAGTAGACTTAGAGGGTTATAATGGGGGCTATAAACTTTGTCTCTAGCGGTCTGTTTTAGGGCCCAAATACCTCTGTTTAGGCCCATGGATTTGATAGAGTGGGCTTTCACACTTGGGCTTCAAATGGACGTTCGTGGCAGTATCGGTTGACCCATGGAGCCCACAATATATTAAATCAAAGAAAAATCAGAGGGCTATAATGGGGGCTATAAAATTTGCCTATAGTGATAAATCTTCAGGCCCAAATATGTTTGTTTATGCCCATGGATTTCATAGAGTAGGCTTTTGTACTTAGGCTTCAAATGGACATTCGTGGCAGCATCGGTTGACCCACGGGCCTATAATATATCAAATCAAAGCTGACTCAGAGGGCTATAATGTGGGCTATAAACTTCATCTATAGTGGGTTGTCCTTGGGCCTAAATATTTTTGTTTAGGCCCGTGGAATTAATAGAGTGTGCTATCCCACTTAGGCTTCAAATGGACATTCGTACCAGCATCGGTTGACCCACGGGGCCTATAATATATTAAATTAAAGTTGACTGAGAGGGCTATAATATTGGCTATCAACTTTGTCTATAGCAGTCCATCTTTGCACCCAAATATTTTTGTCTAGGCCCATGGATTTGATAGAGTGGGCTTTCACACTTGGGCTTCAAATGGACGTTCGTGGCAGCATCGGTTGACCCACAGGCCCCTTAATATATCAAGTTAAAGCCAACTCAGAGGGCTATAATGGAGGCTATAAACTTCAATTGTAGCGGTCCGTCATCAGGCCCAAATACCTTTATTTAGGCCCATGGATTTGATTGAGTGGGCTTTTGCACTTGGGCTTCAAATGGATGTTCGTGGCAGCATCGGTTGACCCAGGGGGCCCATAATGTATCAAATCGAAGCCAACTCAGATGGCCATAATGGGGGGTATAAACTTCATCTATAGTGGGCCATCTTCGGGCACAAATATTTTTATTTATGCGCATGGATTTGATAGAGTGGGCTTTCACACTTGGGCTTCAAAATGGACATTCATCGCAGCATCGGTTGACCCGTGGGCCCATAATATATCAAATCGAAGATGACTCAGAGGGCTATAATATTGGCTATCAACTTTGGCTATAGTAGTCCATCTTTGGCCCAAATATTTTTATCTAGACCAATGGATTTGATAGAGTGGGCTTTCGTAGTTGGGCTTTAATTGGACATTCGTGGCAACATCGGTTGACCCATGGGGCCCATAATATATCAAATTGAAGCTAACTCAGAGGGCAATAATGGGGGCTATGAACTTCATCTATAGCGGTTTGTCTTCGAGCCCAAATACCTTTCTTTAGGCCCATGGATTTGATAGAGTAGGCTTTCACACTTGGGCTTCAAATGGACATTTGTGGTAGGATCGGTTCACCCACGAGTCGCATAGTATATCAATTCAAAGCTGACTTAGAGGGCTATTATGGGGGCTATAAAATTTCTCTATAACGGCTGTCCTCAAGACCAAATATTTTTGTTTAGGCCCATGGATTAGATAGAGTGGGCTTTTGCACTTGGGCTTCAAATGGACGTTCGTGGTACCATCGGTTGACCCACGGGGCCCATAATATATCAAATTGAAGTTGAATAAGAGGGCTATAATGTGGGTTATAAAATTTGTCTATAGCAGTCTGTCTTTGGACCCAAATACATTTGTTTAAGCCTATGGATTTGATAGACTGGGCTTTCACACTTAGGCTTCCAATGGACGTTTGTGGCAGCATCAGTTGACCCACGGGGCCCATATTATATCAAATTGAAGCTGACTCAGAGGGCTATAATATTAGCTATCAACTTTGTCTAAAGCAGTCCATATTTGGGCCAAATATTTTTATCTAGGCCCATGGATTTCATAGAGTGAGCTTTCACACTTAGGCTTTAAATGGACGTTTGTGGCTGCAGTAGCTGACCCACAGGGCCTATAATATATAAAATCAAAGCTTACTCAGAGGACTATAATGTTGGCTATAAACTTCATCTATAGCGGGCCATCTTCAGGCCCAAATACCTTCATTTAGGCCCATTGATTTGATAGAGTGGGCTTTCACACTTGGGCTTCAAATGGACATTCGTGGCGGCATCGTTTGACCCACATGGCCTATAATATATCAAATCAAAGCTGACTCAGAGGGCTATAATATTGGCTATCAACTTTGTCTATAGCAGTCCATCTTTGGGCCCAAATATTTTTATCTAGGCCCATGGATTTGATAGAGTGGGCTTTCACACATGGGCTTCAAATGGATATTCATGGCAACATCGGTTGACTCATAGGGCCTATAATATATCAAATTGAAGCTGACTCAGAGGGCTATAATGGCGCCTATAATATATCAAATTGAAGCTAACTCAAAGGGCTGTAATGAGGGCTATAAACTTCATCTATAGCGAGCCGTCTTTGGGCCAAAATACCTTTGTTTAGGGCTGGGGATTTGATAGAGTGGGCTTTCGCACTTGGGCTTCCAATGCATGTTCGTGGCATTATCGGTTGACCCACAGGGCCTATAATATATCAAATCGAAGCTGACTCAAAGGGCTATATAATTGGCTATCAACTTGGTCTATAATAGTCTATCTTTAGGCCCAAATATTTTTGTTTAGGCCCATGGATTTGATAGAGCGGGCTTTCGCACTTAGGCTTCAAATGGACATTCGTGGCAGTAGTGGTTGACCCACGGGGCCTATAATATATCAAATTAAATTTAACTCAGAGGGCTATAATAGGGGCTATAAACTTCATCTATAGCGGTCTGTCATTGGGCCAAAATACCTTTGTTTAGG